>CM031240.1:967037533-967619052 GCA_018340775.1 Taxus wallichiana var. yunnanensis
CCAACAAGATCATCTTGTTCAAACTAAGAAATATCTCTCTCGGATGTCACCACCGCGATCGCGTAGCTACACCACCATCCCCTCGGCTCTCTCCTCCTCTCCCTTAGATCCTTCTCTCCTCCTTCCCGAGCATGCACACGAAGAACTCCCTATACAACTCTCTCTACTTCCCCTCGTCCACTTAAAGGCTCTCAAAGAACAAGCCCACCATGCACCGAATATGTAATAACACCCACATCATTAAGGGGAACCAAATAACCATCCTCGTCAAGAAATATAACCCCCACTAGATCAGCAATGGCTACAAGCCCTACCACAATGATGGCACGAGGGGTCTCTCGTATCTCAATCTTCCACCAACAAGTAATCAAATCCTTGGCTATGTATTGAATCAAGCTAAACCGCCACCCGATCCTACTAAGTCTCATCAGCTCATCCTCCCCATCTTTCCTACCCTATACCTAGGTGTCCTAACAGAAGCTCCTTAAATCATGTGGAAACTCAGGCCAATCAGGGAATCCAACATATGGCCGTCAGATCTCGTCTCCCACCTGCAACCTTGATATCAAATATTGATAGTGGGCAGGCCGCTTAGCCTTCATGGCCCAACCAAGATTGACACTCCACCTCATAATACCCGAGTGCCTCACATCAACTGCCACCCGGTGGGTGAGAAATAGTAATATGCTTGTGGGCCCAACACTATAACAAAAACCAACATCGATGTCATATCACTTGTGGGCTATCCAAGCCCACAACTCTATGTATGTGCTCCATCACTAGTAAAGTGGTGTCCACTCAAATATGGTATGATGTGCCATCATCTCTCCAACCACTCCTGTCATCATTCAAGGAAATTTTCCTCCTCCTGAGTCTAGTAGTGCAAAAACAAGAAATTCCCATCATCATCATGGTCATCCAAGGACAACCATCTCTCCCAACATCATACAAAGCCTGATAATCAAAGGCTCTGACACATACCACACATCCTGAGAGTCATCTCCATACAATCTCTACATGGTATCATCCCTCTCGTATCTGAAATGTAATAAATGGGTTGACCCCTCACTGGAAACCTCATAATCTGATGAACATCCTCTAAGGTGATGCTCATCTCTCTAGTGGGAAACCAAAAAGTGTTGGTGGAAGGATTCCACCTCTCTAGTAGGGCAAGAATAAGACTGGAATCTATGAATCCACCTATAATACCTCATCCCCCAAAACCCACTTCCTCTAAGTGCTCCCAATCATCATTGGTCAAATCCTCCCTGACCTCATCTAACATCGAAGGGATGCAGGTCTCTAATAGTAAGTTTCACATCCACCTGCAAAACAAAAATACATAGAAAAAAACATTAGTATCATCATAATGATATAATCAATGAAACAAAGTCATTACGTAAGCTAAAATAGTTAGCAAAATCCTAAAAAAGCACAAAATTTCAAATAAACATTTGAATCGCCGATGATCTACATGAATCACCATCGATTCACATAAATCACCGTAAATTCACTAAATCACTTTGGCATTCTATTAAACATCCACACGACCCTGTTCCGCATCTAAAATTTTTAATTATTAAAAATTATAAAGAAAAATAAACAAAATTAAGGTTTAAAACTTACCTATGCTTGTAGACAGCATCCTCTTCCTACCCACAATATCCATCTCTCTTACTCGGTCAATTAAAATTCATTTCAAACAAGTTTTTTTCAATAGCCTTAATACAAAATAATAATAAAAACACAAAATTTTGGGTTATATAACCCATTTTCCATGCAAGTCAATTGTTAGCGATTGGCTAAATCATCGTGATTAACCCTAATCACTAGTGATTGTATTTTTGATGGATTCTCATATACATTTGACTATAAAAAAACATCGTTTGTCAATCACCGTAAAAATGTGCCATGTTTTCAAAGGACTTTACCCGTCAATTTTAAAAAAACCAACACATTTAAAATTTGGGAATTACCATACGTCCATGGGAGATGAGCCCTTTGGCCCCCATCATTTGGTATTTCCCCACTTCTTAAGACACTACTTGGTGAGGATCATACATTTGTAGGCATTGAGCCCTTTGGCCATCCTGACAATTGATTCCCAACATTTCATCTTGCACCCTTCTCTGATTGGGGCAAGCCCTTTTGAAACAAAAATACACTGGTGCTCGTTGTATTGTGCTACAATGAATCCACCCATGACGACACAACCAATCCAAATTGTTTTTGTCTAGCAATTTGTCAAAAATTGCTAGACAAAAAGGGAAAATGTAGACACCAAAAATCTACGCCCCCCTTCAAGACCAAACATACTCATGACCAAAGACAACACATTTGCGACACCCCACTATATCACCCCTTTTAATTAATTAATTTGTTTACGACCCATCATATCTCTAAAGATCTAAAATGGTTATTTAATTAAAATAATTAAATTACCTATTATCCCCTCACACCTCACCCTCACACCTCGTTGAGTTAACTTGGACACCTCACTAACTACCTAAACCACTTCTAAAACCACTTCCTAAAAAGCACTAACCTATTTCCTAACTAACTAGCCTTCTAACTAGCCAAATCCTCCAAAAAGCAAGTTCTCCCATCCTAACAAACTTAGCTCATGCTTTTTTAACCATCCCCATCCTCATCAACTAGAAATGTATCGTTTTGAGCTGAAAATATAAGGAAATCATGTGATTTTCTAGCCAAACTAGTTCTCTTCAAATCACCAAAAATTTCTCGATCGTCGACCATCTATATATAGTTGTTTACATAACTCATTTGGAGGACAAATTATCAAGATTTATAGGTTTACGTTGTTTTAATCCCGAGTTCATCAGGTATCAAAGCACTTCTCAACAACTTTACCTAACATTACACTACTCAACAAATGTCAAATTTATCATTAGATTATTCGTTTTCATCCTCCAACTACCTTCTTTCGTTCTTCCGTCCACCAATACACTCTGCAAGGTAAATCACTCATTTTGATTTAGTTTAGATATCGAAACATGTATATATTTGCTTGTATGTCATCAATATGTTGAATAACAATCTATTTCATTAAATTAATGACTCAAATAATTAGCTTAAGCTCTGTTTGTAAAAAATATCATATTTCATAGTAATCACTAGTGATTACCCCAATCGCCATGATTTCTCTAATCGCTAAAGCAATTCCCGTGCTTTCATGATTTTTAATCTTTTACGCTAAATCTAATCAAAATGTTTTGTTTTTCCTTGTTATCTACTAATCCTCTATCTAGCATGATGTCTTCAGATGGCATTAGGAGGTTCTAACTTGCCAACAACTGATTCCTTTCCTGTTGTCTACGCCATCCACTGTACTGGGAGCAATACAACTTGCTCCACGATATTAAACTATATCTGATCTAGGAAGATCCATTTGATCACTTGGAGGCCACTTTCGCTGCAACACAACGCATTTGGGAAGCCACTGATGCCTTTTGGGAGGCATACAATGAAGCACTAAGGCTCCAGGAGGATCTCATTCAATACAAATGCCAATATGAGATCGGTCTCGAACATCTAGAGGAGGATTACCGTACTTCCTATGAAACCAATTTCGTTAACCACATCAACATCTCCAGTTCAGAGTCTACCTTCACCCGCCAATACGACACCCAAGAAGAAGATTCAGACTTCTTCGTTGAGGATTACATTTCCATCCCTGACTCAAACTCCGATCAAGAAGAGAAAAAAATACCGATTTAGCTGAATCTCATTCTCCTATTTCTGAAAATCTCTATATAGACTAGGAGTTTGACTTATGGATGTAATCATAATCCACATTAGTCATATATGTATCTAGAAAAATAAGTGATAATCACATGCTTATCTAACAACTTGGTATATATAATCATATGTACTAAATAAAGCTCAAATTTTTAGAATCATCAATAATATCTTGATATAATTTATAGCTTTGTTTGTAGGAAGTTCTTTATACGTAAGGAAGCCTTCCGATCTCATGTTTTAAAATAGTGCGCAAAACAAAACTTAATCCACATATGTGGGTATCCTAGAAACCCATCCATATCAAGGTCATGTTCGGTTATTACTTCTTGAAATCAAAACAACCCGATTAAAAACCATGCGAGACATTCTAGCACACCCGGTGGGACCCTTAATCCCTATTTAATTTCATTATTTTATCATCATTTTGATTTTTGTTTTTCATTGACTATGGTGTGTAATGTACTTGCATGGTTAGTAAAGCGTGTGCTATTAAGAAATGTTGTTGTCAACGTTGTTGTTGTTTTTCCCCCAATTTTACTTTGCTTGTTTCTTATACGGTCGGAACTACAAGGATAAAACGATCAATTAGTCAAATATCTATGTATGTAAGTGTAAAAAGTAATGTAAAAGATACATGTATATGTAAAATATGTAAATGGAACATGTGCACCTGATCCATGTTGAGAGAAAAAGTGTAGAAGGATATCCTGTACTGCAAGTTTTTTGGGTGATCTCACGCCACCTTGGCCGAAGAAGTGTAGGGAGGAAATGTTATGTGTCCTCCAAGCTCTAATTGCTTCCTTGAATGTATGTGAAGATATATTTGTATCATCCTAGTTTTTGGGTGATCCGATACCACTAGTCAAAGTAGTGTAGAGAGGCACACCCACTATAACCTCCAAGCTTGTAACTACTTCCCAAAATGCTAAGGACACCATGTCCTATAAAAGTCATTGTGTATGGGGTTTGTAGAATGGTTTGAACCCACTTGTTGTATATAACTGAACCGAACCAGTGTAGAATCTCTGTTTTATTATGTAAACAAATCCCAAATGATTCCCCCTCCTTGGGTGCACATGTGACATCACTGATAGGGAGAATGCAGCCCCAAAAGAGGACCAACCACATGTACTTTGTAACTCTACCTTGTAGGGGGAAGGGAATGCGCTTGGTAGAAACCAAGGCACACACAAACAAGGATGGATAGCCAAAACAAGTGTTAGTATGAAAACACATGCATGTAGAAAACAAGTGTAAAGTACACAGATAATGTAAAAACTACCAAGCACAGTAGTGTAAACACACAAGAAGAAAAGTAAGCCACACAAAGTAGGTCACAAACATGGGACATCACTCATGATGTCACAAGACATGCAAGGCCATCATGGCCACAAACAACAAATAAGTGTGCACACAAAACATAGGGAAAATCCCACATATAAGAAGCAAACAAAGAAGACAATGTAACAAACAAGTAAACAAGAAGTAGCCATGGAAACATGTAATCCTAAAAAACAAGTGCTACACATGGAACACCTATTAGCATGTTAGAGAAATAACCAATATGTCAAAGTGTGAATAAGCAAGTAATGTAAATTTCTAAGTACAAAATGAAACAATATCACATGTGAGAGATGAATGTGGATGCCCCCAGTGACTAGTGTAGGAAGGGTAGAAGGCGAGCATTCATGTTGTGTGTGAAGGATTTGTATGTATGATCACAACTAGAATAAGGTGTGAACACATATGTGTGAATGGTATAGATAATGACATATAAGAAATCAATCTAACATGTGTAGTAAAGTGACCATGCAAAACACTAGTAAAAAGAGTAAATTCCCCAAGAAAATGCAATATGTTTTAGATGGATGGAGTGGAATAAAGATGGAATGATAGGATCCACATACCCCACTGAGTGAATGAAATTTTATGCAATGAGGTTCATTTTTTTACCCTCCCAACACCAAGAATGAATCGTAAATGAGAGTGTGCCATCGAGAAATGGTCAAGTAGGATGTTGTGTCTAATGCACTTGTGATGAATATGTAGGTGTAGTGTCGAGATTCGACCTAGAAATGATGTCTGTGTGTGAACCCTATAGCTGAATTGTATATCATGACTAGATGAACACATAAGTGATGATGTAGCCTAAGCATATATCACTATAAGATGAATGGAGGAGTGACAATTTATCCCTAAATGTATATCACCATAAGATGAAATGAGGGAGTGTTGATGTAGCTTGAGGTGTATACCACTACAAAGTGATAAAATATGTGACAATTTAGCCTAAAGCACATGTCACTAAGCTAGAAACTTCGTATGATAAAAGGTTGAATGATAAGTGTGTGATAAATGTAAGGTCCATTTGATTTTTAAACCCTCGATAGTTGAGTATGGACCAAGGAACTAAACTACATCATAGGGTAGTGAGTGCAACCCATAGAAAATAATATGCATGATGACCATGTGATGAGTAGAATGCAAATGCAAGATTGTAGAATGTATAAAATGTAATGTATAATCACACAGTGTAAAACATGTAGATAGATGAGTAATGTAGCATGTAAGGATGAATGTAATGCTAGACTCATATGCAATGAAGACTAGTGTAGTATATGGAAAATGGATGACATGAAGACATGTAATGTATGATGTATGGTATATGACTATGTATAGGATTTGAGAGAATATGCGTAAATACCCTAATAATGTATGATGTAAAATGTGTAAGGTGAGAATGAGTATAATGTATGATGTATGAATGTGGAAATGGAACAATGTTGTAGATGAACACAAGAGAATGTATGGTGTATGATGTGTGATATGTGAATAGATGTGGTATGTAATGCCTAAAGTGTAGTGTGTGGGGTTCTATGTATTAGTAATCCCTAAATAATCAAGTGTGAACTAAAGCACAAGAGTGCATCAT
Organism: Taxus wallichiana var. yunnanensis; assembly: GCA_018340775.1. Classification (NCBI taxonomy): domain Eukaryota; kingdom Viridiplantae; phylum Streptophyta; class Pinopsida; order Cupressales; family Taxaceae; genus Taxus; species Taxus wallichiana. The sequence continues at coordinate 967,044,228 of CM031240.1, forward strand.
CGGGTAATGACACTAGAATATATGATGAATGTGACTATTCTAAGACAATGTGGGGGTAAAATAAGGTAGAACTATGTAAATATGATAGAATTAAGGGAGGAATTAGATGCTATTCCCCCAGAATGTGTGTAAGAATATCATGTAAATTCATCAAGAAGATCGTCATCCTCTAGGTCATAATCGAATGGATAAGCATTAGTAACTTGATAATCAATAGTTTCTTGTTGATCATGTAATGAGCCATTGAGGCAGAAGTTGTACATACCCGAGGTGTATTCCTCATTAGTGAATGAAGGAAGAGGACATACGTGTGCATACAAATGAGTAAGATTCTGTATATAACCTAGAAAGAACTATTGCAAATTAAAATGTGTCCAAAAGGCATGGGGAAATATATATTTGTGTGATCAGGATCTAGAGTGCCCCCAATATAATCAAGCCATGATTGTCCTAATGTGAGTGGAGAAGTAGTAGGAGTGCATGAAAGAAATACATCAAGTTGAAACACATAAAGACCATAAGTAGCTGTAACATGAACTAATGCATGATATGAATGAGGGTCATATGGTGGAGGATAGATGTTATCAATAGAAAATCCTAATCTAGCTAATCCCAAGTGTTAAATGGAATGTGTTCCCAATATGAATGATTGATGAAAAGTGTGCAAGTGAATAGTGGGCATGCTAAAGTAGGGAATGTATGTGGAGGTGGATGTGATAGATCGAACGTCCATAGAATGGATAGGCCCTTGATAAGGAATCATAGTAGTAGTAATAACAAGTGGCATAGGAGAAACTACATCTATCATAAAAATGATACTTTCAAGTGGTGACAAGTGAGGTGGTTCGTCCATAGGTTAGGGATCATTTTTGGTATTTATGTGTGGGATATGAAGACTAGTATTAGGAGCTCACTCATAATACTAAAATGGATCAAGGTCATGAAAATTGGTATACTCCATGCCCTCATGTAATAGTTATGGATAGTAGAAGTGACAACTTGCATGGCATGAAGCCATGGCCTCGCCAAGTAACAGCTATAGGAAAATGGGAAATAAACAATGAAAAAGATGGCATGGATAGTCTTAGGACCAACAATGATGGGAAATGTGATGTGACCGAAACATGGATGAATGGAACCATCATAAGCATGTAATGAAACACTAGAGGGACTAATGTCATGAGTAGTAAGACCTAAAACTTTGAGAAATGACATGGGACACAAATTAAGCTCAGATCCATTGTCAATCAAAGTACGCTTAACAATGACATTATAAATGTGAGAGATAATATGCAAAGGCGGATCATTGTCAAAAGTAGTGAGGTCATCATGAGGAGCAGATGGGAAAGTAATATGTTGAGAGAACACATCCGTAAAGGTATTATAGACTACATCTGGATGAGTGTTGTCAAGAATATGAGTAGTGAGTAAAAGATTAATGATTTTAGCTCATAATTCAGGATGAAGAAGTAAAAAGTCATGAATGGAGATAGCCATGATGAAGGAACCCTAAGAAGAATGAGGATCCTAGGAGTATGCAGGTTGAGTTGGGTTCACCAAAATGATTAAATAAAAATGGACTAAGTATTATATAGATAGTTAATCTAAGGTATGAACAAGTGTAAATAAAGTAAATAAATGGAGTAAAGAAGTAAGATAAATAATGATGCAAAAGGAAATATTAACCCTAATGTGAAAAAGAGAGTGAGGAAAAAAATTAGCTGATAATGAATGCATGTCGGAGAGTGTCACGAGAGGTAACTATAAAAATCGGGAGTAGGAGCACGATGTGCGAAGTCCCGAAAATGATGGATTTGGAGGATATAACTAGACTAGGGCACCTAAAAGAGGATTGAGGCACTGTGGGCACTCAGTCTACGTAGTCAAGGTGGCCTGTCTGTGCAAAATATCTTAAACTAGTTTTTATAGGGTTGAAAGGTTGTCTGAAACCCTCGTTGTGTGTCGCATTCACTTCGTTTTCCCGCACCTTGAAAGTCACTTATATTCCAAGATGAAAGAAATAATTGTAAGACCCCAAAACAAGCATCAAACCCCCCCAAAAAAATAATGCATATGAAGGAGTCAGACTTTCCTCAGCGGCCATAATGGTGGACTTACTAATTGAGCACTGCACTACATCTCGGACCGATGTAGTTCTATATACAAGTGTGTGTGAACATTCCATAGGTTGCTCTTGTGCCGCTCAAACTTTTTGAAGTACCAGTAATAAATATGTGTAGAAAATGTAATAGAATGTGTAAATGGAATAGAATAGAGTCCCTCCCTCTATGAAGTGTGATATAGATGTCCTAGCGTTGATTATGGAGCTATGTGGATGTAAGTGATCTCTAATGTAATAGATGGATGCAACTCTAGATGGACTGATAGTAGTAAGTGATGCTAGGTCCCTCATTATGGTCTCATAACTTTACATTTATAAAGTTCTCTTGATCTAATTTTGTAATTAACCCCAAAAGGATGACCAAAAGAAAAATAAAGATGCCAAATGGCTAGAAAGAGCCCAAAAAGTGGCAAGAAAGTGTAAAAGGACCGGGGCGCCCTTGGTGCGACCATGGCACCCATGGGTGCTCTAGTATTGGCCCGAGTGCCCCAGTCAAGGCTAAAATGAGTGAAATAGAATGGGCATGTGGCTGAAAAGGGGCGGTAATGATAAAATAAAATAAAACAAGATGGCCAAAAGATGGGGGTTAATTAGTACTTTCTTCACTCAAGAACCTTCTAAATAGTAGTATGAAATTGGGATAAATAAATGTCTAAAGTGCATGATTTTGTGACTACACCCAAAGACTAACATTTTTACATGGTATCATACCCATGGTTAGTGTTTGAGGGTGTTTCACATCATATAGAGGGTTTCCAAAATGTGTGGAAAACTAGGTTTCAATATGAAGGTCATCACAAAGTGTCACATCTGCATATGAAATTACAAAGTTCCAATGTATCCCCATTCAAAACCATATAAAATAATATTATACCATACCACACTTAAGGACATGTTGTATGGTTCCATACCTTCCTAGGTTTGCACCTTAGTTCTAGAAACAAAGCTATAACAAATCATTATTAGTTACCACATCTATTACATATTGTTAGATCACCTCTTTTCCTTCTTTAGCTAAGTTTACTTTTCCTCTTATGTTTTCGAAATCATATATATCATTATATCTTAAAAAATGGAGCTAAATTTTGATTTATGTATCAATGTTTATTAATTAAATTTGAATGTTAACCTCTACTCCCATAAATAAATAAAACCACGTCTCAATTCAAAAACTATTTATTTTTTAAAGGTGTGATAATTTGGTGAACATAGCCCTGGATCAAATCTCTCCCCTTTCTCAAATCATAGCTGCCCTAGGGTTCTTGCTTTTACCTTGGTGCATGATCATTTTCCTCATTTAAGGATTTGTTATTATTTTTGTTTTTTTATTTCCTAATTAGGGGCTACCTTTTCTTATTCATATAACAATGAGCCCACATCTATGTCCCTCATTGGTATTGGCATGTGTGAGGATATTATTGACGTACTTGATGACTTTTCTCAATATGATTGTGATGACACATAATTCTTATTATATTATGGATCATAATACTTATGTACACATGTACTCTAATAATTTTGTATCTACTAATTTATCATCTCTAATTCCTTTCTTTGAGCCTTCTCGGGAGAAGGTTCCCATGATGACTTTGATACCAATATTTGCACCCTCACGACGATAATGAACAAATGTTTACAAAAATTCTACATCAAAATAGTCAAAACATTTATGCCCTTTTATACATTTCTAGAGATGAATAACAGTGATTGAAAGCATCTAAGATCCCTGAATCTACTATTATATCTTCTGCTATGGCTACATCTACTATTGCTACATCCATTATACCTATATCTTTGGGGAAAACTGTTGGTATTAAAACTTGCACCCGTGTCTCGGATCTGGAAGGATTGAGTCATTTGAGATCACAATGGAACCATCTCCAAGTTATGGGACCTTGTGCACTTGAGATGGAACTCCAAAGAAGGAAGATTCCTCTATCTATTTCTCTTGCTACTACTAATCCTAATGCTTTGGAAGGGGAAAATAAGATAATAATGCCAAAAGAAAAGGGATAGAAGGATAACATGAAAGGAAACTACACTAAAAGAAAATAACACCAAACAAGAGGAATGAAAACCATTTGTTTTGAGCGAAAATGAAGGGAAATGCGTGAAATAAGGCTAGGCACATGTAGCAAAACTTAAAACGCATCTACCGAGATCAGTTTTATGGGACATACCAAATAAGGAGTTGTAAGGGATGTAGAATGACACAATCAACACGCAATACAAAAGAAAGGTAAGAAGAAATAATGTAAACACTTTAGGATAGAGAATAGTCACAAAATGATGCTTTTATTAGTTCCAAAAATGCACATAGCTATTATAATGGCGAAAGAGGCCAATATCCATATGCAAGAGCCAAATCTAGAGGTCTCGACTCAAAATACAAAAAGTTTGAAATCCTTAAAAAGTGTGTAAGGAGCAGTGTCCAACATAACAAATGATCCCAAGTATTACATTTATAGATGAATGCGTGAAAGAAGAGGAGAAGGAGGGAAATCTAAATTTGAAATGCAACCACCAACAAGAAGCATTCAATGCCTACAAATCCACCTAGAAATATGTCAAATGCACTTCCCCAAGTCTGTTTGGCATGTTGAAGAAGGAAGGAGGGTGAATCAGATCAAATCGGGTGGTTGGAGCAATTAAATCTACTCATCAATGCTTAGAAAGATGTTTTCCCATTTCTCACCTACTAGATCCACCAAGAATTTGAATTTGAATGTCTAGTATTGTAGCCTACATCGGTAGCTTTATTGATTGAGACTAAAACCAATCGAAGATCTGTAGAAAAGATACGGCTATTAGAAGTTTATCAAATTTTCCTGTGCACACAAGACACATGGCACACATGGATTGGCTGAAAGGATGGCCAACTATGTAAATGTTTTGTTGTTTTTGCCATATGTCACTCATTGATTTGTTGTAAGGATTCAATGCCCTATTGGCATGCTTTGATTGGTTGTGTGTGGCACACTCAAACATGTCAAAAGATGATGCGGCACATAAAGGCACAAGGAGGGCTCGAAGAAGGGTGTAAAGATGTGTGCGCGAAGAAAAAAAAGGGAAGGCACGTGCAATGCGCATGGGAAAAAGAGGTAAACTAATGAGCGGATAACAAATGGTCAAGGAGAAACTATTACAAGGTAATGTGTAGGGTACGCAAGAAGACCAAGGGACTTTGCTAATTTAAGTGAGTGTGAGGAGCACATGCGGGATGAATAACTAATAGGAAGAAGGTGGATGCGCAGGAGTTGCATGCAAGGTGAGAGTAGAACAAAGAGGAAAAGGAAAGTGGAAAGGGAGAAGGGGAAGTGCACAAGGGCATGTGAGAGGAAAAGAAGGGGGGCATGCGGGAAAATGTAACCAAGGGAATGTGCAAAGATAGCTTGAGCACACACAACCTTGCAATGAATATCTTAGAGCCAAAGTATGTTTGTAAGTTACCCAAATAACTAGAAGAGTTATTTGGATAACAGAGTTTGACAACTTTTGGGGCCATTTTCCTTCTAGATGAAGGAGATTAATAACCTATAACATCCATTGGGCATGGAGTCTACTATGTGTTGGTTATCAAATAAGGACTTTAATGAAAGAAACAGTCAGGGGATAAAAGTCCCTCCTCTTTAATGGGAGAGGTTCCCTTATTTAAAGGCAAAAACCTATTTACAAATGTACAACATTTAGTTTTAAAGAGGAACTTTGATATCATGGAAGTGTTTTAAATGACCAATTATCAATACAAAAGGACAAAAGAACTAGGAAGTGGGAAAAGGAAGAGTAGCATTCTCAGGAAATATAGATAGAAAAATAATTCCTTATAAATGCTGAATTAGGATCATATAGAACAAAATCATTTACGTTAAAGCCATAAGATGTTATTTCATAGACACAAAGTTCCAGAGATGGCATCCACAAGAATATAAAGCTTCTTTATACAAAATAGATTAATGATTCAATAATTTTAACGAGATAGGAAAGAATGAATAACCATGGATAGAAACAAAAGAGAAGTATTCTTGTATTGATAGCTTTTTAACTCTTTTACACTTGCAAAATAGTCGAGTTCCAAACCCCTTAGAATGGCGTGGAGATCATTATATAGCTTACAAATTAGTTACACTTGGTAACCATTTCTTTTAACTAGAATATTAATTAAGGAAATTCAATACAATATCATTAATTAATTTATAAGGAGCTCAACACTTAGAATAGGAGGGAAAAGAGAATCCAAAAGAATGAAACATCCGATTATGGTTGAGGCGGGCCCACTGATTTGAGGATCCGATATCTGAATTTCTTCAATGACTCAGCTATCTCCATACCTCATGGAATTGTTGTGTTGGTAGTGGCGTGAGACCAAGTACCTAGACATTTTTCCATATCTTTATCAAACTTGGAATGCTCCAAGTATTATTTATTTGCCTCAGCAATTGTAGATTGAAGGAAGCAAATGTCCTTTATCTTCTCTTTGGTAATTAATTCTTCTTTGAACAAGTCTTCTTTGATAAATGTTTTGAAATGAGCTTTGATCTCTTGAAGAGAGAAAGGAACACCTGAGGTTTCATCATGAAGATGGAAATGAATATCTTTAAAGGTAGAGGAAACACAAGTTTTGAAATATTCTCCTTTCTACCACACATTATTTAATTCACCTAGTGCTTCTTCTAGAACCTTCATTTTCCATTCGACACCGAAAACCCATGCCTTTGACAAGTTATTCTTGGCATCATCAAATACACTGTTGGCCAATAGGATCTTCTCATCAGCTTGGCCCATAAGGTGAAGATCTGTAATACAACTAGTCTAGAGCTTCAGCTCTTTATCCATAACCCTTATTGAGGAAGTGAGTTTCTACTGTAGATTAATCACCTTCTTGTTGGTCTTGAAGGATTCCTCAATGAAATTCAAGCCAACTATAATCATATCATCAACCATGGCTTCCAAAGCCTTTCCATAAGTAGAATACTTATGTATATCTTTGATGCTCAAAATTCATCTGGCCGAAATCATGGGGGTGGAAGAGCAAAAGTGGGGGTAGGATCCAAAACCTTATCTTTGGCCAATAATGACTTGATAAAGTTGGAAAGAACTTGATTCTGTTCTTCCAACTATTCTATAGTTTGCTTTCCCTTCTCTACTCATTCAATAACCTTTGTCACTTTGTTTCTTGAAGGTTATGAACCTCACTCTCAGGAGTGGATTCCCCCATTGGGATTCTAGAAAGCTCTAAATCAGAGACCAAGAGATCCTGCTCTGCCTTATCAACCTTGGGCTTTGCAACCTCCAGGAACTACTAGCCTTGAGCATCAATTACTATCCTTGAAGTGGTCTTGGCTCTCTTAGCTGGAGGAGGAGGAATAGTTCCTAGAAGAGCTACTACAACATCAAAATTAGGCCCTGTTATCCGAGAGGAAGATTTCCTCTTCCTGTTGTCAACCATGGGTTGCACCCAAGAAAAAGTAGAAGAAGAAGAGGAAGGAACAAGGGGCCCAAGAGCAAGGGAACTCATGACACTTAGAGTATTGACCACTATTGCCTCTAGAAAAGAAGTGGAGGGAGTATCAGGGGCTTCCTTTGTAGAGGAGTCTACGGTACTAGGAGGCTCTGCACTAGACATTTCCTTCTCTTTTTCAACAATAACTTCAGGAGCCCCTGTAGGATTTGGCACTTCACCATCATCACTCTCACTAAGAAAAATAATGTTCTCTGGTCCTGAAGGTAACTTTGGATGCTCAAAATATATTCTTCATCAATTGGTTCCTATTTAACCTCTTTGATCTTCTTTTGATATACTTGAGTAGAAGAAGGAGTAGATGACTTAGGCTCTTTCATTGAGGAAGAATGAGGGGTTTGCTCAAGAACCTTAGTACTAGTTGTATGTGCTTCCTTCCTTGGTGTAGAGGTGTCTCTGGAAGAAGATCCACCTTGATTCTTCTTGAACTCACGAACTTTCTGTCAAACCAAACTTTAGTTCTTACAAGAACAGGGGCCATAATCTCAACTAAATCATCTCTCTCTCTCTTTTCTCTTTTGTACCAATCTAGATCCTCCAAAGGAGTGTGTTTGATTGTTGTCTCATATTCAAAGGACTGTAAGTCCTCATCATCATCCTTAAATCCTTTAGGAACTTGGTAGATATTGAGATCTCTAATGTGTTGTAGAGAGAGTCTACCATAGTGCCTCCGTCTAGCTTCAAAATCATCTGCACAATCAGCCCAGTAATCCTCAGTATCTGGCTTGTGATGATAGTTTATCCTGAGGTTCTGATCGATAAACTTCTTTAGATCAAAGCAAGTTATGGGTTTGAAGAAATGAACAGTGATAGAAGTAATATCCCTTTCTACATTTTGGGCATCCAAAGCTGTTTTACATGTATAGTTTCCTAAAGAGATAGGGAAATGCAAGCTAGTGATCTTCTTGTCCCTGCATGTCCTATGTAGCTTATCAAGCTACCTGCATACTTCAACCAGGGGACATTTTATCACTGCAAAGAATAGGGAGCTTGAGGGGTGTGCTTTCATAGCTTGCCAACCTGATATATGAAAACATCCTAAATTGGATGAAGAAATCCCCATACTTGGCTACGGGTTCATAACTTCATCGAAAATATACTAGCGGTGTTTCCCTCCAATATTCTTACAATATACATGGTGAAAGCATCATTGACTCTTCTAAATTGTGATTGCTAGCTTCAAGAGTAAACTAAGGGCAATATGTGTAAATAGGCTCATTCTTCTAACCCTCTAAGTAGGTGAAACCAAACCACTTCTGGATGCGAGCCAAGGTATACACAAGATAATAAGTCATATAGAACTTCTTAGTTTGTTGAGCATTAGAAACCTACTCGAGTCAAATTCATGCAAACAATTTCAGCCCAATTAATTTCCTGCTTGCCCTCGCATATGATGTTTATGAAGGGGCACATCCAGAAGTGAAACTCATTGGTGGAAGGCAACCCCATGATATGGGTGAGAAAAATAATAAATTCGAGATAGCTTTATTGGTATCCAATTTTACTCTCCTTCACAACTTGAACAACATCATAAATTTGCACAAGACACTCAAGGATAGATAGATGTTTTGTATGTCATTTGTAGCCGGGAAGCACACCTATCTACTTGTTTGCATTCAAGAATTGAGGGAGTGGATAACACCTTCAAGAGGGTTTTGATCTAACCCTCACTATTTTAGGTTGTGCCTATCAACCAAGGCAAGAGAACCTATATTGCAGCCCTTATGTGGTAAGGAGATGGAGATATCCTTATGTTTTGCATATGATATGGAAGAGGCTTTGTGAAAACATGATCAAGTATCCATTATCCAAAATCAAAGGAGTTATCACTACTAAATGATGGAAATGTTTTCAAAACAAAGCTAGAGCTACTAAAGACATGATAAAACCCTGATCAACTTTTTGCATTTTAGTGAAAGGATTGAATTCTTTTGTGGACACACAATGCAGATGTAGGGGTATTGTAGGTAGTATGAGTTAGTTTAAAATGAAATTATGGTGAGAGATGATGGGAAAAGAGTAGCTAGGAATCATCACCTTCTTTGGGAAGCTTTGTAAATGAATTACAACATCTAAACAACAGAGATGTTTCAATGAATTTGAAAGTGCTCTTTCAACTAGGATGTGTGCACACATGGATGCCCAAATCTACACTATTCCATACAAACTTTGATAACCTACCACAAAGGCTTGAAGAAAAATATCAATGAAGCATTTAAAATCCCTTGTTAGATCATGACATAAGGTACACCCAAAGGTTTACAAACACCCTCAATTTACAAGGAAGGTAAGATGAATTTAAATCTGTTTATCTTCACTTAAATGAATGCTCTTTTGAATGGAAGATTATAGATGCCTTCAAACCCTCTACTAGAAATGAGACCATGTATGACCAATAAAGATCCCAAACACAAGATTGCAACATGAGCATGAAACACAAATTGAAAACACACTGAAGTACAAGTGTATGCAAGCTTTGCCAAGAGATAAAACCAGTTAATCCAAGAATTTGATCAAATATATCAGCAAGGGAATGTTATTTAGACAATCTCAAAGCTTGTTGATGGATTTATAGCTGAAACCAACTCAACATGATGAACATTTGATGCAAACAAGAATAAAAAATGGCTCTCAGGTAGTTTCTCCAAAAGAAAATGGACTTCTTCCAGTTTTCCTTGTGAAAATTCTTCTCTCTTTCCCAAAATTCTCAACCACCTCTACAAAATGCCTCCAAATTACAAAATATACCTGTGCATGCCTTGGATCTTTTCATCCCAAGAAAATAATATGCTCAAGGGATCAAATTTGTTACCAAACCCTATCCATTTGATGAAAAATGATATAAAACTATAAAACAACTACTTAAAATGCCGAGAGATGCACAAATATTTTAAATATTGCATGGATTTAGATCCTTATCCATCCCAAGGTCACGTTTTTGTCATTCCACCATGCCAAAGATGCATTTTCAATCATTTTCCACCCTTTTCCCTTATTATTTTTAACTTTGCACCTTTAATTTTTCACTTTTCATGTTTGTACAGGTTGAGAAAAATTTTTCATGAAAATCACTATAGGGCACCAAAATAGCTCAAATGAATGATGCCATTACATCTAAAGGTCGAGGGATGAGATTTCATATAAAATTTCATGCAATTTGGTGCAAAATGATGATTCCAAGCATCCTGGAGCTCTAATGGCGGCAAAAATGAAAGACTAAGCAATTGTTGATTTAAAATCAACTTTAAATTTCCGCCCTCCACGTGGCAGATGAGATCTCAAATATTCTCTTTTTTGTCTTTGGATGAGGTGGGACACGTGTCCAAATACCATTGGACCGGGCCCTTGCCTTCAAAAATGCATTTTAAACCTTTTTTGACCTTGGGAAAATTTTGAAAATTTTCCCCGCATGCCCCTGGACACGCCACGTGTCCACACAGGGCCCCACCAAGAACCGTGGGCCAATTCTATGAAATTTTCTCCTTTTTTGAGAAAAGGAAAATTTTCTCCAAAACCTCTGGGCCTGAACACCAGCTGCTTCTTCTGCCACATGGCGGTCTCTCATTCACTGCGGAGCTGACCCCTCCTTTTTTCCTTCATCCCTCCACGAGTACAAAATCCTCTCGCGGACCCGATCTTCCTTTTTAACTTTTGAAATGTGCCACGTGTTGCCCCCTGATTGGATGCGGGGCACACCTCCAAATTTTCCACGGATCAATTTTTCACTTTGAAATTGTTTGGCCAAAATTTGTAAAATTTTGAAACTCTTCCCCGCCGCCCGAACCTCCACCACCTTTTGGACACGTGTTCAAAAATGATTGGCTATAGAGCCAATCCTTTTTTTTCCTTCTATACCAAGGGCAAAAATTCACAAAATTTTTCTTCGGCCCCATTCCCATTTCTCCTCCCGGACACGTGTCTCCTTCCTACTCATCGCAGGCCTTTGGGCAACAAATTGATTTTAGCATTTTGAAGTTAAAACTTCAAAGTCTTCAAAACTTCCCCTCCCACATGGCCTTTCTTGGACACGTGTCCACTTCTCATTGGACGTGGGCCCATTTTTCAATTTTTACCACAGGAATCCAAGGCAAAAAAATAAAAATTTTCAAGTCTCTACCATCCGCCTAACCTTCCCGTGCTTGTGTGTCGGCTTTCCCATTGGAAGCGGGCTCTCGGGCCAAAATTTTCCATTGGCATTTTGAAGCCAAAAACTTCAATTTTTCCAAGTCCGCACTTCACGTTGACCCTCCTAGACACGTGTCCTTTTTCATTGGATGCGAGGCCCTTGGATCAAAAATTTCCTGTAAATCCCTAAATCAAATTTTTCTCCAATTCACCCTACCACGTTGTTGGTCCGAAAATTTGTCACTTGGGCGGATCTATGGATGACAAGCCAATTAATGCGGGCATAGCCCCTCTTTGAGTCAAAGAAAGCGAAACTCGGTTTATTGCTATTCTACTAGTAGGAATCGTAAAGTCTCACAATATTCTCGCCTTCGGGGTTTGGGATCTCATCCCGATCAGGATGTTTCGATCGCCGAAAGAAAGGAATGAAAGAGAGGATGGAAAAGATCAGATCCAAAAGAAAAGAAATGAATTCCAAAGCGTAAAGGTCGAGGGTTTATGTTTTGGGATTGGTAGTAAATGAGAGCCAAACCTACTTGCATAAATGAGCAAAGCAATACCGATGAATAAATGACAATAAAACAAGATCCAATGTAACAAGCACACAGATCTGACATAAGAAAGATCTAATGCAAATAACACAGGTATTCAGCACAAAGTCTAAATATTGTATTAATAATTCTTTCGGTTACAAAAAGCTCAAAGTCTTTTCTCCTCACTTCTATTTTTCATCTGAAAGATATTCACTCATACCCAATACAACAAGCATTGGGGTATTTATAGAAGAAGGAAAGAAAAGAAGGCAAAAAGGAGCCAACCACCTATTTACAAAGATATTTACAAAATATCTACAAGGATATACAAAATATCTCAAAGTCATGTTGACTTTTGACAACTTGATGGATGACATCATCCCATGGTGCAACATGGATGATGTCATCATTTGTGCCAACATACTCCGATATTTACAAAAAGAAAGTCAAGAAGAGAGAGAAGAAGAAGAAAGAGAAGCTATTCATCGCCGCCATCCCGCGACTCGAAAGGGGGTAGCCTGCTTTTCTTTCGCTTAGTGTGACAAGATGTGGAATTGAGCATGGTATTCCATGAACTTGCTGATCATGGGCCCTAGTTGATCTTGGGAAGGATCCTTGTGTCGCTCACTGATCACCTCGCAAGTCTCCCGCTCATCTATGAGCTTCTCTGGGAGTTTGGAATATTCTTTCTCTCGCTTCTATGAGGAACCCGATGAAGTCCCGACAGGCCAGCAGGTTATTGATGGACTCCACGTCAAAAGTGACCTCTGGCCCCAGCCCTTGTGAAATGATCTCCTTGAAGATCTGGATGGTTTCATCAACTTTTCTTAAGGTGAAGGAAGGAGTAAGCAACCCTGGTGACATGTTGAGAACGATTTGTTCCATTTGGTGCATCACGTCCAGGGCTTCTTCCTTTACCTTATCGATCTTTTCAAGGACAAATTCCAGTTGATCCACCCAGTAGTCCAGGGTTGAAATGACTTTATTGAGGGCCCTGGGATGACCGAAGATGCCGAACTTGACCAGATCTTCGACTGAATAGTCAACATTTGTTGAAAGGTCTCATGCTGCAGCCTAGCATGGTCCAGCTCTTCTGATATGGGTCCTGCTAATGCTTGGAGCTCTTTATTCACCTTGTTGATGTTCAGATACAAATCAGAGAACTTGGCGATTACTCGTTCACTGTCCTTGAGGATTTGGCTCCTCCAAGCTGAAACTGCCATGCCCTGCTCGCCGATTTTTGCATATTCATTAATTTTATCCTGGCTCAGAGGCTCAGGAGTCTCGGCGGCAGTTGTGGGAGGTGCACTGCCCATCTTCTGTAAGGCTTGGAGCAGATGTTTATTTTGCTCTTTCAATAGCCTTTTCTCTTCTTTTGTTTCTTGAAGCTTCTTGCAGAGGGCGTCAACTGCAGATAGGGCCTCTCCCTGAAGGCTTTCAGAAGACGTCCCCATTGTGACTTGGGTCACTGTATAATCTATCGGAGACAGATCCTTTTTATCCTTGAGGGGATTGGGGTATGCGATCTCCATTACCCTCTCTCCCGAAGCACTCTGAGAGAAGCGTGACGACAGCTTCTCTTCTTTTTGCCCCTTTGACGGGATTACGGAAAAGTCCATCGTGAGCGATGGGAACTTTCCTTTCTCGTGACTTAAGTGCCGGAGATCCAGCTAGACTTATGGGAGAAGGGCCAAAACAGAGAAGGGGGCAGCTGCAGCAAGTAGTAGAAGGGAAAAATGTGGAGACACTTGGAGGCGGCATCGAGAGGGAGGCCAAGAAGTGCTCACGGGAGGAAGAGATACTGCAGGAGAGGAAGACATAGGAAGGGAAGGGAGCTCAGAGATGAGAGAAGAAATGGAGGGGGACAGGTCCGCGAGAGAAGAGAAGATGGACGAAGAAGCGGGAGGAATGGTAGAAGAAGGGGGAGAGGACACGACCAAAGGAATGGTCGCTTGAGTCACTCGAGGAGGGGAAGGAGGAGAAGAAGAAGGGATAGAAGGGACTTTAGTTGTTGTAGCAGTGGCGACATCCTGAGTGGATGGGCCTATTGGAACATCTTCTTCCGCTTCTTTCTCTGGAGAAGCCAGAGTTACAACTTGTTCGGGTGCAACGGAAGGAGGACTTTCAGGAGCTTCCTCTTGAGTGGTGCTGGATTCACCCTCTTTACCTTTTCCTTTGCCTTTAGGCTGCTGTTTTGATCGAGGAGGTGCGTTACCCAATGGAGAGGTTGTGAAATCAACCCCGAGGTAGATGAGTCCGTTCATTCGGCACCAATGCTCTGTTCTGCGCAGAGTTTCTTTGACCCTCTCCTCAATTGTCTGAGGTGCTTTAGTCCTATCAATTGCCGCAAAAGGCCAATCATCCCCACCTGTGTCAAGATATACTTGATCCACTTCCTCTTCGGTAGTTTGGTAGCCTTTGGGGACGATGGCCACCCCATATTGAATGATTTCTGCCAAGGCCAAACGAGAATGGTCTTTCCTCCTGAGCTCCACCTCATGATATAGGTCAATGTAGATATCCTCGATCTGAGGGACGTGGATCGGATCGAGCTTAGCCCTTGGCAGACAATTTCTCGGGTCGAAGGTAGGCCTTGCCGGGAAGTCATGTTTCAGATTTAGTAGCTCCAGCTCTGCAAACATGTCCTTTGCCTTGTGGTGAGTAAGACATGTATATCTACCCACTGTGAGGGGGAAAGGAGTTCCACCCTTCTTTCTTTTTAGGCACTTTTCATGATAAGTGATTAGCTATCTTGACAGCTCTAGCAGAATCAACTTGGGCCCAACATATCTTGGCAGTCTAGTTGGCTCTCCCAAGAAGTTAGCCACTCTCAGATAAGTGAATGTGGGGAATTGGGTGAACAGGGCCCCCCATTTCTCAGTGGCTGCCACGATGCTCTTGGTCGTGCGACCGTAAGTCATATTCGGCCTCAACAGGCAGATGATGAAATAGAAAAATGCATCATTGATCTTTGTAAATTGAGGGATGCTATTCTCTAGCTTTAGCTCTGGATAGTATTCATAGATTCTAACTTGGGGCCAAACCCCACTCCGCATCATAGCTGGATAGTCCCTTTCGTAAGTTGCAAAGATAAAAACATAGGAATTCATGTAGAACCTCCCGTTGTGGGGAATTGTCAGCAATGCTTCGATATCGTGTCGCTTATAATTTCTGCCCATTCAAAGTGTTGATCGGGCACATTTTTGTTCATTATTTCTAAATACCGCAAAGATCCATTTGTGGAAATAGTGGGAGTCAGGGAAGCCCAAACACCCCGCTTAGAATGTGATGGTGTCACTGAGCTCCTCCGAAAAATCACTGCGGTGAATGATTTGTGGCCAACGGGTCACTACTTTCTTGTTCTTCAGATAGACTTCGTTCATCAGTTGCATGCACTGATCTTCATTGTCGTCCCAGGCTTTGATACAATCCTCTCGGCTGATGGCCACAAAGTGCCGGTGATGAGGAATGCCGAGTATTATCTCAAAGTGGCGGGCAGTGAGGTTAATTATGACCTCGCCCTTCTCATTTACGACACATCTTGTGTCTTTATTATAGCACCGGGCAACCACCATCATGAATTCATTGTTAACGGCGCTGATTGGGATTCCCCAACAAAGTGCAGTGGCACTTTGCCATCACCTTGTCCATCCATGGACTTCTTGTGACCTTCTGAGTCCCGACCTGCAATCCTCCATATCAATATGACCCAACTCTGAGTCTCTGATGTCTAGGTCACACTCGGCCTGGGAGTCGGGCATTCTGACCCTCTGATACTTATACTTCATTTCTTCTTCTGTGAGCTTGGCCTTGCCTTTGGATTTGGTAGGTCTCTTGCTTGATGTTAACATATGTTCTTCTCGAACTTAGCCTGATCTCGCAAGAATAAGAAGTGAAACCCAATCGAAGAAAGCCATGTCACCGCTTGATTTTCCATCAAATGCCGTGAAGAAAAAGAGTTAGCAATTTAAAGGCCTTGGGGTGCATGGCGCATGGATATTGCAGATTACAGAGCTAAATAGACAAGGTGCACAGAAAAGGGTGTCAGCGAAGGGTTAAATCAGTGCCAAAGGGCGCATGGTGCATAGACACTACAGGGTGCATCCTTTGTTGCTGTAAGCACAAGCGCGCCTGTGCCATGTGTATTTATTTTATAAAGGGCGCAGATTATTTTCATGTTACACAGGTATAGGGTGCCAAAGGGCGCAGAATAATGCGTGTAACAACATATGTTCATGCGCCAAAGGGGAACTAGCGCGCATGGAAGGTCTCGCATGACACAATGTTGTTGCGATGAGGGGACGCGCTCGCGCCATTTATAGCTTTGCACTTGGCGCATAGAAAAATATCTACTACATGGATGAAGGGGTGCATAAATTTATGATGTTACACTCAAGTCCGATGCGCTAAGAGGGCGCATCAAAGTTCTCAGCTTGAGGGAAGTGCGCCATGAGGGCGCATCTTTTATGATGTAGCAAGGTGGAAATGCGCCTATCAAGCGCCTATCTTTGTGTGTAAATGCGCCAAGGGCGCAATCGTCTCTGATGTTGCATGGTATGCCAACGCGCCAAAGGAAAATACAGTTTCCTTTAAAACTTTGATTCTTCTAGGGTTTATATATGGTTAAGCTCTCTTTGCAAGTTTCATTTGGGTGATTGAAATGGCTTAAACAAAAGGGGTTTCAAGCTATCATCTCAGGACAGAGCTTCCTCTACCAGCAGATCTGGAGAGGGGGAGGAATAAGTGGAAAGACAGCAAGGGGGGGACAACAAGTTCATGATTTTATTCCTTTTCAATCCAAATCATATCCATAAATAGCCAAAAACTTCAAACACAAAACGCACAAAAGAAAGAAGGCCACTTACCCGGCTTTATAACGAAGAAATGCATGAAAACGGGTCCACAAAGCAATTCGAAAGCGACAGGGGTAGGTGTCTTTGACAAGCTCGTAGAAAATACGTGATTTGCATGGTGATAATGACAGCGCAGACGCGCCTATATATAGGTGAGGTAGCAATAAATGCGCCACCAACCTTTTCAAGTGGCGCGCCATTAGAGTCAAGCCGACACGAGAAAACATGCACCCTTTGGCGCACCAAAACGCTTGTCAACACAAAGATATTTGTGCCCTTTGTGCACCGAAAGTGGTGTTGACAGAGGAATATGTGCGCCATTGGCGCACTAAAAAGAGGCGCAACAAAAGATCTCAAAACAGAAGGCGCATGCGCCTTTAGCGCACACAGGAAAGACTCAACATAGAGAGGTGCACAAAAACACCTGCTAACACAAGAAAGCATGTGCCAAAGGGTTTAAAGGGGGCACATCAAAGTTGATGTTGCATAGTCATTACATGCGCCCGGCCAAAAAGACCAAAAAAATGGCTAAGTTCGAAAACTAGATTTCCCAGAAGGGATATGCCACGTTCAAACACAAGGGATCCCTAACGAGGGATTGGAACAAAAATTCGGTATGGTTATCTAAAATTGTGCTTGCCAATTTTACGGGATAACACACGTGTCCGCTTCTCACCGGGCACGGGCCTTCAAACCAAAAAAGTGAGAGAGAAATTTTCCAAAATGGAAGAAAATGTTCTAAGTGAGCCCCACCACCCACCGATCCTCCAAATAATCACATTATCCACGAGACATCATTGTAGCAAATGTAGGGCTCGGAGGAAAATTTTCCTCTGTCATTTTTCAAAAAGCAACAACTTATAACATTTTCCCGATGCCCTGACTAATAGAAACCTAGCACATTAGCGATAACATAGAGGATAATTTTTATGGGAAGATGACACCCGTATGGTAAAAATGTAGAAAATGCATGCCCTAGAAATCAAAAAATTCATAAGGAAGGCAGATTTTTCCGTGTTAACTCAATGAATCATGATTTCACAATCCAAGAAATGTTTTAAATGTCTGCCATTAATAGAAGCTCCAACAAATCCCCATCCAAATCCTTGAGAAAGAATGTATGCTCTCCAATTCTGATGTCAATGGCATAAGGGCCCATCCATAGGGCATCAAACTTTCCATGCTTTCCCTTATCTTCATGCCTACTATCCCATAGCAAGACCAAATCTCCAACATTGAAGGCTCTAGGATTGACCTTCTTGTCAAACAACTTCTTCAACTTCTCCTTAAATCTGACATGTCTTTGATGAGAGGCTCTTCTTTCTTCATCCAACTCAATGATTTGATTGATCCTTGATTCATATGGACCATGTTCTTGATCCTCTAACTGTTGGGCAAACTGAAATGTGGACAATTGCAAGTGTAAGGGCAGCAATGCTTGTGTTCCATAGACCAATTCAAATGGACTCTTACCAGTTGCTCTTTTTGGAGTGATCCTATCTGCCCAAACTGAAAATTTCAATTGCTCTCCCCACTTCTTCTTGTTGATCTCCAAAGTCCTAATAATCTTAAGCAAGTTCTTGTTACTTGACTCAGCTTGTCCATTACCTTGTGGATTGTAGTTTGAAGCATAAGTTAGATTTATCCCATATTCATTGCACATTGCCATCAAAGGCTTGGCTCTAAAACACATAGCATTATCAGACACAATCTTAACTGGGACTCCAAATCTACATATGATATGATTCAGCAAGAAATCCATCACCACTTGGTGTGTTGCCTTTCTAGATGGAATGGCCTCAACCCACTTTGTGAAATAATCAGTTGCAACAAGGATCCATTTATGACCAGCACTAGAAGGATTTGAAATCTCACCTATGAAGTCCATTCCCCATTGTTTGAAAGGGGCTTCAACTGATATAGGCTGCAAAGGAAGGGAGCCTGAAGCCTTCAATCTTCCTGAGAAACGTTGGCAACTATCACATCTTCTAACTAGCTGGTTTGCATCTTTAAAAAGAGTTGGCCACCAATAACCAGCTCTTAAAATATTGTGTCTTTTCACTCTACGAGCCTCCACAAACTCCCCATGAAGTCAACAATCAAATTGGGAGCTTGATCTTCGATGCATTTCAAGAGGACACCTCCGGGGTTCTTCCAAGCTAGCCCAAGGTTTGTTATGATATTTTTTTATATCACCACTTCTCCCTTAGGGTATTATTTAATATTTGATTTAAACATCTATCCTAAGTTTATTTCACCCCATTATGTTTTACCCATAGATAATTAAATATTAACTATTTAATTATACTTTTTACATATATCTTAACCACTTATCTACCCCATATCAATTCCTAACCTCCCATATCTATTTTATCCATCTATCCCCCCTATTTCTCCTCCTCCCAAACCAAGCAACGGGATATTTCCCATATTTGAGGTGGAAGGATCACTTTCATCTTTCCAAAATCACCCCTTTTGGCCATTTCAGGAGTCTGTTCCCGATCGGCGCCGACCGGTACCGATACTCGGTCGATGCCATTTTTTTTTGAGCGGCACCGATTTCATCTCGGTCGGCCGGCGCCGATTACAAATACAGGCTAGAATTCAGTTCTGGTTAGAGAGAGAAAAAAATGACAGAGAGTTTTGAGCATCAAGTCTGAGCATTATCTATCAAGCGAAAGTGAATTCTATCCAAATCAATCCCTGAGAGGAGTACCATTACTCTGCTCCTACCACATCGACATCGTGAGCCTCCATCGATCTCTTGGTGACTCTGTTCCTGCATCCAGCACAGGTGGAGCCTTGTCAGTATCCCTACGGCTCTTGCAGATCCAGCGGAGATCGACGATCTAGCTTCCACTTTTCTGTTTCTCAATCTTCCTCCAATTTTCCCCAAGTCCCGACCGATACCTACCGACGCCGATGCTCTATCGATCGATCGACCTATCTCTATATCTCTATGCGACGCTGATTTTTCTCGACGATGCCGATTTTCCTAATCGACGACCGATCTACCTACGGACAGGTAAAATAATTCAGGGAACACAAATCCAACATTGTTTTCACACTTTCCCATTTTTATTGGTTTTATGTCTGCTATTTACTTTTGTTTGTCATTTTTAATCAAAATATAGACATTTACTTACATCTTTTATCATGTATGCTTCTTTCCTTAATTGAAAACGTGGACTGACATCCACCGAGGGAGCTTATCGCTTCCCGGACCCGCTTTTCGGGAAGTCCACCCAAATATCTTTTAACGTGTCTTTTTTTGTCAAGCATCTGTGTCTCACAGTTTCTTGGATCTACTTTGCAGGATCACTCGTGTGCACCCGTCTTGTCTACATCGGCTTTCTTTTCCATCTACATCTTCGATCTTGTCTTATCTATCAGGTATCGATTTCATTTGAGTTTTTCAGGGTTTTTGTGTTTAGTTTGGTACATTAACTTGGACAGGTAACAAGCGTGAAATTCTTGATCTACATTCTGGCACACCCGGTGGGACCCAACCAAAGTCCCTTATTGGTAAGTTCATTTCTTTTCCAGTTTTGAGCTTTTGTTTTGTTTCTTCACTTGCTTTTCATCGTCAGTTCTCCGTAGCATTTCCTTCCTTCATTTTGGTCTTGCTTCTTTCACTTATAATTTGCAAAGTTAAAGTTTCTTCTTTCTTGCAAAACTAAATTCCAATTCCTATTTCAAAGATCAATAAATCTTTCATTTGATTTCAAAATTGCATTCTTGATCCGTCTTCTTTTTTTTAAAAATTGTTATTTTATTGAAAGTTTTCTAGTTCTTTAAATAGAAATTTTCATTCTACTATCATCTGGATATATCTTTCTGGATTTGTTGGGTGTTTGCTTAACCTTTTCTTGTGGAGCACATTGCTTGTTCATGGGATTGTTCGAGGGGAAGAGCTCAACACTTTTTTGAAGTCCACACACCTTGGAGAGCTAAATCTACAGGTATTCCTCTTTTACGGTGTTTTCTCCTTTTTAAGAACTTAAAAAGAACTTGTTTGTTTGTTTTCTATCACATTCAAACATTTCAATTTTGGTGCTTAAAAAGAATTTAATCACATTTGGGAAAGAATTTGTTTGACTTGTCTTCATCGAAATCCAACACTTCATTCTTAGTGCTTAAAAAGAACTTTTCCTTTGTCATTTCTGTTGTATGCTATTCATCTAGTTTTCTAAATAGGCTGGAAAAATTAATCAAAATCGGTAGTGACACTATTTGATTTTTATTTTTCACCCTTGCACACAAAGCCAAAATCACTAGGTATAAAGCATCAAAACAAAAATTCCTCCCCTGGCCTC
This sequence comes from Taxus wallichiana var. yunnanensis, assembly GCA_018340775.1. Classification (NCBI taxonomy): domain Eukaryota; kingdom Viridiplantae; phylum Streptophyta; class Pinopsida; order Cupressales; family Taxaceae; genus Taxus; species Taxus wallichiana. The sequence continues at coordinate 967,065,695 of CM031240.1, forward strand.
GCCTACTTGGAAGTGACATCCAAGAGGAAGAGCCTACGTGGTACTCGGGCATGCACTATAAATTCACGGAAGTTCTGGTATATATTGGCAAAGCACCCGACTCCCTTATCGCAGCGGTGTGTGAAGTGTGGGGTAGGCCCCTATATCAAGCCACGTACTGGTCTTTTACTGAAGTGCCTTCGGGACTCCTCACCAAAACATTCCCCAAACCATCCTTAGTTTGGCTATCTGAGTAGTTCCTGTTCTAAAAAGCCTTCCCTAATATTTTCTTTCTTAAAAGTAGGAAAATTTAAAAGAGATAATCACCTACGCTGCTTGAATTATCTGTGCATTAGTTAGGTCAATCTTCTTTTTCTATATTTCTACTTGTTTATGATGGTCATCACTCGGTTACAATCTAGAAAAATGGCTCAACTGGCCCCTTCTTCCTCCGAGATCACCACTAGTGTGGATGTTTCGGCACCCCTCGGGTCTTCCTCGGGACCGCTATTAGTTGGTTCCCCATCTTGGTCATATAATCCTTTCTATCATCCTAAAGCAATCCCATCACGTCCAGCTTCCCCCAGTCCTTCAGAAATATCATCTGCTTCTGATATAGAGTATGTTCCTCGGGGATCCTAAATTTCAGGTGCTCCTTGATCGCAATCCGGTAGCCCTTATGGACTATCTAGTACATAAGTCTCATTCAATATCTGATCAGGGACCACCAATCCAACAAGTTTACGATTATCCTCGTGAACCATCCTAGGCTTTTATAGAATAGTTAGCATATTTTTTCTCACCTCGAACCACGGAAGAGGGTGGCGCACCTGTGCCTCCTTTTTCTCTTCCACCGACCATGTCGACTAGTTCTCAAATAGTCTTGCCTATTCCTAACACCAGTTACCTCGACTATTCCACAACCTACTTCTGAGAAGTCCTCTTCTCTAGCTATAATGGGCACATCTGCACACCCACAAATTGTTGTTAATTCTTCTATGCCATCCATTACATCCCAGGGTCAGTACCTCTTTATGAATCAACCCCCTTCTACGAGTCAGTTGGTTCCTGCTTCTCATCCTCCAGTTGGTCTTTCTTCCAATGCTCCAACGATAGTGACCTTCACCCATCCTCTAGCGTCGGCACCCTTAATAACCAATCCGGTAGTCAAAAGCCTCATTCAGACCTTGTTCCCCACCATGTCCAATCAAATTAATACCCATGTTCCTCAATCCATTCCGATTCAGTCGACAAGTGTAGGAGCCCACCAATCACAGGCTCCATCTTTCATTCAACCACCTTTTTCTCAACCACTTGTCATCTCACAGCTTGTTTATACACAGGCTCCTTCACAACAAATACCTCACCAGGCGTCACCCAGAACACTGGTTATTCCTCTTATCATCCTGTTAATCAACAGATGAATCCCCATTGACGCCTCAACAAAATCCACCATTCACTTCTTATGTAGGACATACCAGTATGCCTCCTCCTCAATCTGACGTGGTCCAAATTCTTTTCAAGAAAATCACAGACTTAGAAGCCTCCACCAAAGGGGCTCATCCTTCATACTCTTTTGAAGAAGTGTGTAATGAACCCATTCATCCATCAGTGGCTTTTAAGCCTTATCCTCCCCAATGGGAACTTCCTAAGTTCTCAAAATTTCATAGTCGGGAGGATCCTCAACAACACCTGCGAGCATTCAAACACGCTTGCTACCTTATAGTCTAGGATCAGGAGCTTATGCTCCATACTTTCCCTATGTCTCTAGCAGGGCCTGCTTTAGACTGGTATAATAACATTCCCCAACATTCCTTGTTTTCTTTCTCTCAATTGGCCCAGATGTTTGTTGAAAACTTTTCAATAAACATCACACATAAGATCTCGATTACAGATCTTTATAACATTCATCAATTCGATGATGAGTCTATTGCAGACTTTGTCACTCGTTGGAGAGGGATAATAAACCAATTGTCTTTCTCCCTCCCTCAATCTCAACAGATCGAGTTGTTTACTCGATCTTGTGCTAATCATATTTCTTCCACTTTAAGGATCCAAACTTTTCATACATTTGAAGAAGCCTTTACGATGGCACGCAAACTTGAGTCCCATGCCATTGAACAAGGAAGTTAAACTTCACTCTAAATCTAAACCAGATTTTTCTCGGTTTACAAAAACAAACCCTTCCACTTCTAACAAAGACAAGAATCAGGGGTCTACCCTATTGTATTAAAAACATCACGAGCCGATAACACTTCTAATCAAACACCACGGAGAGACTCCTCATCTTCTCGAAAAGGACCCTTGTCATCTCGATCTTTTACTTCATTGGGGGAATCATATGCTTCTATCTTGGAAAAAATGTTGGAAGTTCACATGATCGAACTTCCCCCTATTAGAAATTTTGATGAAAACCAAGAACGTCCATTCTGGTATAGGGAAAATGACTTCTGTCATTATCATAGAACCAAAGGCCATGACATTGAATGATGTCAGACCTTCAAAAATCTTGTCCAAAATTCATTGATAAAGGTGAGCTCATTCTGATAACCCAAATGCTCCCCCAAATCAGGCACTTGATGTTTTTAAACAACCTTTTCCCAATCATTCCCCGAACAATGATGCTTCAGAGTCTCAAAAACCAAACACTCATACTATCAGCTTCATTTCTACTGAAGAATCTTCTTCTAAAACTAAGCCATCTATGAACACATCAACCGAATCAGAACCTCCTTCCGCTCCGCTAATCGCTGGGATTCCACCATCTTCAGACAACCCATCTTTGAATATTCCCACATTGTTAGAGATGGATTCATCTCCCTCTGCCTCTTTATCTGATCTTCCATCCATGCCCGAGATAGTGTCATCCTCATCTGTCTCATCGTCAGATATTCTTTCGATGCTCGAGGCATTTACATCCCTTCGAGTTTCCACCACGAATACATCTACTTTTGTTTCTCCCATTTTTGCTGTGACTATGCCATTGGTAAACATACCTATAGTTGTACCAACTTCAATGGAAGCATCTTTGATTTTGACTCTTCCCATTTCCTTTCCCATAGTAGTTACACCCACAATTACTATACCAGAAGTATCTCCCTCACAAGGAACTACTTCTTCATCATCCACTTCTTCCATCACCGATACTATTTTTCCTATTAAGGGAAAATCTAAAGAAATAGCACTAACACCTACACTCTCGGTTCTGAACTTAAACCGAGACAACTAAAGTCTAACGTTACATCATCAACACCTCCTCATCTCCTTCCCCGAAAAGGCTACAATCACCTTATGCGGTTGAAGTTGTCACCATCCTGAAAAAGGAAAACCCATATTTCGGACTATTAAGACTCTTGGTGCTTTCCCTCAAAAATCTCTCTCTGCGCCTCATAAAAGATTGGATTTATCAACTGGGAAGGCATCTTCTTCTACAATACCATCGAACCATCATCTTCTTCTTCTACAACACCTTCTTCACTTGGTGCCTTGTAAAGTGAATTCACAGACTAGAGAGGCATCACCTCTTTTATCAGGACCATCATCTTCATCACCAAAAGCCAAGGCACCCTCTGTTCCTCCGATCAGACCTATTTTGGGAGCTCCTCCCTCATCTAAATCAGCATTATCTAAATCATCATCTGTTTCGATCAAGCAACCTTCCCTATCTCTGAAGACCACAACACTTGTCACATCTTCATCATCTTCAAAATCTATCTTAGGAGCTCCTCCTCCACAGAAATCAATCATGCCTCACTTGCTTCCATCTCAAGTGTCCAAGGCTACTCCTCCCGATGTCTGAAAAAGTAAAATGATCCCTAAAAAGACTGTCAAACCAGACATGCAGGTTCTTTTACCTCGGCAGTCTGTGGAGGTAAAAGAGGCACCTCCATCATCTCTGTCCTCATCTTTGTCTACTACGGATTCTATACTGAAATTCTTCACCAACTTATCCAATCTTCATCCATATCCCTTCCTCCGATCAAACCCTATAATCCTAAAGGAGTAAAACCTTCCTGGTTCAACTCTGATTTGATTTGTGCTTACCATCACACTCCAGGACATGACACCGAGGGATGTAAAGCCCTTCAATCTGTCATTAACAGTCTTTTGGAAGAAAGTGATCTTCTGCTGGAAGAAGAGGAGGAACAAGTATCTCCTATCATCTCAACCACATCTGAGCCTCAACGATCTACTCAGGCCTCTAGTTCTATTAATTCCACTCCGGATGGTCTTCCACCTTCTCAAATCGACACGATTCATATCGCCACTAGAACACAACAATATGATAATCTATCATCATCTACATCTCGGCCACGGGTTGTCATTTCTACAGCCCCTGAAGGCATTCCTCCTTCCACATCAGCCTCGAGACCTAGGGTCTCTATTCATGCTTCACCTCGGGCTCAGATTCCCGTGTCAGTAGAGGAGAGTGTTATGAAACAACTTACCCATGCTCCGGTCAAAATGTCTCTTTTTGACCTCATTCAATCATCTCCACAACATCGCTAGGCTTTGATTGATAATCTGCATGCCATATCGCAGTGAATTCAGATGAGCCCCAACCTTTTGAGATGATTGTTGGATTGAATAAACCATCAACCGCCATTTCTTTGAAGATTCAAAAATTCCTTCCCTTTCTTCTTCGAGGATTTGGAGGCTCCCCTCTTTATCACAGTTCAAATCAACAACACTACGTTAAAACACACTATGATTGATAGTGGTGCTGCACTCAACGTCATTTCCTCACACACATTCGAGCAACTTAAGTTACCAAAGAACGTAGTGTCACCCCACCTTTTCCCCTTCGATCATTTAACGATCAATTGGCAGTTACTTTAGGAACTATGGTCCTGCCCATTCGAGTAGGTAAGAAGCTTGCTTCACGAACTCTTTTACATTGTTGAAGGGAAATTCCACTACAATATGATCCTCGACACTCCTGGATTCATGTAATGCATTGCATCCCATCAACCCTCCATCGATGCTTAAAATATCAATGAGGGAAAAATCTATACTCATCCAGGAGATCCTTTTCCTTCTGCACAATGCGACATGACCACAGGGTCTGCCCCTCTAAAGGAGAATGCTTGTTCTCCTGACGAGGCTTCATCCTCTTCCATACCTATAAAAAAACTATTTACAAAATCTAGAAGAGACATTGCAGCGTTTCTCACTAGGAGAGCTTCCTCTTCTCTCTTTTGACACCCATCTCAAACCTAATGAGTATGGTAGACCAAAAAAACAACTTGAATATCAGCCAGGTCTCTGGTCACATCATCACCATTGGTCTACCCAATCAATGACTAACTTCATTTACGGTGGTCTTGATACACCTCACTATCACCCGGATTCTCCTCCTAGGGCCAAACCCTATTCAACAGGGTTTGATTGTCTACAGAAATCCCACGTTTGCAAAAACTTATTTATATCGATGCGCGTGGAAGGGTTTTGGCCTGGGAAAGTATGAACAGGGTGTGCATGACCTCGCGTCCATTCCAACTCTCAAACCACATCAAAAATTTGGTTTAGGATTTAAACCTCTTTCAAAAGCCACCATCACTATTCTCGATGAGCCTCTTCCCATTGAGGAACCATCTTCTCCCGCTAGGTCAGAAGCATCATTTGATGTGGATGATGCCATTTCCATCCCGTCTAACTTTTTTTTTAGTCAATACCATTTCCTTAGGGCCACTGACCTATAAAACTAATAACAAATCCACTTCCATACCATTAGTCTTCCCTGAAATAGTTGGAGATGACTCTCCTACTATCAACACTATCCACTGTGTGGATGATGATTCTGTCCTCACCTATCTGGGGGCAGAGGATTCCTATCTTCCTAAAACCATTCCTTCTGACACATCTACGCTTCTTAACGAAGCCACTGTCGATCTTAATATAGGGACTTCTAAAGACCCTCGCATCATTAAGGTCGGCCAATCTCTTAATCCACAGGAGTTAGGAGACTTTACCACTTTTCTTTCCAACCATCATCAAGCCTTCACTTGGTCATATGAGGATATGCCAGGACTCGATCCTGATATCGTGGTCCACAATATCGTTACTCTTCCGACATCAAACCGGTTAAGCAAAAATTACGTAAAATGCACCCTCGAGTAGCCCTTCTTGTTAAAGAAGAGTTGCAACGTTTGCTTTCTACTAACTTCATCCAACCCATTGATTATCCACAATGGGTTTCAAATATAGTACCAGTAACCAAAGCTACTGGGAAGATTTGAATTTGTACCAACTTCCGGATCTTAATCTTGCTTGTCCAAAAGATGATTTTCCTCTACCTAATATCGACCAACTCGTGGATTTAATGGCAGGTCACGAGATGCTTTCTCTTATGGATGGTTTCTCTGGGTATAATCAAATTCTCATCACACCAGAGGACCAACATAAGACTTCCTTCATAACTCCTTGGGGACTTTTTGTTATCGTGTCATGCCTTTCGGTCTTAAGAACGCAGGAGCAACCTATCAGCGAGACATGACCTACATCTTCCATGATCTCTTACACAAAACTATGGAAGATTACGTCGATGATCTCCTCGGTAAATCCAAACACCGTCAGGATCATCTTTTCACTCTTGCACCTCTCTTTGAGAGGCTCATTCACTTTTGTCTTCACCTAAATCCATCTAAGTGCGTGTTTGGCATTCTCACTAGTAAACTCTTAGGCTTTATCATTTCTATTAGGGGTATTGAAGTGGACCCCAAAAATAAAAGCTATCCTTGAGATGCCTCCCCCTTCTAACTTAAAGCAACTCCGTGGTCTTCAAGGATGCCTTCAATCAATACGTCATTTTATCTCACAACTATCGGACCGTTGTCAACCTTTTCATCATCTCCTCCATAAGAATGTTCATTTTGAATGGGATGAGCATTGCCAAAAGGCCTTTGATGATCTCAAAGCTTATCTTCTTTCCCCACCTGTGCTTACACCTCCACGCGAGGGGGAGCCATTCTATCTTTATATTTCTATGACTGACCATGCTTTGGGAGCCATGATCTCACATCGGGATGCTAATGGTAAAGAAAAGCCATCTATTACATCAGTCGCACTCTCCATGAGTATGAAACACGTTATTCCAAAGCTGAAAAGTTGTGTTGTGCTCTCTTCTTTGCAACTTCTAAGCTTCATCACTACCTCCTCAATCACAAAACTTACATTGTCACAAGTGTCAATCCACTCAAGACAATGCATGCAAAGCCTTATCACAATGATCGTATCACTCGTTGGCTCATGCTCATGATAAAATTTGATCTCGAGTTTATCCACAAAAATCTATCAAGGGTCAGGTCATTGCAGATCAATTAGCTGATGCTCCTCTTCCAGACACTCAAGTCCCCCTTGCTCAATTCCCCGATGAATATATCCAACAAATTGATTTTGGTCTTTCTCCATTTAAAGTAAAACTCTTCTTTGATGGATCCAAATGCCAACAAGGGGGAGGTGCAGGTTTCATTATGATTCCTCCTTGGGGTGCACCTATCCCAGTCACACACAAACTTAACTTTGAGTGTACCAATAATATGGCTGAATATGAAGCTCTTGTTTTAGGTCTTCAAAATGCCATTAATCTTGGCACCCACCATATCGACATCTTTGGTGACTCTAAACTCATCGTTAATCAAGTCACGGGTGTCTATCAATGCAAAAATGATATCCTTCAAAAATATCATGATATCGTTCTCTTTCAACTTCAATATTTTGATAAATTCACTATCCAAGCTATTCCTCACACTTGCGAAATCGATTCACAGATACAATGGCTTCTTTAGCCTCACTTATTCCACCTTTTACCGAAGACTCGTGACTTTATGTGGTTGTGTAAAGATTAGATCAACCATCTCATCTCAGCAACTAACTTCAATCAATGCCATCACAACCAATACTCAAGATGAGTGGTATCAACACATCATTGATTATCTATCTCATTCAGTGCTTCCTCCAGATCTGACTTCCAATGGTAGAAGATCTTTTATCCTACGCGCTAATCACTATACTATTCTAGGTGGAATCCTCTACAAACGTGGTTTTGATGGTATTTTGCTTCGGTGCCTCAAAACCCCTGAATCATCTAAAGCCATCCAGGAAGTCCATGATGGTATCTGTGGTGGACATTTTAGTGGCTTGGCCATAGCTAAACGCATCTTACGTTTAGGCTATTATTGGCCTTCTCTTAATCGAGATTGTTGTGAATACACTAAGAAATGTGTCAAGTGTCAACAACATTCCAATCTCACACATATCCCCAGTCAGGCTTTGCAACCTGCGGCGGGATTTGTGGCCTTTTTCACAATGGGGTCTTGATCTCATCGGTCTCATCAATCCCCACTCTTCACAGTGTCATCATTCTATCATTACTACCACATAATACTTTACTAAGTGGGTGGAAGCTATTCCTCTTTCATCGACCAAAGCTAAACCCATAGTTGATTTTGTCTATCAACACATCATTTGTCACTTTGGTGTTCCACACAAACTCATCACAGAAAATGGTAAATCTTTCAAAAATGTCAATTTGTAGAACCTCTGTGATGCTTTCAATATCAAACTCAGCTTTTCTTCTCCATACTATCCCCAAGCTAATGGCCAGGCCGAGGCTTCCAATAAAACTTTGCGTAATATCCTCACAAAAGTAACTAGTCGAGCTGGTAGGGATTGGCATTTACATATCCCTTTTGCTCTCTGGGCTTATCGGACTAGCATTCATACTCCTACGGGTGCTACTCCCTTCTCTCTAGTCTATGGGTCAGAGGTTGTTCTTCCTTTGGAAGTCCAGATCCCATCTCTTCGTGTTTCTCTCAGAGAATTTGTCTCTGATGAGGACTATCATCAAAATCATCTAGCACAGCAGCTTGAGTTGCTAGATGAGCGGCATCTCAATGCTCTTGAGCATCATCAAATCTATCTTGAGCATGTCAAACATGCTTATAACAAGCACTTGCAACACCGTGACTTCAAAGTTGGTGATCTTGTTCTTAAAGAAAACCAAAATGTCACTACACTAGAAAGGAGTCAGCGTGGTAAGTTTTCTCCTAACTAGATGGGTCCGTACGTAGTCACTCATAAATATGGGTCTGGGGCTTATCATCTATCTTCCATGGATGGTGTACCTGAAATGGAACCTCTTAATGCCTTGCATCTAAGGCCCTTCTACTATTAAAATCTATCTTACATGATCTTAGTCACAAAATAGATCTTTCATCCATCTAACAACCAGTCATATATTTTCATGGTGATTCGAACTATGTGGTTCTCCACGTTATGTCTTTTCTACCTTAAATATGAGTATCACGGCTCTACTCATGGCATTTTTCTTATGGATATGTTCCTCCTCCTAGTAGGGACACCTTAATCACTTCTTCATCTGTCCCAAGTATCTATCTTAATCAAATCTACTCGGGGCATGAGTACGTGCTTTTTATACATTTTCTTCCCCTCTATCTGATCTATCTAGTCTACACTCAGCTTCTTTCAAAAAAAAAAGCTCCAAAAAAAAAAAAAAAAAAAAGGTGCTATCCTAAAAATTCCCAAAAGATAGACTGATCCCTCGAAGGACAACTATCTATGCATTTTCAAATGAATCAAAAGATATAGACCATGCCCTTGAAGGATGGCTACATTCAAATATAGACCATGCCCTTGAAGGATGGCTATTTGTTTGCTTCTTAGCATCATTGAAAGACTTCCCGTATCGATCAGTCTTTCTATATCTAGCAAACTTCCCGCATTGATCAGTTTGCTCTTCTGTCAAAACAAAAATCATGAAGCTGAGACATAAGACCTTTTGTCGATCATATGGAGAACCCTATTTTCCCAATGTGAGCATGTATTCTATCCTTTGTAAATTTTGACAAGATAAATACTTACTTCTCCTTCCATTTACCTTCTAGATCTGGTTTGCGACTAGCTAGTGTCAGGTTTATTTTAACCTCATATATGGCCTTGTATGCATGGTCTTTTGGTTTCCTATCAAAGTCTCTATTTATGGTCGGTTAGGGGCCTAGCTTATCATTCTTTTTCTTATCTAGGTGTATTGCCTTTATTTCTAATCAAGGTCATTTCATTACGTCCTTTTCTCACAGAGCATTTCCCATTATTATTTGTTATTCATCCAATTAAATTGACATTTAACATGTTAATTTAGTCAAAATCTATCATCTATCTATATTCATCTTATCTACTTTGTCCAAAAAAACATATCAAAGCATGTATTGCAAACACATGTGAATCTACCTATCTATTTTCATCAAAATTAAATTAACATCTTAAACATATCAAATCTATCAATCACATCTATCCATCTATCCATCAAATCATCTAAAAACTTGTACATCCAAGTTACACTACATCTATCTATATCTATTTTTCATCAAAATTAAATCCACATATCAATCACATCAAATCACATCACATCTATCTATCCTCTATGTCTATGTCCATCAAATCACATCTATTTGTCCTCTATCAACATATGTCTATATCCATCACAATTACGCTACATCTATCCATATCTATTAAAATTAAATGCATGAGTACAATCATATGACACAGAAAATGATGAATCTATATATATACATGAGTGTCTGTACAACAAAGAATGGATGGCTTTCAATCAAGCCATCTATATCATACATCAAAAATGCCTTCAAATCGAGGCTACATCAATATATCGATACAAAAATATAACATATCTATATCGTGAAATCCGATAGGTGGAAGACACTATCTCCTCCACCCTCCTCTGGTCCAGGCTGTCTCTCCTGGCCACCACCTATCGAGCTAGAAGCACCTGCTGCTGGGGGCCTGCTTGCCACCTCGGTCTCTCCCAGTGCTCCCTCCCTCTGATGCACCACTAGCTGCAACTATCGCTGATCTCCTCCTCACACCGTAACGAGGCACATCAGGGGCATGTTGTGCTAGGGCATCCTCGTAGTATCTCACCTCGGCAAGGAGAGACTGATAAGTACTCAGGCTCACCATACCAGGTGCTCATAATGGCATGCTAGTGTTGCTGGTGGTGGTGGCCCTCCTAATGTCACACCCTGTGACCCAGACTCTGACATAGTGCCTGTATCACCATATTTGGCCCTGAGGGCCTCTCTATGCCGATGGTAGCGATCCCTCTGCTGGATCACATATCTCACTCCTGACGAGCTGTGTCTCTCTCCAGTATCAGGGCATCCCTCTCCTCCATCAGAGCTCTGATCTCCTCGAGGGCAACCTGGTGTGTCTGCACCAGGGTGGCATGCTCTCCCTCCAGCCTCTCTAGCACTGTGGCTATATCCTCCTCGTCGGCATCTATGGATGCTGGCAGGTGTCGTGGTAACTCTATAGAATACCATGCCACATAGCCATCATCCACTCTGGCATCATCATCACTATCTGTGGAAGGTGGGGCCTCCCTCAATGGATCTTCGGGATCAAAATCGGTAGATCAGTCTCTCTGCTATCTCACCTGTATGGCCTGTAGGTGGTCGGAACTGTCTGTACTAAGCCGAACTACCTCAATACCCATATAAATGGGATGCACTCCCACATATCTGGCCTGCGGCCCCTAACCACCTGCTCTCATCTCATCAACCCCACCAGGTGAGCCTCCTAACTGGCCCATGTCGGATAGACCCGATATGGTCTCCAAATGACCTGCTCTGTGTCAGCATCTTAAAATGCTCAGCATACCACTCCAGTAGATCTCCCTGTATCTCCTCGGGGCCATGTCATCCCACCATCACCGAAATCCATAATCAATGGCCCCCTCTGCTGCTGGCATCCATGGAAGCCCGGATGGCCTGATCACTGCTATGTGCTCATATGCCCAGCAATGGAGCACAAAGCTAACATCGATGCATGTCCTCCTACCGTGGTGTACATCCATAACTCATAATATATCTGAGCTATCAGGGCATCGGAAAATGTGAACACCTGTCTAAACTACAGGATGTCACAAACACAATCTAGTAATAATAATGGAAATCTCCCACCTCCTGAATCTGGTAGAAAAATAGGAGATCGCCATCTGAATCAATACTATCCATCTACTCCTGGCATCATCCTATCTATAATGAGAGGCTATCCTCACCACCCCAGACACTATCTCTGAATCATCTGCCTTGTCCCCATATAATCATCCTAGGGCCCTCTGCTTCTGCTCTCGTGGAGTAATCTCAATCGGGTCCCGGTGATCGGTAGCCTCAGGATCCTATATATATCCTCATGGGTGATGGTCATCTCACCCGTCCTGAACCAAAAAGTGCAAGTCTAGCTATCCCATCATCGTACTAGTGCTCACATCAACTCTACATCTCGCGGCACTCGTCGGTAGTACCGAAGCCCCCGAGCCCGGCTAGCTCTAGGTGGCCAATCCACGTCAGTCACATCGGGAGAATGGTCTCTAGAAGCTCGGAATAGCATCCCACATATGCAAAGCCTCTCATGCCTACATCACATGACACCATGAATAGTGTTAGCTACTTACTTATCCACATCCAAATATCACAAAAAATACATTCTATCAATTTCTTAAATCTAAACATTGCAATCGGCGTCGATTGAGTCAAATCGATGTCGATCCGATTTAGTCGAAATTTTTAACAATCGATCGCCGATCTAACTAAATCGGCGTCGATTTTAACAATCGATGCTGATATAACTAAATCGGCGTCGATTTTAACAATCGACACCGATTGCAAGGCCAAACACCCCACAATGCTCTGGCCTCTCATTTATCTAGTTTTTTCTTAAAAAATTTGGCATCCTAATATGCTATTTCATGATAAAACTATATAGGAAAGTTCGGGTAGATTCACTTACCCCGGTCATGTCCTCTTCCACTTCTGACTGCTCCCAGAGGCTTCCATGGTGCTCAAAACCAATTTTTGACTCTCTCTAAATCAATCATCACGGTCTAAATAAATCGTTCACGTTTTCCTTTCACATATTTATATGGGCTCGAGTACGGTCGGCGCCGATTTGTGTGGTGGTCGGCATCGATTTTTATGGTCGGCGCTGATTAATCTGGATCGACGCCGATTTAGGCCTATTGTTGCCGATTGGTTGCACTTTTGCTTCTTCACCTCACTTTCTTCCATCTCCTAATCTTCTTGCCATAGTGTTGATGCTTGGCTTATTTATCTGGTCATTATTGTGCCCTGAGTGTTGCCTTTTGGCACATACTTTCGATATTATCACCCATTTCGAGCCTGTTCCCTGTACATGGGGCACTCACATTTTTGGCAGCTTAGAGTTAACGGGTCTGTAGGCACTAACGTCATCTGCTTTGCAGACCATCTGGTTGTCCCTACCAATGTGTCTCTCTTTAGGTGCTACTATTTTTCAGCCCTCCTTACACTCACGGGTCTAGTAGGTACTAACGTCGTCTCATGCGGAGACCATCTAGTCTACTCCCTACCAATGTGAGTTCCTTAGGTTGCTGCCTTAATGTTTATTTTTTTGTGTGTCATTAATGATCAGATCTACTCCAGGCATCTAGTTGGGGCATCCTGCGTTTTCATCTACCTTTTTCAAACTTGGGATCGGTTGCTCTTTGGGGCCCATCCCATCCCTAGTTTGAGGGGGATCACATCATCACTTTTTCTTCCTTTCTTCCAACTCCTTGTTTTTGTCTCATAACTTTGCTTATCGCAAGTTACTTGACAAAAAGGGGCAAAATGTAGACACCTAAAATTGGTTATCCAATTTAGTGTCCCCGTGTGCGTTTTGCCTTCTCGGGTAACCTGGGGCACGTTTATATCACCACTTCTCCCTTAGGGTATTATTTAATATTTGATTTAAACATCTATCCTAAGTTTATTTCACCCCATTATGTTTTACCCATAGATAATTAAATATTAACTATTTAATTATACTTTTTACATATATCTTAACCACTTATCTACCCCATATCAATTCCTAACCTCCCATATCTATTTTATCCATCTATCCCCCTATTTCTCCTCCTCCCAAACCAAGCAGTGGGATATTTCCCATATTTGAGGTGGAAGGATCACTTTCATCTTTCCAAAAATCACCCCTTTTGGCCATTTTGGGAGTCTGTTCCCTGATCGGCGCCGACCGGTACTCGGTCGATCGCCATTTTTCAGAGCGGCACCGATTTCATCTCGGTCGGTGCCGATTACAAATACAGGGCCAGAATTCAGTTCTGGTTAGACAGAAAAAAAGAATGATAGAGAGTTTTGAGCATCAAGTCTGAGCATTATCTATCAAGCGAAAGTGAATTCTATCCAAATCAATCCCTGAGAGGAGTACCATTACTCTGCTCCTACCACATCGACATCGTGAGCCTCCATCGATCTCTTGGTGACTCTGTTCCTGCATCCAGAAGGTGGAGCCTTGTCAGTATCCCTACGGCTCTTGCAGATCCAGCGGAGATCGATGATCTAGCTTCCACTATCTGTTTCTCAATCTTCCTGCAATTTTCCCCAAGTCGACGCCGACCATACCCAGTCGATGCCGATTCTCTCTAGTCGATGCCGACCTATCTCAGTCGATGCCGATTTTTCTCGATCGCCGATTTTCCTAATCGATGCCGATCTACCTGCGAGATAGGTAAAATAATTTAGGGAACACAAATCCAGCATTGTTTTCACACTTTCCCATTTTCTATTGAACACAAATCAAATCCAACATTGTTTTCACACTTTCCCTTATTTTCATTTTTTTATTGGTTTTTTCTTTGTTTACTTTTTTTTATTCATTTTTAATCAAAATATAGACATTTACTTACATCTTTTATCATGTATGCTTCTTTCCTTAATTGAAAACTGGATGGTGACATCCGCCGAGGAGCTTATCGCTTCAAAAGCTTGGACCCACTTAATTTTGATCCTTTCTTATCATGCCACCCACCCAAATATCTTTTAACGTTGTCTTTTTGATCAAGCATCTGTGTCTCTTGGTTTCTTGGATCTACTTTATTGCCATCACTCGTGTGTATCATAACACCTTCTTGTCTACATCGGCTTTCTTTTTTTCATCTACATCTTCGGATCTTGTGTTATCTATCTATCGATCGGCATTTTTCATTTGAAAGGCATCCTTACAAAAACATAAGTCCCCAAGGAGTAGTGAAGGTTGTCTTAAGTCTTTCGATTCTTTGATAACTACTTGGTTGTATCCTGGACAAACCATCCAAGGTAGAAAGCATCTCTGACCCTGTTACAAGCTACAACATATTCTCCATGTTTGGAAATGGGTAGTTGTCCTTCATAGATGCTTTTTTTAGATTCCTAAAATCCACACAAAGTTTGATATCACCATTCTTTTTCCTAATTGGCACAAGGTTTGCCACCCAAGATGAGTATCTAGTAGGCTGAATGATGCCACCATCTCTCAATTTCTTCAACTCCTCTTGCATCTTCATGGATAGAAGTGGATTAATGGGCCTTTGTCTTTGTCTAAATGGCTTAGTTTTTGCCTCAAGAGGAATCTCATGCTGAAATAAATCTTCTCTATATGCCTTTAGCTCTGAATAAGACCAGGCAAGGCAGTCTTGATACTTCTTTAAAAGTTGGGCATAGGACTATTTTTCTTCTTTGCTGAGATGGCTGCCCAACCAAATCTTCCTTGGTTTGTCCTTGGTTCCCAAGTTGTGCTCTTCCACATCCCTTGAAGCAAACAAGTTTCTATTAATGATACAATCAACATTGCTAAAGTTGGATTCAAGTGCCACAAGGCCTTTAGGAATGGTGTTTGTCTTCAATTGTATTATATCCTTGTCAAACAAGGTTTCTTTACCTTCATTCATGCACACCATTGGTTCCCAATCAATGTTTTGACCAGAAAACTCACCTTGGCATTGTAAGAACCTCAAGATTTGTGCATCATCATCAAAAATCTGCCAATGTTTTACATTATCTGGGACAACTGGCCTTGTTAGCACTTCAATGTCATATTCACAAAAAGGTGAAACGGTGTAATTGTCAAATCTAGAGCCAAGGACAGCCAACTTATCAGTAGCAGCATTAAGATTCCTATCATGATAAACAATGTTAAAGGAATCAAACATTTCAATCAAGTCCCAAACAACATTCTTATATTGCTTCATACACTGATTTTTTGTGGCATACATCTTCCTTACTTGCTTCACCACCAACTCTGAATCTCCCTTAGCAACAATATCCTTCACTCCATATTTCCATGCAATCCTTAACCCTAACAACAATGCTTCATATTCAGCTATATTGTTAGTGCATTCAAAATTGAGCTTGAAGGAAAAAGGAAACTCTTCTAAACTTGGAGAAACCAACACTATACCAGCACCATTCCCAAACTTGGAGCAAGCTCCATCAAATAGTAATGTCCATGGAGAACCTACCATACCAAGGCACTCTAATTTTCCATCTTATTCTCTTTTCCATCAGCAAAACCAATGAAGTTGTCAACATCTACATAGTAAACAACACTTCATAAGAAGCATTGTTGGGATCTTCAATCAAGTGTAGCATCTTCTTTTCACCATAGAGTTTGACAAGGCTGCCCTCAATGAGAATGGTGGCGAAAGACATGTCCATTTGAACACTACCACCAACACTTGCAACCCAATTTCTTGACAAAAGCATACACCATTTGGCAGGGAAATCAACAATTACAACATCAAGTTTTAAATTCTTACCCGGATAGGCTGCAAGTTGCACTACTAAACCCTTCACACATCCAACAACCGAACTTCCCTTAAATCCATGGTTGTACACTTCCCATATGCTACATCACCTTGATATCCAACTCATTCATGACTTCTAGAGGCATGACATTACATGATGCACCGGAATCAAACATGCAATTGTGAAGCAACCTATCTTTTATGAGCAAAGTTGTGAAGAATGGATCAACATTCAATTGGGAATCAACCAAGGATGTCCCCAAATATAATTTAGGTGCCTCTCCAAAATCTTCCATTGGTGGTGGTGTTCCAAGGCCAGCAATACTTTGAAGAGGATTCTCAACAACATTTACATTTCTTCTTGGGGTAATCTTTTCTTCTTTCAATCCCAAGTACTCGAATGCTCTCTTCTTATGCTCAGGAATTCTAAGCAATTCAATAATTGGAACACTCACTTTAATTTGGCTCAAAACCTAGGCTATATCATATGGAACATTCTTTGGTAAAACAACATTGGAAGGGAAACAAGAAGGTTCATCAGATGGAGAAGTATTCTTGGCAGCTTGGGCATGAAGAGGACTGATATTTTTGCATGGGACAGCAGGGTTCTTGGAAATTGTTTCTTTTCTAGGATTGTCTTTGGGAATGCTTGTGAGCAAGGGTGTCTTTGGTTTGGCTTGAGGACCAGATCCCCTAACAACTTTACTTCTAGTATTGTACTCTTTCTCTTGACCAACCACAACATTCATTAACAATTGTCTATCTTCCTCCGAAGGAATACCACCATCATACTTCTTGATCATTAGAGCCCTTAGATATTCAAAGTAATTATTAGGAATTTCAAAGGCCTGAACTACATCTACATCATGAATTTGAGGAAGAGAAAGAAATGGTACCCTCTTTATGCAATCCCAAAAGGTTACAACATTCCTTGCACTTATCACATTTGTTGATGTTGCTGGTTGTTGTGAGCCTGAAGAGCTGCCCATCATACAAATGTCATCATCCATTTCATTCTCATTATCATCATCAATATCTTGTTGGTCCATTTCACATGGAGGATGAGGAAGAAAACATCTATCACACCAATCCATATCAGCAATTTCTTGAACAACAGCAACCCTTACAGTCAGAGGGTCAGGCACCACTCTATTTTCACGTGCTTGGGGTTGTCTATTTGCAGATCCAACAGGCCCTTTACCTCTATCATATTTTCTTTGATCACCCCTAGGATGATTGCCAAATCTATCATGGTTTTGAGTTCTTTTCTATCCTTGTGAGCTTTTCCCAATTCCTTTCTCACCAGGCTAGTTTGTAAGAGATTTCTTTAACAACCCCTGCCAAAGTTTTAACAACATCTTCTAAATCAGCACCCTTGCTAGCTTGAGGCTTCTCGGGGTTTATCAACTTCACACCATCCCTCTTAAGTGGTTTACCAATAGCTTTAATATTATTCTCAATTTGAAGTGCCATGGTGAAAGCTTGCCTCAAGTTTGTAGGATTTTTGTCTCTCAAGTAATAGGCTGCCTTTTTATCAAATGCATCTGCATATTTGATCAAGCAAGATTCATCACAAGGCCTCAAAATGACAGGCATCCTTCTCAATGTTTTATTAAATCTTGTATTGAAGTCATGGACTGTCTCATTTGGGTTCTTCTTGATATTTTCAAATTCAGAAAAAAGAAATATAGGATCAGTCCTATCACCATACTGCAATCTAAATGCATTTTTCATCTCAGTCCATGAATCAATAGAGTTATTAGGTAGAGCCTTGTACCAATCCCTAACATCTTCTTCAAGTGTATGGATAAACAACTTGATATATACATCCTCAAATTCTATCTCAAAATCTTCCATCATATTATCAAACAGTTTGAGATGCTGATCACCGGTAATGGCGTTGTTACCTTGGAATTTTGGTAACCTATTTCTCACATCTTGTGGGATAGCATTTGGATAACCATCCATTCCTCCAAAATTTATAGGAACAAAGGTGTTAACAACAAATGGAGGCCTAGGTTGAGCCATATTGTTTGGTGGGGGTGATCTTGGAGGTGAAACAAGCTGGTTGGGAGTAGTAATGGGTCTGATTGGAATAGATGAGTGATATTTAAAATGACAACCCCCCAAAGGCTCACTCTCTTGATAAAATTTAGCAAACTTAGAAACTACAAGAGCAGATTTAGGAGAAATTTTTTTAAATACACAAGAAGGTCCCTCACCTGATGGAGAATGAAAATCAGCCAAGATTTCTTGAATCGATCTACTTGAAGAAGAATTATAATCTTCAATAACAAAGTGCTCTCTCTTCAAATTCAACTATGGGGATCTCTTTCCTTGCAACCAAATCACCAACCACTTTCCACACTCTTCTTCCTTCTAGTTCTAAGCTTCTTGATTCAAGGTGAAAATTCTTAGAGAAGAGTCCTTGATGAAGAGGGATCTCCTTCCTCCATCTTGACAGATTTAAACAACAAGCTTCAAATGATAGGAATGTGTAAGATAACCGGTATTTCAAGATCCAAATAGCATAGAGTTGCCACTAAGGATTTTCACCTTAGTTGTGCAAGAAAGCACTAAAATATTCTCAAATGCATGTTATGACTGAAAAATTTGCAAGGATTTACAAATTAGATCTTCTTCTTCTTGATTCAACCAAAAACAATGCATCCAAATTATATAAACTGCTAGTAAATGAGAAGAGCAAGCTGAGTTTGAAATCCTTTTTACCCACAACATGTAGATCTGAAGTGTGAAATGATATCTCAAGAATGTAACAGCTCAAATACTTGATCACACAAATGCTCAAACCTTCCAAACACCTCAAAACCACCAAGAAATCAAATAAAGTCCCCAAATGGCACCACTCGGGTGTTGGTATCCAATTTTACTCTCCTTCACAACTTGAACAACATCATAAATTTGCACAAGACACTCAAGGATAGATAGATGTTTTGTATGTCATTTGTAGCCGGGGAAGCACACCTATCTGCTTGTTTACATTCAAGAATTGAGGGAGTGGATAGCACCTGCAAGAGGGTTTTGATCTAACCCTCACTATTTTAGGTTGTGCCTATCAACCAAGGCAAGAGAACCTATATTGCAGCCCTTATGTGGTAAGGAGATGGAGATATCCTTATGTTTTGCATATAATATGGAAGGGGCTTTGTGAAAACATGATCAAGTATCCATTATCCAAAATCAAAGGAGTTGTCACTACTAAATGATGGAAATGTTTTCAAAACAAAGCTAGAGTGGCTAAAGACATGATAAAACCCCTGATCAACTTCAGTGCATTTTAGTGAAAGGATTGAATTATTTTGTGGACACACAATGCAAATGCAGGGGTATTGTAGGTAGGATGAGTTAGTTAAAATGAAATTATGGTGAGAGATGATGGGACAAGAGTAGCTAGAATCATCACCTTCTTTGGGAAGCTTTGCAAATGAATTACAACACCTAAACAACAGAGATGTTTCAATGAATTTGAAAGTGCTCTTTCAACTAGGATGTGTGCACACATGGATGCCCAAATCTGCACTATTCCATACAAAATTTGATAACCTACCACAAAGGCTTGAAGCAAAATATCAATGAAGCATTTAGAAACCCTTGTTAGATCATGACCTAAGGTACACCCAAAGGTTTACAAACACCCTCAATTTACAAGGAAGGTAAGATGAATTTAAATTTATTTATCTTCACTCAAATGAATGCTCTTCTAGAATGGAAGATTACAGATGCCTTCAAACCCTCTACCAGAAATGAGACCATGTATGACCAATAAAGATCCCAAACACAAGATTGCAACATGAGCATGAAACACAAATTGAAAACATACTGAAATACAAGTGTATGCAAGCTTTGCCAAGAGATAAAACCAGTTAATCCAAGAATTTGATCAAATATATCAGCAAGGGAATGTTATTTAGACAATCTCAAAACTTTTGATGGCTTTATAGCTGAAACCAACTCAACATGATGAACATTTGATGCAAACAAGAATCAAAAAGGCTCTCAGGAAGTTTCTCCAAAAGAAAATGGACTTCTTCCAGTTTTCCTTGTGAAAATTCTTCTCTCTTTCTCCAAAATTCTCAACAGCCTCTACAAAATGCCTCCAAATTACATAATATACCCTATGCCAGCTTGGATCCTTGCATCCCAAGAAAATAATATGCTCAAGGGATCAAATTTGTTACCAAACCCTATCCATTTGATGAAAAATGATATAAAACTATAAAACAGCTCATGCAAAATGCCAGAGATGCACAAATATTTTAAAATATTGCATGGATTTAGATCCTTATCCATCCCAAGGTCACATTTTTGTCATTCCACCATGCCAACATGCATTTGCAATCATTTTCCACCCTTTTCCCTCATTATTTTTAACTCTGCAACTTTAATTTTTCACTTTTCACGTTTTTACACGGGCCGAGAAAAATATTTCATGAAAATCACTATAGGGCACCAAAATAGCTCAAATGAATGATGCCATTGCATCTAAAAGGTCGAGGGGATGTGATTTCATATAAAATTTCATGCAATTTGGTGCAAAAATGATGATTCCAAGCATCTTGGAGCTCTAATGGCGACAAGAAATGAAAACACTCAGCACTCGTTGATTTAAAATCAACTTTAAATTTCTGCCCTCCACGTGGCAAATGAGATCTCGAATATTCTCCTTTTTGTCTTTGGATGAGGTGGGACACATGTCCAAATACCATTGGACCGGGCCCTGCCTTCAAAAATGCATTTTAAACCTTTTTGACTCGGGAAAATTTTGAAAATTTTCCCCACATGCCCCCTGGACCTACCACGTGTCCACCTGTGGGCCCCACCAAGAACCATGGGCCAATTCTATGAATTTTTCTCCTTTTTTGAGAAAAGGAAAATTTTCTCCAAAACCTCCACAGCCCGAACACCAATCTGCTTTCTTCGCCACGTGGCGGTCTCTCATTCACTGCGGAGCCGACCCCTCCTTTTTTCCTTCATCCCTCCGTGAGTACAAAATCCTCTCGTGGACCCAATCTTTCTTTTTAACTTTTGAAATGTGCCATGTGTCGCCCCCTAATTGGATGCGGGGGCACACCTCCAAATTTTCCATGGATCAATTTTTCACTTTGAAATTCTTTGCCCAAAATTTGTAAAATTTTGAAACTCTTCCTCGCCGCCCAAACCTCCACCACCTTTTGGACACGTGTTCAAAAATGATTGGCTATGAGCCAATCCTCATTTTTTTCCTTTTATACCAAGGGAAAAAATTCACAAAATTTTTCTTCAGCCCCCATTCCCATTTCTCCTCCCAGACACGTGTCTCCTTCCTACTTGTCATGGGCCTTTGGGCAACAAATTGATTTTAGCATTTTGAAGTTAATACTTCAAAGTCTTCAAAACTTCCGCCCCCCCACATGGCCTTTCCTGGACATGTGTCCACTTCTCATTGGGCGCGGGCCCATTTTTCAATTTTTACCTTGGGCATCCGAGGCAAAAAACAATAAAAATTTTCAAGTCCTCTCGCCATTCACCTGACCTTCCTGTATGCCACATGTCAGTTTCCCATTGGACGTGGGCTCTCGGGCCAAATTTTTCCATTGGCATTTTGAAGCCAAAAAACTTCAAATTTTTTCAAGTCTGTGCTTCTCTGCTTGACCCTCCTAGACACGTGTCCTCTTTTCATTGGATGCGGGCCCTTGGATCAAAATTTTCCCACAAATCCCCGAATCAAAATTTTTCTCCAATTCATCCCACCACGTGTCCGCTTCCCATTGGGCGTGGGGACCAAAAAGTGACTTTGAGAAATTTTCCAAAATGGAAGAAAATGTTCTAAGTGACCCCGCCACCCGCCGATCCTCCAACTAATCACATCGTGCCACATAGGCACATCACTGTAGAAATGCGGGGTCACGGAGAGCAAAATTTTCCTTTGTCAATTTTTCAAAAACAACAACTTATAACATTTTCCCGACCGCTCCCGGCCAATAGAAACCTGCCACATTAGTGATAACATGCAAGGATAATTTTGATGGGCAGATGACACCTATATGCCCGTCAAAATGCGTAGAAAATGCAGGGGATGCCCTAGAAATAAAAAAAATCATAAGGAAGGCAGATTTTTCTATTTTAACTCCAATGAATCATGATTTCACAATGGTTTAGGCCCGGGGGTTAGGATTTTAGCAATAAATAACTTGATTCAATCCATTTTAATTTTTTACACGAATTTGACCAAGGGGAAAATGGCTCAGCCCGTGTAAATGAAAAAATTAGGGCACAACAAAGGGGAAACTTGGATTTTGTTTCAATTTAGGGAAAAATAACAACATTGAGGGAATTTTCAAAGCATTCAACTGGAAAAGATGAACTACAGACCACCAGCTCGAGAAAATGAATGTTTCTTGACAAATTGGGCAAAAATGGATATAGAAAATTAGGGCAAAGTGTGTAAAGTGAATATTTGCACCAACAAGCTCCTCATTAAAATCAACCCTGAATAATGCCTTGGAGAGTCGAGATGCTCCCTTCATAGGGTTCTTTAACCATGATTTTTCTATACATGCCTTTTATTTGTCACTATCTTGGTCGAACATGATTTGGGCTTGGGAAAAAGTGAGAATTATGGAATCTTCAGTCTCTGGAATGCGTAGGGCAGCAATAATGGTGACAACATCTAGTTTCATAATTAATTCCCCATGCACATTGGTGAGTTCCTTAGTATCCGGGTTAAAATGGGCTCCACAGGAAAGCATCCATGTTTGCACACTTTGCATACATAGATAGGAAAACCAACCGCGTATGCAAGTCCATTGTCACTGATCATTTGTGCCATGGGAGCAGGATTAGAGCATGTTAATCTACCCCAAAAATCCCTAAAATCTAAGTGCCAACCTCACTGTCTCCAATATCTGGTACAAAGGTCTCAAGAGGTGACACATGTTCCTGACCCTGAAACTTGATCTTCATTTTTGTAATGCATAGGGGAAAATCCTTTCAAGATCAAAATCACGATGAGAATGCAAGGGGTATAGGGGTACAAGCAAATGAATTTAATGGTAAGGATTCGAGCAAGAGATGGCAAGTGAGCAATGTGACAAATGCGTAGGAGATAGTCCAATTAAATATCCATTTAGGAGAGAGAAGGTCATTAAATGTGCATTAAATTCACCTCGCACTAAATAAAAAAATGAAAAGTGGGAAAAGTAGAAAAACTAGCCCGGATGGTCTTTGGTACATTTGGGACATGAGGGATGCAAAGACGCGATCCGTTGGACGTGGGAATACGGGCCACATGAGCACGGGTGGTTCGATATATACGAAGGACACGAGGGACGTGAGGAGGCAATTTGGCTAACATGTGTGATGTGGGGAAAGTGGGAACAGAAAGCCCAGATGTATTTGGGACAAATGGGACAAAAGTTCACAAAGTACCTTATGTGGGGCCGATGTAGATGATCGGGTAAAAGGAAGTCTGGGTAAACTTGGGACAAACGGGCCAAAAAGTTCTGAAAAAGCTGACAGTTAAGAATTTGTGGGGAAAGCAGCTGATCGGTGAATAGAAGGCCTAGAGGTACTTGGGACATGAGGGACAAAAATGTCCGACAGACCCACAAGTCACCAAAAAGACTCCAAAAATGTGATTTTCACCATCTCTTCAAGTTTTCTCTTCATTAGAACATTACTAAAGGTGCCAACTCAAAATTTTCAAAATTCTGACTTTCAAAAGAGGGGAAATTTTGAGAGGACAACAATTGGCTCTTTCTAGGGATGACTTGACTAGATCAGAAGAACGAGGTAAGACAAGAACTCAAGAAAAACTCAAGAAAAGAAGACCAGTGCCTTATCCATTGGGCAAAAGAGTCAAGGGCAAACCAATACAGAAGACAACACACCAGAAACCAGGAAAGGAAAACAAAAAAGGCAAGGGAAAGCAAACACACCCTATACATAATATACATAGGACTTCCTTTTCACCTAGGACTTGAACAATTTCAGGTACTGCCCACTATAAGGAAGTGGGAGAGAGGATCCATCCATGTAATCAAGATAGAAATAATTTTCACCAGCAAAGTGCCTGATTCTAAAAGGACCAAGCCAAAGAGAATCAAACTTACCATGGCTTCCTTGAGGTTCATGTCTTTTATCCCATAACAAAACAATGTCTCCAACTTTGAAATCTCTAGATCTAGTTTTCTTGTCAAACAAAGATTTCACCTTCTCCTGATGGGTAGATATTCTATCAAAAACCTGCAGCCTGTCTTCATTCAACTTTTGAAGATACATGATCCTTTTATCTAGAGAATCACTGAAACTAGTGTCTTCAATGGCCTTCATCAAATACAAAGCTGGTAGCTCCACTGTCACCGGTAGTTGGGCTTCCACACCATACACTACTTGAAAAGGGGACATCCCAATTTCTCTTTTAGGTGTAATCCTGTCCACCCAGAGCATCATAGAGCTTCTTGTGCCAGTTCCTCTGAGACTCATTAACAAGCTTTCTCACTATGGTCACCAAATTTTTGTTTGTTGATTCTGCTTGACCGTTCCCTTGAGGATAGTAATATGAGGAATGAGCAAGGGAAATACCATATCCATAACAGAAATCCATCATTTTAGTAGAAGAAAAATTTGAAGCATTATCAGTCACAATCTTGTTGGGTACTCCAAACCTTATCAGGATGTTCTCTTTGATGAAATTACATACTACCTCTGAAGTGGTACTTTTAACTGGGATAGCTTCCACCCACTTAGTGAAATAATCTATGGTAGTCAACACATGAGTATGCCCTACACTTGAAGATGGGTTGAGTGTTCCAATAAAATCCAAACCCCACTATTGAAAGGGTTCTTCAATCACAACTAGTTTAAGTGGCAAAGTGGCTAACTTTGGTCTTCCCACAAAAGTTTGACAAGCTTCACATTTATCAACCCATTTTGATGCATCCTTAAACAAAGTAGGCCAATAGTACCCTACACGCATAGAATTTTGTGGGTAATAATAGCAGATGAGAAATGACCCCCACAAGCTTGGTCATGGAAGGCTAAGAAAAGATTCTTTTGTTGCTCTTTGTCAACACATTTCAAAAATCTTCCATCTACTCCACGTTTAAACAAAGCATTTTCCCACAACACATATTGTGTTGATCTTAGCTTGATAGCTCTCTTCTCCTTAGCAGTTAAGTGAGATGGACACTCACCATAGGTGAGGAAGTGGGAAATGTCAGCATACCATTCATCCATTGAGCTGAGAAACAAAACAATAGGAACATCATCCTCATTTTTAGGCAACCCATGACCAGCTCCTTCAGCGATGAGTTCACATAGGCCTTTACCCCGACTAGTTTAGTTGGTCTGATGTCAATATCATATTCCTAAACCTTTGCGACCCTAGTTTCCTCTCTTAGTTCCAAATTCTTGTTGTGTAAGAATGGACTTAATGGTTGTATCGGGACAAGTATCACTGAGTGAGAGTTAAGGATATAAAATCAAAACTACTTAACAACTTTAACCACTACAAAAGCATGTTTCTCCATCATAGTATACTTTAGCTCATGATTTTTAAGAATATAGCTCATGAATGAAATTGGGAGCTCGTGGTCTTCAGAGTCTTTCTGGGTTAACATAAGCGGCTGGGTACTTTCTGTGGCATAGCAATAGATAATAAAGTCCTTGCTAAAATCTGGACATGCTAAGATAGGAGTCCTAGCAATAGCCTTTTTAATGCCTTCGAATGCTTCTTTCCCTTCAGGGGACCAACCAAACATTTGTTTTCCTTTCATCATTTGGGAGATATTCAAAGTTAGCTCTGCAAAATCAGAATGAATCTTCTCAGGAAGTTGATCTTACCAAAGAAAGAATGCACTCCCTTTTTACTTGTAGGAAGAGGAATCTGCTGAATAGCTTGAACTCATTCAGGATCAATCTTGATTCCTTCCTTGGAGACAACATGTCCCAAAAATTTTCCCTCCATGACAAAATACAAACTTCTTTGGGATTCAAAGAGACCCCATGTTCTCTACATTTCAAAAGAACCTTTTCTAGATGTTGAAAATGATCTGCTCTAGTTTTAGAAAATACAATTAGGTCATCTAGATACACCACGATACATTTTCCTTTCAGGCTTCCAAAGGCCAAGTCCATAGCCCTTTGAAAGGTGGCACCGACATTAATGAGTCCAAAGGGCATCCTCTTGTAAGAAAAAGTACCCCAAGGAGTGGTAAAGGCAGTCTTATGTTGATCTGCAGTGTTGACTTCTACTTGATTGTATCCTGAGAAACCATCAAGCATGGACAACATCTCAACTCCTATAACAACTTGCAACACCTGGTCCATCATGGGTAGGGGTAGTTGTCCTTCAGAGAAGCCTGATTCAGATTCCTAAAATCAACACAGATCCGAATCTCACCATTTTTCTTCCTAATAGGCACAATGTTAGCAATCCAAGTTGAATGATGAATGGGAAAGATAATCTTGGCCTTCAAAAACTTTTGTATCTCCTAAAAATGGTGTCAACAATCTTTGGATTGTACTTCCTTTTCTTTTGTTTGAAAGGTTTAATCCTAGGTTTGAGAGGAATGAAATGTTGCATTTCTTTGGGCTGAAAGGCTTTTAGATCATCATAAGAATAAGCAAGTACATCAACATATCTCTTCAAAATATTTACTACCTTCTTCTTTTCCTCTTATGTGCAACATTTCCCAATGTTCACCATTTTGGGGTCAGTAGAGCCCCCAATGTTAACCTTTTCATATTCAATAGATTGTTGGGCTCCTCTAGAAGCTTTAGCCTTAACATACCTATCATGTTTATCAAACAATTCCTCCAGACTTACCAGCCCTTTAGGGATCTTGTTACCTTTTAGTCTGATGCACCCATCTTGATCTATCTCCTCTTTGACACCCTCCTCATTGGAAGATACACTTTCTCGAGGAAAATTATCACTTCCTTTGAAATATAATTGTTCAAAGTTATCCCTGAGTTCCAAGAAAGAGAGAAAATGTTGATCATCATTGAAAACCTACCAGTTGCTTGCATTATCCGGCACACTTGGTCTATGGATCATTTCAATGGTGAATTTATCCTGAGAGAAATCAAGATGAGGTATGAGCAAAAGACCCTAACATGGCTAGGGAATCAGCCCTGTGTTCTTTTCCCTTGGGACTTGCCTCGATGGAGAAGGCATCAAGAAATTCAATAGAATCCCAAACCAGATTCCTATAATGCTTCAATCTTCTATTCTTTACTTGGAAAAGGTCTCTGACTTGTTTAACAACTAGTTCCACATCTCCCAGCCAGAAGATTCTTCACACCTTCCTCCTTTGCCATGTTAAGCCCAAGGATGAGAGCTTCATATTCTACTGTGTTATTGGTATTTTCAAACTATAGTTTGAATGAGAAAGGATGAACCTTTCCTTCAGGAGATATCAACACCACACCAGCTCCAGACCCAACCGAGGAACAACTTCCATCAAATTCCAAATTCCAAATGCCATTAGGATCATGAAGTACTTCTTTGGGATGTTTTGTTTCATCCTGAGACATAATCATATAGTTTCCATGCCCAATATCTTCATAAAGTATTTGTGCTTTGGGATCATCTGTCTTTTGCACAATATATTCAGATTGCTTCTCGGAAGTAATTTTCTTCATCTTTCCATTAATGGGTATAAGGGCATGTGACCAATCCATTTGAATTTCTCCTCCCACATCCTTACAAAAGTTCCTACTCAACAACATACCATATGAAGGAGGGATATCAGCTACCAAGATAGTAGCTAAAACCTTCTTTTCTGGTAAAAGCAAAAAAAAGCTACTTGTGCATCCTTAATCCTTCCAACCAAAGGCACCTCCTTACTCTCCATAGAATAGTAGGACCCATAAGTGCATGTGAGAGTAAGACCCAAAGCATGAGCCACTTTGGTAGGCATGACATTATCCAACGCTCCTGAGTCTATGACACAATTATTGAGTTTATGGCCAGCTATGAGGAGGGTTACATAAAATGGTTTGATTTTCTCATTAGGTGAGGTGACTGCAGCCACAAGGTTTGGTTGGGGTGTGGAGGATGGAGTAGGAAAGATACCTTTAGAAGTATTGGGTGAAGTTTTGGAATGGGAATTGACAAAGTGGACCATTTTGGCAAAGGATTTTGGATGAGTTTGATAGTACTCAACCTCTGAAATTTGGATTTTTGTCTTCTTAAGGTGATCAATGATATCAAAAGATCCAGAGGTGGATGGGCTATCATCACTAGGAATCCTAGGCTTATCAAGTTTAGGAGCTGAGAGAAAAAGAAGTTTTAGTAGTAGAATTAGGAAAAGAAGAATTAGCAGAACTCACCTTCTATGTGGATGCAGTGGGAATAGGAGATCCTCTTTTTGCAATTACGGGGATAGTCATGGGATGCTCCTTGGACCTCTTAGTGGGCTGCATCACTTTCTCCTTCTTATTTGTCTATTCTGAGTCATAACAACATATGACTCACTATTCATTTCTACTACTACTTCATCATAATCATCTTCTTCATCAACACCTTCAGTGGTGAAGAAATTAACTCGAGATCCCTCAAGTTCTTCCAGTTCTTCATCAGCCTCTTCTTCAGGTTCTTCAAAATCTTCATTAATCTCTTCATCATCAGGTTCTTCAACCTCACAAGTTGCATTAATAGGGACCTTGATGGGAGTTCCCTCAATTTCCAACCTTGTCTGAGAGGAGGGAAAATGATTTCTAGGCTGAAAATTCCTCCTTGGAACATCTATATAAGGAGCATGCTGAGCCAATTGTTTCTTGATGGCAATGAGGTCATTAGCAAGCTTTTGTACTAATGGATCTGCATTAGCTCTAGGAGTAGAAGAAGAGGAAGAAGAAGCTCTAGATTTGGAAGGATCTCTTTTCAACTTACCAGACATGATCAAGTCATCTTCAACGCTAACAACTAATCTCTGATCCTCATCCAATGTTGCAAGGTTGGCTCTCCTCAATGCATAGCTAACTTCAAGGAAGTTGAGCATTCAGAAGAAACATTTTTGAATTTGATCTATAGGCTAGGTATCTGGTGGGATTTTGTTAATCAGCTTATTGAACCTAGCCACAAATTCTCTCATGGGCTCCTGATTCTTTTTATTTATTTGAGAAATCTGAGCTAGCAAAGCATGCACATCTTCTACAGGTTTGAAATGGTTCTCAAATCTTGTTCTCATCATGGTCCAATTGGTAATGGCCCCAACAGGAAGATGATAGAACCAATCTGCCACATTATCTTGCAAAGTCTCTACAAAAAATCCTCACCAAGACATCTTCATGCTCAACTCCGAGGACTCCACATGCAACTATGAAAGCTGCAATATGCTCATCAGGGTGCACCTTTCCATCACCTCTGAACTTGGGGAAGTTCTTCCTGTTACCCCTGGGTAACTCATGCAAAGGTTGAGGAAGGGCAAGAGGCCCAACACGATGGCCCCAAGGTAATGGAACTACCATCCTTGGGAAAACTACTTGAAGAGGAACTAAAACACCAACAAGAATCAAAGCACAAAGATTAGGGCTGAGTTTCTCTTGAGGGATACCACTCACAAGGGTTCTATTTTCAATAGAGGTGTGCTTATAGAATGAGCTCTTCTATTTCTCCCTATTGAAGGAAGAGGAAAACCTTGCTGCTCCAAGAGTTGAAACTAGAATATTTGATTCCAAGAGCCCTCCTACCACGGGTAAATCTTAGAGTCACCAGATCAGAAAATGATCAAGAAATTGTTCTAAAACTGGAATCCATCAAAAAAAGTCCCCAGTAGAGTCACCAAAAACTGTTGGTTATCAAATAAGGACTTTAATGAAAGCAATAGTCAGGGGACAAAATTCCTCCTCTTTAATGGGAGAGGTTCCCTTATTTAAAGGAAAAAACCTATTTACAAATGTACAATGTTTAGTTTTAAAGAGGAACTCTGATATCATGGAAGTGTTTTAAATGACCGATTATCAATACAAAAGGACAGAAGAACTAGGAAGTGGGAAAAGGAAGAGTAACATTCTCAGGAAATATAGATAGCAAAATAATTCCTTATAAATGTGAATTAGGATCATATAGAACAAAATCATTTACATTAAAGCCATAAGATGTTATTTCATAGACACAAAGTTCCAGAGATGACATCCACAAGAATACAAAGCTTCTTGATGCAAAATAGATTAATGATTCAATAATTTTAACAGATAGGAAAGAATGAATAACCACAGATAGAAACAGAAAGAGAAGTCTTCTTGTATTGATAGATTTTTAACTCTTTACACTTTAAAAATAGTCAGAGTTCCAACCCTTTAGAATGGCGTGGAGAGCTCATTATATAGCTTACAAATTAGTTACACTTGGTAACCATTTCTTTTAACTAAAAGATTAATTAAGGAAATGCTCAATACAATATCCTTAATTAATTTACAAGGAGCTCAACACTTAAAAATAGAAGGAGGAAAAGAGAATCCAAAGAAGAAACATCCGATTATGGCTGAGGTGGGCCCACTTGATTTGAGGATCCGATATCTAAATTTCTTCAATGCTTCAGCTATCTCCATACCTCGTGGGATTGTTGTGTTGGCAGTGGCGTGAGACCAAGTGCCTAGACATTTTTCCATATCTTTATCAAACTCGGTATGCTCCAGGTATTCTTTATTTGCCTCAGCAATTGCAGATTGAAGGAAGCAAATGTCCTTTATCTTCTCTTTGGTAATTAATTCTTCTTTGAACAAGTCTTCTTTGATAAATGTTCTGAACTGAGCTTTGATCTCTTGAAGAGAGAAAGGAACACCTGAGGTTTCATCATGAAGATGGCAATGAATATCTTTAAAGGTAGAGGAAACACAAGTTTTGAAAGATTCTCCTTTCTGCCACACGTTATTTAATTCACCCAGTGCTTCTTCCAAACCTTCATTTTCCATTCGACACCGAAAACCCATGCCTTTGACAAGTTATTCTTGGCATCATCAAATACATTGTTGGACCAACAGATCTTCTCATCAGCTTGGCCCATAAGGAAAGATCTATAATACAACTAGTCCAGAGCTTCAACTCTTTATCCATAACCCTTATTGAGGAAGTGAGTTTCTTGTAGATTAATCACCTTCTCATTGGCCTTGAAGGCTTCCTCAATGAAATTCAAGCCAGCTATAATCATATCATCAACCATGGCTTCCAAAGCCTTTCCATAAGTAGAATACTTATGTATATATTTGATGCTCTGAAACTTCATCCTAGCTGAGAATCATGGGGGTGGAAGAGCAGCCAGTGGGGCAGGATCCAAAACCTTATCTTTGGCCAATAATGACTTGATAAAGTTGGAAAGAACTTGATTCTATTCTTCCAACTATTCTATAGTTTTTTTCCCTTCCTTCTCTACTCATTCAATAACCTTTGTCACTATTTCTTGAAGGTTATGAACCTCACTCTCAGGAGTGGATTCCCCCATTGGGATTCTAGAAAGCTCTAAATCAGAGACCAAGAGATCCTGCTCTCCTTATCAACCTTGGGCTTTGCAACCTCCAGAACTACTAGCCTTGAGCATCAGTTACTATCCTTGAAGTGGTCTTGGCTCTCTTAGCTAGAGGAGGAGGAGTAGTTCCTAGCAGAGCTGCTACAACATCAAAATCAGGCCCTGTTATCCGAGAGGAAGATTTCCTCTTCTTGTTGTCAACCATGGGTTGCACCCAAGAAAAAGTAGAAGAAGAAGAGGAAGGAACAAGGGCCCAAGAGAAAGTGAACTCATGGCACTTAGAGTATTGACCACTTGTTGCCTCTAGCAAAGAAGTGGAGGGAGTATCAGGGGCTTCCTTTGTAGAGGAGTCTGTGGTACTAGGAGGCTCTACACTAGACATTTCCTTTTCTTTTCAACAAGTAACTTCAGGAGTTCCTGCAGGATTTGGCACTTCACCATCATCACTCTCACTAAGAACAATAATGTTCTCTAGTCCTGAAGGTAACTCTGGATGCTCAAGAAGAGATTCTTCATCAATTGGTTCCTGTTTAACCTCTTTGATCTTCTTTTGATATACTTGAGTAGAAGAAGGAGTAGATGACTCAGGCTCTTTCATTGAGGAAGAATGAGGGGTTTGCTCAAGAACCTCGGTATTGGTTGTATGTGCTTCCTTCCCTGGTGTAGAGGTGTCTCTGGAAGAAGATCCACCCTGATTCTTCTTGAACTCATGAACCTTCCTGTCAAACCAAACTTTAGTTCTTACAAGAACAGGGGCCATAATCTCAACCAAATCATCTCTCTTTTTTTTTGTACCAATCCAGATCCTCCAAAGGAGTGTGTTTGATTGTTGTCTCATATTCAAAGGACTATAAGTCCTCATCATCCTCCTTAAGTCCTTCAGAACTTGGTAAAGATTGAGATCTCTAATGTGTTGTAGAGAGAGTCTGCCATAGTGCCTCCATCTGGCTTCAAAATCATCTACACAATCAGCCCAGTAATCCTCAGTATCTGGCTTGTGATGATAGTTTATCCTGAGGTTCTGATCAATAAACTTCTTCAGATCAAAGCAAGTTCTAGGTCTAAAGAAATGAACAGTGATAGAAGTAATAGCCCTTTCTACATTTTGGGCATCCAAAGTTGTTTTACATGTATAGTTTCCCAAAGAGATAGGGAAATGTAGGCCAGTGATCTTCTTGTCTCTGCATGTCCTATGTAGCTTATCAAGCTGCCTGCATACTTCAACCAGGGCCATTTTATCACTACAGAACATAGGGAGCTTGAGGGGTGTGCTTTCATAGCCAACCAACCTGATGTATGAAAACCTCCTAAATTGGATGAAGAAAGCCCATACTTGGCTATCAGGTTCATAGCTTCATCAAAAAATCTCCTAGCAGTGTTTCCCTCCAAGAGTCTTACAATATACATGGTGAAAGCATCATTGACTCTTCTAAAATTGTGATTGCTAGCTTCAAGGGTAAACTGAGGGCAGTATGCGTAAATAGGCTCATTCTTCTAGCCCTCTATGTAGGTGAAACCAAACCACTACGCCAGATGCAGCCAAGGTATACATGAGATAAGAAGTCATATAGAACTTCTTAGTCTTGTTGAACACTAGACAACTGCTCAGTCAAATTCATGCAAACAATTTCAGCCCAATTAATGTTCTGCTTGCCCTCGCAGATGATGTTTATGAAGGGGCACATCCAGAAGTGAAACTCATTGGTGGAAGGAAACCCCATGATATGGGTGAGAAAATAATAAATTCGAGAAACTCCTCATTAAAATCAACCCTAATAATGCCTTGGAGAGTCGGGATGCTCCCTTCTTAGGGTTCTTTAACCATGATTTTGCTATACGTGCCTTGTATTTGTCACTTGTCTTGGTCGAACAGGGTTTGAGCTTGGGCACAAGTGAGAATTATGGAATCTTCAGTCTCTGAATGCGTAGGGCAGCAACAATGGTGGTAAACATCTAGTTTCACAATTAATTCCCCATGCACATTGGTGAGTTCCTTAGTATCTGGGTTAAAATGGGCTCCAGTAGGCAAGCACCATGTCCACACACTATACATAGAGATAGGAAAACCAGCCACGTATGCAATTCCACTGTCACTTGATCATTTGTGCCATGGGAGCAGGATTAGAGCATGTTAATCTACCCCAAAATCCTCAAATCTAAGTGTCAAACCTCACTATCTCCAATATCTGTACAAAGGTCTCAAGAGGTGACACATGTTCTTAACCCTAAAACTTGATCTTCATTTTTGTAATGCATAGGGAAAATCCTTTCAAGATCAAAATCATGATGAGAATGCAAGGGATATAGGGGCATGAGCAAAATGACTTTAATGGCAAGGATTCGAGCAAGAGATGGCAAGTGAGCAATGTGACAAATGCGTAGGAGATAGTCCAATTAAATAGCCATTTAGGAGAGAGAAGGTCATTAAATGTGCATTAAATTCACCTCACACCGACTCAAAAAGATGAAAAGTGGGAAAAGTAGAGAAAACTAGCCTAGACGGTCTTTGGTACATTTGGGACATGAGGGATGAAGATGCGATCCGGCCGATGTGGGTGATGTGGGAAATGCGGGCCAAATGAGCACAGTGGTTGAGATGTGAAGGACATGATTCATGATGCATGATGTGGGGAAAGTGGGAATGTGATGTAGATACATTTAAGATAGATGGGACAAAAGTATGTGAAGTATTTGATGCGGATGATCAGGTAAAAGGAACCCAGGCATTTGGGACAAATGGGACAAAAAGTTCAAAAATCGCAGCTAAGAATTCATGCGGAAAATGTCGAATCGCGAAATCAGAAGGCCCAAAAAGGAACTTGGGACATGAGGGACAAAATGTCCAAAAAGTTTTGAAAAACCCCAAAAATGTGATTTTCACCATCTCTTCAAGTTTTCTCTTCATTATAACATTACTATCGGTGCTAACTCAAGGCCCAAAGGTTTGACTTTCAAAAGGGACATGAGGGACAAAACTATGTAACCATGAAATCTGATTTGTATCTTTAAATAACTACCCACAAGTCACCAAAATCATTTCTTGACTCTAAAAATCTTGAACTTCACCATCTCTTCAAGTTTTCCACTTGGAGGAAGTAAAACTACTCTAATATATACAAAATGATCTAACAAACATAATGAAATGGTTTGAGATAGATCCCATTTACCGGGATTTACAACGCACCTCCATCAAGATCGAGTTAACTCAAAAGAGTTATCCTCCTTGCACAAACCGATGGTGTATGGGCCACTCCAAAGTGCATCAAAATTTGAATGGCACCACGATTTAGCTGTCACAAGATCCCATTTCAAAACCAAATCACCAACCTTGAAATTTTGAGGACTGGCCTTTCTATCCAACCATTTCTTTGTTGCTTACTAGTGTTGTTTTAGGTTGATCATGACAGAGTTTCTTAACTCTTCAAGATTAACTAGCTCTATCATTTTAATTTCTCTCTAGTCCACGTCTTCAAATTCCATTTGTTGGGCAAGTTCTAATGAATTCAACTCTAGTGTCAAAGGAAGGGTAGCCTCCTTGTCATAGAAAAGCTTGTAAGGAAAAGTTCATATTGCCTTTTTATTGTAATTCTATCTACCCAGCATGTGTGAGACCTTTGTATGCTAATGTCTTTGGTTGATGTTCATTGTGCACTTCATGATTATAATCAAGTTCTTATTTGTTAAATCTACCAAACCACCGCCTTGAGGTAATAGTTGGAAGAGGTTTTTAGATAAATTCCCATATTAAGAGCCCAATCGGTGATTTTGGTCCCAAGGAAGGCTTTGCATTATCGAGATAATGGTTTGAGGAATGCCAAACCTTGTGATTATACCTTCGAGAAAGTCAAGATGACCGACTCGGTTGATTCCTCGAGTGTGATAGTTTGTGTCCATCTAGTGAAGTAGTCAATGGCTGTCAACACCCACTTATGTCCAACACTTAAAGGTGGATTGATCACACCTATAAAGTCGAGACCCCATTTCACAAAAAGACTGATCCATTTGGATTAGTTTGAGGGGAAGCGCCGCCAATATTTTCTTTCTGCAAGAAAAAGTGCATTCCTTGCATTTTGTGACCCACTTGTGTGCATATGCAAATAGATTAGGCAAAATATACCTGCCATTATTATCTTCATCACTGTAGTTTTGAAGAGAAGTGTCCACCAAAGAATCCATCATAAAATTATGCTAACACCTTTTTAGTCTACGCGTCATTGATACATCTTAACAACACACCATCAATATTCTTATTAAAAATAAGTCCATCAATCAAAACATAAGGGATATATTATAACCTCAAATGTATTCTCTTTTCTTTGTTTAAACCAGGAGGGTATGCACCCTCAGAAAGAAATGTGATCATGTCCTTCATCCATCATGTGCATCATGATTTGTATTTTTTCAAGTTACGCACATGGGAGATTATCATCCAGGGAATAAAAAGTCTAAGATTCATTTTGCACATGTTCAAAGAAGCTTCCTGTAGACCGCACTACCTCTTACCAATTTTGCGGCTTTGATAGTCACATCATATATCATGATTTTGGTCACCCATCATTCTCTTTTCTCACTAACTTATTCTCCCATGATGAAGTATCTCGATAGAAGAGTGGGAGAGTAACACCTTAATATGATTTATGGAAAGTATACTTTTGAAATTACTTGAGCACACACATAAAGGAGAAGACTTGCTTCTCTGTGTGATTGTATTTTAATTCATAATCCTTTAGTGTCTGGCTAAAGCAAGCCACTAGTTGTTCCATCCCTTGTTCATTTTCTTATGTTAGGATAAGTAACACTCGTATCAACACCATAAGCATAAATAATGAAATCCTTGGAATAATCTAGGCTAATGAGTTTTGGTACACAAGAAATATCTTGCTTGATTTTGTTGAATATTTCTCTTCCTTCTACTATCCATCTGAAGGCTATTCCCTTCTTGAGCATCAGGGTGATGGGCCGAATTAGTCCTACAAAGTTAGGAATGAAATTACTAACAAAATTGATCTTATCGAGGAAGGACTGCAAGGCCTTTTTATGCGCCAACAAGGAAAGAGATAGGATGGATGAAATGGGCTCAGGATCAATTATCATGCCATCATTTGAAACCACATGGCCCAGAGCTTACCCCGTGCCACCGCAAAATTACACTTCTTGGGGTTAAGAGACACCCTTAATTTTTGCACCTCTCAAAGAATTTCTCCGGTACACCATATGATCCGCGCTCTACTTTGAGAAGAAAATGATTTCATCTAGGTAAATCGGGATGAACTCATTGATGTAACCTTTGAAGTAAATATCCATGGTGTGTTAAAATGTGGCATCCACATTTGATAGACCAAAGGACATCTTTTGATATGCATATGTTCCCACCTTATTATAAACACTATTTTGAATTGATCCTCTTCCTTGAACAAGATCTGATTGAAACCTCGAATACCCATCTAACATTGAGAACCTCTACGCACCGGCCATAGTCCGTAGAATTTTTCCATTGAAGGAAAAGGATAATGATCCTTTAAAGATGCCTTGTTCAAATATCTGAAATCAACACAAAGTTTAATTTCACTGTTCTTCTTTTGTCTTTGGAACTAGATTCACGACCCAAGTAGAGTACTTGATGGGAAAAATAATTTTTTCCTCAATGAGTTTAGATAATTATTTTCTCATGAGGGGCTATATTCCTAGATTGAATAGTCATAGCTTCTATCTAAGGAGCTTGATATCGAGATCAAGGTCAATGGAGTGTTGAGCAACACAAAACCTTTGAGATCTTCATACTCCCATGAGAATTTATCACTGTATTTTTGATAAAGAGAGATGAAGGTCTGCTTTTCATCATGTGTGCAAGCTTTACTAAGCAAAAACTCTTTTCCTCATGTAATAGTGATTGGGGAGAAGTCTTCTTGCATGTAACGCTTTGTTGGGTATTAAAATTGTACTTTAACAAATCATAGTCGGGGACGGTAAGTCCTTCCTCTTTCAATGGGAGAGTTTCCCTTATTGAAAGCAAGCAACAAAACTTATATACAAATGTATAACTTTCAAAGTGTGGATTCCTAATACTTTGAAACATTTTATGCCCAAAGATCATCAATACGAAAGAATGGAAGAACTAAGGAGATGAGAGAGGAAGAACATAACAATACTTTCAGGAAATATAGATAGCAGAGTATAACCTTATATGTATTGATCAAAGGAGATGCAGAATGGAATCATTCACGTTTATAATAGATATAATTTCACAGACACAAAGTTCCCAAAATCATATTAACAAGAACACAAAGTTTCTTATCATGCAAAGATGGATGATTCACAAATTCAAACAAGGAAAGAAGGAATAACAGAGGAAGAAAGGGAAAAACTTCTGTATTGATTACTTTCAAATCTATTACATCTACAGAGTACTAGGATCTAACCCACATAATGACATGGAGAAGCCATTAAATAATCCTAAAAATAGTTACATTCAGTTTCTTGGTTCTTGCAGAAGT
This sequence comes from Taxus wallichiana var. yunnanensis, assembly GCA_018340775.1. Lineage (NCBI taxonomy): Eukaryota > Viridiplantae > Streptophyta > Pinopsida > Cupressales > Taxaceae > Taxus > Taxus wallichiana. The sequence continues at coordinate 967,104,274 of CM031240.1, forward strand.
GTTAATGGCGGAAAAAAACAATGCTATTTAATGTAGTCATTAAACCTATTTTGTAACTTCAAATATGAGCCATCCATGTGGAAAAGATCTAAACTGAAGCGGGCCCCCGAGGGTGCCTTTTGTATTTTGTGACTTTGTAGAGATTTTGTATTTTTCACATTTTGGTCCTCCCATCCACTTTTGATATAGGCCTAACACGTGGCTTCACTTGAGTGGCGACGGAGTCACGGCTCACTTTTACAATTTTAACTCTTTTTAAAGAAAATCTCAAAAACTCAAAGTTCTCCGCTTTGAATTTTCAACGCGGGCTCAAGAACCTAGCGGAGTCATGGATCATTTTATAACTTTTAACTCTCTTTTTGGAAATAAAACAAAAATTCCCAAATTGCTCCAACGGCCTCATTTGCCTTTGCGCTTTGAATTTTCAATGGTGGAGTTGTGGCTTACTCTATACTTTTTACTTTTTCAAACAAAGCCGAAATATTCAAATTTCTCTAACGATCCACCTCTCCACTTTTGACTTAAAAATGGCCATGTGTCCCTTTACAGGCCTTAGGAATTCTTTTTACATTTTACGCCTTTCGCCATAATGCCTCAAAACACAAAAAGGACCCACCTTTCCGCCTTTGACCTTTCAAAGCATCAAAACACAAAAAGGGCCCACCTTTCCACCACCACTTGTTTCAGCCAATCAGGATCCTTCGGGCCACATGGGCCAATTTGACACTTTTGCAAAAATAACAAAAAGTGACAAGTTTAAAAGATAAACCTACCACGCCACATCCAATCAGAGATGTCCACGTATCTATAGATGTCGGGACAATAGAATTTGATGCCCGTCATTCATGACTGTGGAAAAATAAAAATGAAAGGGAAAACCCCACCATTTGCACCCAAATTTCAAATTGTTCTCCATGGAATGAGAAACTGCAAACAATACTAGGCTCGACATGATCCACAACCAAAGAGAAGGATTGAAAACAACATTTGAATGAAGGAAAATATTTTCAAGCATCCAGATGGGGAAATAGAAAATACTTCAAACTACGAAGACTAAATAATTTTCAAGTGAAAGGGTGAGATTAAAACCGAGCACCCATGACTTCAAAGCATGAATTTCTCCAAGGCACCAACTCAAAATTCACAAAACTTGACTTCAAAAAGAGGGGGATTTTGAGGGTGACAACAACTAGCTCTTTCTAGGGATGACTTGACAGAGGAATGAGGCAAGATCAAGAACCATAGAAAAACTCTGGGAAAGCTAGACCAATGCCTTTTCCATTGGGAAAATAGAGTCAAAGGAAAAACCAATACAAAGAAGACAACACACACGCAATGGGAAAAGAAACAAACCCAAAAAGGAAAGACCAAAAACAAAACACAAAAGAATGGCCAAAAACCAAAACACTATACACAATATATAGAAGGACTGCCTAATCACCTAGGACTTGAACAACTTCAAATATTTCCCACTATAAGGAAGTGGGAGAGAAGATCCATCCATATAATCCAAGTAGAAATAATTTTCTCCAGCAAAGTGTCTAGATTTTGAAAGGACCAAGCCAAAGAGAATCAAACTTTCCATGGATTCCTCGAGGTTCATGTTTTTTTCCCACAAGAGAACAATGTCTCCCAATTGAAAATCTCTTAGTCTAGCCTTCTTATCAAATAAATCTTTCACCCTTAGCTTGAGAGGTTTGATCCTGTGTCTCGAGAGGGATATAGTGTTGTATCTCCCTTACTTGAAAAGCCTTGAGATCATAATATGAATAGGAAAGAACATCAACATACTTTTTTAACAAGTTCATTGCTTTCTTCTTTTCTTCCTCGGTGCATCATTTTCCAATATTCACCATCTTGGGTTCCTCATGACTTCCAATATTAATCTTTTCACATTCAGTGACATGCCGAGATCCTTGAGGAGCTTTAGACTTAATGTACCTATCATGCTTATGAAAAAGATCTTCCAAAGTCACCAGCCCTTTAGGGATCTTGTTACCTTTCAATTTGATGCAGCCATCTTGATCCATCTCTTCCTCGATATCATCTTCATTACAGGGGCACATAATCTCTAGGAAAAGTCTCACTTCCTTCAAAATATAATTGGTTGAAGCTATCCTTAAGCTTCAAGAATGAGAGAAAGTGTTGATCATCATTGAAAACCTACCATTGCTTGCATTATCTAGTACTCCATGTTATGAATCATTTCAATGGTAAATTTCTTTAGAGAAAATCTGGGTGAGGAATCAACAAATATCCTGAGACAACTAGAAGATCAGCTCTAGTATTCTTCTCTCTTTGCACAAATTTAATGGAGAAAATATCAAGAAACTCAATGGAATCCCGACAAGATTTCTATAATGTTTCAATCTCCTATTCTTCACTTGAAAAAGATCTTTGACTTGTTTCATAACCAGCTCTGCATCTCCATTAGCACAAAGATTCTTCACTCCCATTTATTTTTCCATGTTCAACCCAAGGATGAGAGCCTCATATTCAATTGTATTATAAAACAAATATTCAAAGAGAATGGATGAATCTTCCCTTCTAGAGAGATCAACACCACTCCAGCTCTAGAACCAGCTAAAGAACAACTTCCATCAAACTCTAGAGTCCAAATGCCATTGGGATCATGAATCACTCCCTTAGGAAGTTTTGCCTCATCTTGTGACATAATCATATAGTTACCATGCCCTATATCTTCATAGAGTATTTGTGCTTTTGGATCATCAATCTTTTGCACAATGTATTCAATATGTTTCTTAGGTAGCAGCTTCTTCATTTTTCCATTAACTGAGATCAAAGCATGCGACCAATCCATCTGAATTTCACCTCCAACCTCCTTACAAAAATTCTACTCAGCAACATCCCATATGAGGGAGGAATATCAACAACCAAAATAGTGGCTAAGACCCTTTTCTTTGGAAAAGCAGCAAAAGCTACTTGTGCATCTTTAATTCTTCTAACCAAAGGCACTTCTCTACTCTCCATGGAATAACATGAACCAAAGGTACGTGTTAGAGTCGTCGTGCCCAAAGAATGAGCTACTTTTTTAGGCATTATATTTTCTCGATGCTCCCGATTCTATGACACAATTCATCGAGTTTATGGCTAACTATGAGAAGAGTCACATAGAATGGTTCAATTTTCTCATTAGGGGAAGTGACTTTGCAACAACAAGGCTTGGTTGAGGTAAGGAAGAGGGAGTGGGAAAAATACCTTTATAAGTATTAGATGAGGCTTTAGATTTGGAATTGATAAATTTTACCATTTTAGCAAATACTTTTGGATGGGTCTCAGTAAAATTCTGCCTCTAAGATTTGGATTTTGGTATTTTTGAGGTGATCAATGATATCAAAAGATCTAGAGGCCATGGGGCATCACTACTAGGAACAGGAGACACTTTTGATTTATCAACTTTAGGTTTTGAAGGACAAGAAGTTTTGGAAATAGCAGTAGAAGAAGGAGAATTAACATTACTCACCTTTTGTGTGGAGGCGGTGGGAATAGGAGCTCCTCTTCTCACAACTACTGGAATAGTTATAGGATACTCTTTATATTTCTTAGCGAGGTTGTACCACTTTTTCTTTTGTTCACTTTCTCCCGAGTCATGACAACATATGACTCAAGTATTCATATCTCAACTCTTTCATCATATTCATCTTTGCCATCCATACCTTCAGTGGTAAGGAAATGAACTTGAGATCCAATAAGCTCCTCCGCTTCTTCATCAAACTCTTCTTCTAGTTCTTCATAGAGTTCATTAAAATCCTCATCATTAGGTTCTTTAACTTCACAAGTTGCATTGACTGGAACCTTGATGGGTGGGCCTTCAATAGCCAATCTGGTCTGAGAAGGAGGTAATCTGGTTCCTAGGCTGAAAATTATTCCTTGGGATGTCTTGGTAAGGAGTATGTTGAGCCAATTTCTTTTTAATGGCAATGAGATCATTTTCCAAATTTTGTACTAATTGTTTTGAGTTGGCCCCAAGAGAGGGAGAAGAAGATGCCTTAGACTTGGAAGGTTCTCTTTTCAATTTACCAAACATGATCAGGTCATCCTCAACACTGATAGCTAACCATTGATCAGCCTCCAAAGTTGCAAGGTTAGCTCTCCTTAGTGCATAACTCACTTTAGGTAATTGGGCATTGAGGAAGAAGAATTTTTGGATTTGATCCATTAGATGAGTGTTCTATGGAATTTTATGAATTAGCTTGTTGAATTTTGCCACAAACTCCCTCATGGGATCGAATGGTTCCTTCTTAATATGAGATATTTGAGTGAACAGATGCACATCTTGAAAGAGGTTTGAAACATTTCTCAAACCGAGTTTTCATGGTGTTCCAATTAGTGATCGACCCAACAAGAAGATGATAGAACCAATCAACAACATTGTCCTACAATGTCTCCACAAAAATCGATAGAGACATCTTCATGTTCAACCCCAAGAATCCCACATGCAACAATGAAGGTTGTAATGTGTTCATCTGGATGAACCTTCCCATCACCCCGAAATTTTGGATAAATTTTCTTGTTACCCCTAGGTAACTCATGCAATGGCCGAGGAAGAGCAAGAGGCCCAACCTATTGTCCCCAAGGTAAAGGGGCTGCCATCTTTGGAAAAAAATTGATCAAGAAGGGGAACTAAAACACTAGCAAGTATCAAAGCACAAAGATTAGGAATGAGTTGTTCTTGAGGAATGCTATTCTTGGAATTTATTTCTTTAATAGGAGGTGTTCTTGTAGAACAAGTTCTTTTGTTCCTTCTTGCTAGAAGAAGAGAGACATTTTTGCTCCATAAGTTGAAAATGGGAATCTTCTATTTTGAGAGCCTTTTTACCACGAGTATATCTTAGATTCACTAGATCAAAATGATCTTGAAGTTGTTATTTTAGAAAGGGATATGTTTGAAATGAAATCCCCAATAGAGTTGCCAAAAATTGTTGGGTTTTAAAATTGTACTTTAACAAATCATAGTCATGGGACAAGTAAGTCCTTCCTCTTTAATGGGAGAGGTTCCCTTATTGAAAGCAAGCAAAAAACTTATATACAAATGTAAAACTTTCAAAGTGTGGATTCCTAATACTTTGAAACATTTTATGCCCAAAGATCATCAATATGAAAGAATGGAAGAACTAAGGAGATGAGAGAGGAAGAACATAACAATACTTTCAGGAAATATAGATAGCAGAGTATAACCTTATATGTATTGATCAAAGGAGATGTAGAATGGAATCATTCACATTTATAATAGATATAATTTCACAGACACAAAGTTCCCAAAATCATATTAACAAGAACACAAAGTTTCTTATCATGCAAAGATGGATGATTCACAAATTCAAACAAGGAAAGAAGGAATAACAGAGGAAGAAAGGGAAAAACTTCTGTATTGATTACTTTCAAATCTATTACATCTACAAAGTACTAGGATCCAACCCATATAATGACATGGAGAAGCCATTAAATAATCCTAAAAATGGTTACATTTGGTTTCTTGGTTCTTGCAGAAGTGTTAATGGCAGCAAAAAATGATGCTCTATAATGCAACCGTTAAACCTATTTTGTAACTTCAAATATGAGTCGTCCATGTGGAAAAGATCTAAACTAAAGTGGGCCTGAGGGTGCCTTTTGTATTTTGTGACTTTGTAGAGATTTTTCATTTTTTACATTTTGTCCCGCCCATCCGCTTTTGAGATAGGCCTAACATGTGGCTTCACTTGAGTGGTGACAGAGTCGTGGCTCACTTTTACAATTTTAACTCTTTTCAAAGAAAATATCAAAAACTCAAAGTTCTCTGCCGACCCGCCTCTCCACTTTGACTTTTCAACGTGGGCTCAAGAACCCAACGGAGTCGTGGATCATTTTATAACTTTTAACTCTCTTTTTGAGGAGGAGTTGAATGGGCATGGCATACTAGAGATGGAGATGTGCATGTGGGATTTATGGAACAAACTCTCCTCAGGGATAGCTGGAGGTACTCAAAAGAATATTCATTGTTGTTGTACTTCTTGTATGCACTCTTCTCATGAAAGGCATGTAGGGATATTTAAAAAAGATCTGCAAATGTTGGGAGTCACCAGATGTTTTGAAATGAGCCTCCAAAGGCTGAAATACTAAGTCCACACACTAGAACTTAGCATATAAAATTTAAGCTTTCAATGCTTGTCCCACTCGGTGTGTCGAAACTAATTTTCTTCAAACTTGCACCCGTATCTCGGATATGAAAGGATCAAGTTGTCTGAGATCACAATGGAACCATCTCTAAGTTGTAGGACCTTGCGTGCTTGAGACAAATCTCCAAAGAAGGCAAGTTCCTCTATCTATTTCTCTCACTACACTTTAAATCCTAATCTTTGGAAGGGGAAACTAAGCTAATAATGTTAAAGGACTAGGAATAGAAGGATAACATGAAAGAAAACTACACTAAAAGGTGATAACACCAGAAAAGATAGATGGACACCATTTTTTATGAGAAAAATGAATGGAAATGTATGAAAGAAGGCTAGACACATGTAACACAACTTAAAATGCATCTACGAGATCAATTTCATGGGACAAAACCAAATAAGGAGATGCAAGAGGATGTAGAATGGCACAATCAAACACAATGCAAAAGAAATGTAAGAAGAAGGAATGTAATCACATTAGGACAAAGAATAGTCATAAAATGATGCTTCTATTACTTCCAGAAATGCACAGAGTTGTTATAATGGTGAAAGAGGCCAATATCCACATGCAAGAGCCAAATCTAGAGGTCTGCAACTCAAAATACAAAAAGTATGAAGTCCTTAGCAAAGTGCATAAGGATCCAAAGTGTCTAACATAAAAATGAGCCTAGCTCTTACATTTATAGATGAATGCGTGAAAGAAGAGGAGAAGGAGGAAAATTTGAATTTGAAATGTAACCACCAATAAGAAGCATTCAATGCCTATAAATCCATCTGGAAATATGTCAAATGCACCTCCCTAGGTCTATTTGGCATGTTGAATAAGAAAGGAGGGAAAATAATATCAAATCGGGTGGTTGGAGCAATTAAATTTTCTCATCAATTCTTAAAAAGACATTTTCCCATTTCTCACCTACCATATCCACCAAGAATTTGAATTTGAATGTCTAGCATTGTAGCCTACATCAGCAGCTATCGATTGAGACTAGGCGTGCACCGATCAGAGATCTGTAGAAAAATATACAGCTGTTAGAATTTTTTTAGAGTCACCTACACACGTAAGACACGTGGTGTGCGCAGATTAGATGAAAGGATGGCCAACTATGCAAATGTTTTTTTGTTTCTACCATATGTCACTCATTGATTTATTGCAAGGATTTGGCACCTGTTAGCGTGCTTTGATTAGTTACGTGTGGCACACTCAAGCATGTCGAAGATGATTTGGCATAGAAAGGTGCAAGGAGGGTGTGAAGAAGGGCACCAAGATGTGTGTTTAGAAGAAATTAGAGGAAGGTAAGTGCGTGTGATGGACGTGGGAAAAGAGGTAAAATGATGAGCAAAGAATGAATGGTCAAGGCACAACTATTACAAGGTAATGTGCGGGGCATGTAAGAAGACCAATGACTTAGCTAATTGAAGTAAGTATGAGGCACACACATAGGATGAATAGCTACTAGGAAGAAGGCGGATGCACGGGAGATGTGCGCGAGGTGAGAGAGGAACAAGGAGGAAAAGGAAAGTAGAAAGGGAGAAGGGGAAGTGCACAAGGGTGCGTGAGGAAAATAAGGGGGGCATGCGGGGAAGCTGCAACCAATGGAATGTGCCAAGTGAGCTTGAGCATGCAAAACCTTGCAATGAATAGCTCAGAGCCAGTATATGTTTTTAAGTTACCCAAATAACTAGAAGAGTTATTAGGATAACAGAAACCTATACCCCCTTCAAAATATTACAATGTTTGTTCCTATGTCTAATATTATTCCTACATTTAGTGTGCACACCCATGGATATTCCCCTTCTTCTTATAAAACAAGGGACTTTGAGCATCTTGTTCATAATTTACATGCCCAAGTTTTACAATTATAGTGAGGTGTCTCTACCTCTTATATTTTTATAGACTCTAGTTAATTTCTTCATGACCCACTTGCACCCAAAGTGGACTCTTATCCTTTACCTATTGGTTTTGTATCTCATAAGCTTCCTATTTATGATGGAAAAAATGACCCTAAACAACACTTTCATTATTTCCATGTTTTTGATGATGTAGGAGCATATGAATATAGCTTATGATCATAATGTAAACATTATTATTTTTGAGAAATCATAGCATTTTCCCTCCAAAACAGCTAAATTTGAATATTTGAGTGTGGTAGACATGGTCCTATGGAGTTATAAAACTTTATACAACTATTTTCCGGGCTCCAAATTGTAAATCACTCCAAAAAACTCATGGATATGTTGGGTGAAGAGATAAACATGTTTGACAAGGTAAGAGGGCAGTTGAGAAAATGGAGGAAGTTGGTTTTAACCACTTCTAAGCTTGGAAATAGTTCTACAATGGTGGAATTAGACATCTTAGGGATAGAAATGACTAATTAAATAAATGATAAGTTGAATAATGTCAGAGGAGAGTGTGAGTGATGTTTTCTAGGTGTATCAAGCCTCTAGTAGGCATTCTTGGCAAGAAGAGACTGTATTTTTGTATGAAATTCATGTGATTAAGAAGAAATATGAATGGAGTGAGAAATTTTATTTTCATTTGAATTTGTGTTCATGTTTTATGATGTGTTTTGGTATCTCAAGGGTTAATATTCCTATAATTTTTCTTATCACTCTTAAATTTGGGTTGTAATTTGTCTAATTCTTATAAATTGCAAGTGTTTTCTGTGTAAAGCTTAGTGTACGGGAAGAAGGAGCACTTCCATATAAATTTCCATAAAGAAGAAACATGAAAAGAGGTCCTAAAAGTTTATAAAATTGGTTTTAGGTGATAAGGAGCTTCCTAAATTGGGACAATCATTTTTTCTCCTCCCGGGGTCTTAGAAACCCTCAACTAGGGTTTGATTTGAAAACTTCATAACTTTTGAATGGTAGAGATTTAAGGTCTAAAATTTGAAAATAATCATGAGAGGAGAGTGTAATTAAGTTTAGAAAAGTTTTTGGGTCATTTGGATTCAATACATGTGAGTTATTGATGACAGTCCTAGGAGGTAAGATTGTATGATTTAGAGGTCTAATTGAGTTAACACAAGATGTAGCAAGAAAATTGTTAAGACTCGAGAGTTTAAAATTTGTGAGGTTATAAAACATAATAAAGGGTATCTTAAAAAAAAAAAAAAAAATTTAGTTAAGACTCATTTTATGATTTTGGGTATAATTAGAAAACAATATTTTATGAATCGGAAAAGTTTAAAATTTGTGAGGTTATAAAGTGTATCAAAAAAATAATAATAGGGTATCTAAAAAAAGGTTAATTTTTTTAGAAAATTCAAATTTTTTTTTTAGAGATATGGCCAAAATTGTCCATTTATATGATTTTTTTTGTATAATTGTTGTTGAAAACAATATTTTATGAACTAGGAAAAATAAACCTCTTGGGACTTGTTGAAATCTCCAAAACTTTATGAAACTCCTCCGATTTAGATCTATATTTGCACAAGCAACATCAATCCAATAAAGTGTAAATGCAAAAAAACTAATAAAGATGGTGATGCACAAAAGGAGTGGTGAATAATTTTTGTTTTGTAACATAAAACATACACAATATGGTTCAAATGAAGGAGAAACAAGGTCTACATTTATCTCTAAAACCATGGAGAGAAAATCTAGTTTTTAAAGAGGTCTAATTCTTCAAACAATCACTTCACAGGTGAAAAGAAGAAGTTTCTATGCCCAAAAATGTTCCCCCTTGTGAAATGGCCATGAGCTTGGGTTTTGGATTAAAAACGTGAAAGCCCATTCCTCCTCGATTGCATGCATTATTTATAAAGATTAAACATGGAGATAATGAGAGTGATAAAACACGTTTCTTCTTAACTAGTCATCCATTGATCTAAATCATGTAGAATTCAAGTCACTACCTCACTAAAGAGATATGTATGTTTAGGAAGAACTTAATTTTCCCGCTCTCGCCACTGGATGACACGTGTATTGATGCATATCATTTCATATGTTTTCCTTGAAAATTTTGACTTTTGATGATTTTGGAAATGATTCCCCCATGCCCCGCCCAACACGTGATATATGGAAGAGGGGTCTTCCTTTATTTTAGTTTTTGGCCGAAAACTTTTACCAAATTCTCTAAGGATCTCCCTATTCTATCGACACGATCATATAAAGGAATGCATGTATTTGATTGGTCTCAGATTCATATTCCTCAGAAAATCGAAGAAAAACTCAAATGGGCTTCCTTGTCCCTTTTACGCACAACATGTGCTGTGATTTGATTGGTCCCGTGTCTCATCTCGCATCCTCACGGCCCGACAAATGATCCACATGGCGTAATGTGAATGTGGATCGGATCTCGACTCCTTCGACTATCCGTGTCTTTCGCGTCCCTCTGTCCCGTGATGTCCCGAACTCTCTGCGCCCGCCGATCCGAAGCTTCGCGACGAATGGAAGGTCAAAACAAAGCACCTAGAATAGAAACGCCCGCGCGTATGAAAGGATTGGGAATCGCTTCTAGTCTAAATTACAATCCCGATCAAGTGAAAATAATTTTCAGATTTTCAATATGTTTTTTGCAACTTTTTCACCTTTTCTTAGAACTTTCTCTTTTCTTCTTGGAAATAAATAATAATAAAAGAGATGAAGGTATGCAATCAATCTATTTGCTTGGGACTTGACAATTTAATGACTTAGAAAAATTACCCCTGGGGTGAATTTTGATACTCCATTGTCTAAACAATCTCAAGTACATAGAGAGATATGTTGTGCTAGGTCAATGATAATATCATTTATTGTTCATGATAAAGATGATTCATAACTTGATTTGTTCTTGAGTAAGATGATCATATAAAGGAATGATCCATCCGTAAAAGGTATAACTCTGCTAAGAAACATTCCATATCAAAGACCTTTAGAAATTGTATGAAGGAATTTATTCTTAATAGTCTAAGTACTATAACATTAAATAACAAAAGGCAATAAAACCCATTGAATGATTATGTGAAGATTGAAATAAAGTAAAGAAGGTTTACAGAAAGTGTAGGGTTTCATGATGAGGTATGATCGATATCCGAAACATTCATATCTTGACCTTTGTGGAAGGAATTGATTCTTCATAGTCTAAGTTATAACATTAAAAATGAAGAAATTGAAAAGAAAAGTTCTGTAAGAAGCTTTACTTCTAGGAGGTTACTTGTACATTGTGAATGGTGTTTTCTTGGAAGGTGCATGTTAGAGCTATAAGAGGTAAGAATGCAAGTAAGTTCTCAATTACACCAGAGAATATTATTACCATTTGATAATAGTTGAATAAGTTTGTTTGAAGGATCAATAAGGTGACTTCATTTGGATAGAGACATCATCTAAAGGTTTAAGAAGATCAAATTATTGATAAATGACTTATCCACCTCAAATATACATAAATTCCATAAAGTGATCCTCATGGGCACATTGGTTGGTTTAGTTCCATTTGAATGTAAAGTGATGTATAGACTAGAATATTTAGTATTTGCATGCAAATAGATGATTGGGAACTTTATGAACTTGTATATGTATACTAGGAAGGTGTAAGGTGTCATCATTTGCTTAGTTTTTCTTACAATGATGTACTATTTACTAATCTTTTCCTAGAATCCTCAAGGAATTAGTGAGTATGTTTTACACTATAATACTATGCTTAATAAAATGAATAATATCTTAGGTGATAGTGAAATCCAATATTTATTGATATAGAGCAACACTCCTAGCTTGTACATAGGGTGACAACATCTAATTTTGGTTATATATTATATTGATAGGTTCTAGGGGTCATTATGTTTCATTTAGGTATGTGGTTATGAATAAGTCCTTCCCAAGTTTGAATTTGAATTAAGTATCTTAGGGGTAATTTTGGGCTTGCAATTGGTGTTTTAATGTAATTCTTGGAGCATTAAAGAGGTGTTATGGGTTTGTAACAAGTCTTAGTGGATCTAGACATCATAATAATGTTATAGGTCATATGAAATTCAAGTTTTAGTCTAGATGAGGCTTGTAATGAAATATTAAAGGTTAAATAAGTGTGTGTTAAGGATATTAAGGGGCTTAATTTTGTTGAACATGGATTCTTGAGGTATTTAAGGCCTATTTTGTAACTAAATCACCATCATTCGAATGATCATAAATGGAAAAATATCTCCAAGAAACTTTGAAGGATAAATTTGTTGTGTACATAGTTGGTGATTGATTATTCTTGTTCTTGAGCATTGTGTTTGATTAATAACTCTGTTCATGTGATTTAGAAGTAGTGTATATATGGTAAGTAAACTTAGATTGTGTTTTTCCATTTATTTTTTAGATATTTTAGAGTTATTATCAGTGATAAAATTTTGGAAACATAGTACAAATATGTGACGAGCCATAAGGAGATTATTAAGATCGAGATGCTTTCATTGGTGCAAGATTATTGTGTAACAGGGTGATGAACATGATCAAGAGAGGATTAGATATATTTCACTGACCCATTTCATGCTATCATAGGTCAACATGGTAAGTTAATTGTTATTTTATTTTTACAAGTTGATATATGACAAGATCCCCGCTTTATGAGGGAAATGACGGTGTGATTTATAATCATTCCCGAGTTTTGGAGATAGTGTTAACCTAACTGGTAAAGAAATAACTTGGAGGAGGGTAAGATAAGGCTCAAGGTGTAAATTTAGGTCTTGGAAAGGAGGATACTTTATTTGGTGACAAATTACACTCTCCCAGTTTATTAGGAAATGTTGATTGGGGTTTGTGGAAATGAATGATTAGAGGGTGTTAGAAAGTAAACCAAGCTTTGTGCTCTTTAAGTAATCCATGGAGTCTTAATAGGAAGGAATTTTGTGATTAGTAACTTTGAAATCCACCTAATCAATAGGAATACATGACAATCATTCTAGTAGACTGTAGATGTGCATTGAGAACCTAGGGATTAGTGATGATTTGGCATTTGAAGGGCTTGAAGATTGAGTTGGTTTAGAAAATTGGAATAAAAAAACCTAAGACCTTTCCCTCACTAATTTCAAAGGTTATAAATCTTGAAGATTCTACCATTAGCTATTGTCTATGACAGTTTAGGGGAAGACAATAAGAGAGGATTATTGAAAGATATAGGGCTTGACAGATTAGGGCATTTCAAGAAGGATCTAAAACTTGGAATTGATAGAGAATGTCAAAAGATGAATAAGAAAGGAGAATCAAAAGGAAAAGTAAAAAAACTCCATTTAATTCCCAATTTTTGGATGGAAAACACCTATAATCAGTTTTAAGATACTAAAGGCCTAATTTACAATTGAAAGAATGATTTTGAAGGAAATTATTATAATGAAGAACCTCTAAAACTTTGCACACAATAAGAATACCCAAATGGGTACTAGAAAATTTTCATGGTGTGATAAGTGAGATTATGAATCAAAATTTATCTTAGAATAAATATTAAAACAGGGCTAGAAGGGATTTAGGCTAATAAAGAAGGTGATAATAAAGAAAATTGACCTAACCAAGGAATTGATCCAAGAAATTTATCCTACACCTCAAACAAGATAAAAGGTGTTAGGAAAAGTAATTAGTTGGTTTTGGATAAGTGTAGAATGCTCCAGACTATCAACCTACTAGGATCAAGTTGCTCAATAAGTCTAGAAAGGTAGTTTGGCAAAGAGGTAAGTCATTTGAGCTTCTTGATTGGTTTTTAGTCACTTTTCCTAACCCCTTAAACTCCCGGGCATGTCGAATATCACCCGATCCTGAGGCGGGCACTCACCGAGGTGCATGCGGTGCACCGAGCCCCTCCTTTATGTGAGCTTTGTGAGAATGTTCATCATTAATAGATAGGTAATGCATAAGCATAAATGCATACATTTTATAACGAGAGAGATAAAGAACATCAAATCCACATACGGATGCACTAAAATATGAAGGAAAAAATCATATCTCGAACCATGAGTATTATCCGAACACAAGGGTTTAGACCCATAAACATAATAAAGAAGATATTAAAAAAATCCACCATATATTGATTATGAATGGTTATAATAGCCAAATACATCAAGAAATCCATAACTTGACTAGATATATTCACAGAGTTTCAGTATTTTCCTACAATGGCTCCATTACAAAAGTTACAATAGTGATCACACATATCTCTCCTAGCTCTCACTACCTTCACTCTTCTCTCCTTTTTACACATCCTCTCTCATTTCCATCTAAACCAATGCATAAGAAGGGACTCGAAGGAATCTCCTCTAGCTACCTAATCATTACCCAAGAGCAATCCACATGCCAAATGTCATCATGTCTTTCATACTCAAGTATCTTCAGCATGCAAGTGCCAGCTAATCCATAAATAACTCTACTTTACAACTCTTGATCCTATCATGATTACCATATCCTAGAATATACTTTCTTTGAGATGTAAGTCTTCATATTATAAAATTATCCATAACCAATTCTATTCACATCTCCACATGTTCCTTTATCGTGACTTTAATCGAGATCCAAAATGCGGTTAAGTCTTGAACTTGTTCTTCATGGGTGCGACCCTTTTCACCTCCCTAAAAGTTATTTCTAAGCGAGGCTTTGCGAGTTGCTAGCGTGCATCAAAACCTTCGTGCCTCTAGTAATTTGTCATTTGAGGGCTCAACATCACCCCACACTATTTTATTGCCACCTATGGCAATCCTTTGCATGCTCTCTAAAACAAAACGTCATCAAACCAAAATTTGGCTAAGGAAAAAAGAAAGCCACACATGCACAATAGTCTAGAGGACTAACTAGAGGAGTTCGGGAACTCCACATCTATCTCACCCTTTAGCTTCTTCTATGCTTCTAACTTTGTCAAATCTTTCCATGATGCCACCTTCACTATGTTGGGTACTTGGTCTAGTGTAATCTCTTCAAACTTCCCCTTCAGCTCTTGTATCACCACCACCACTCTCCACGCAAATACCCTCAAAATTTTCCATACATTCGATGATATAATCCCAAAGTTCACAATCCTAAAATATAATTTCTCGTGCTTTTTCTAATCTTATCCTTTTGTGTTGTGGTGTCAATTATTATTTGGGCACACTCAATATTTTTGTTAGGACCTTTTCTTGCGATGCCTTGAGAGTGGCCTCTTCCTCTGCTACTCGTGCATTGACTATGGGCTCACATTTTCTGCAACTATTGAAGCCCCTATCTATTAAAATATTTTCCTCCTTGAGTTGGGTGAGCAAGTCCTCCAACTCTATAACACATTTTCAATGACGACCTTATTTTTCCTTTTGATTTATGATCTCCTCATCTCGTGGTCCTTGTGTTATTCTTGATATTGGTCAAAAACATCCCCATCCTAGCTTGGCTCACCAATGCTAGACATTCCCCAAGATCTTATTCACTAAGGCACGGCTCGATCATAGGCCTCCTTGGTCTATGCCTATTCACCCTTCAATCCTTGGTGCAATCTTTCATCTCCTTCTCCTTTCCCTTCTTATCTATGACCAAGGTCCAAATAGTCACCCTCGTATCTAAGCTCCACCTTATGACCTCCATATACATCTTCTATAATGAATTCCACACCTTCTCATCAATAATGTGGCTCGGATCCACTACTTTGTACATCACTCCTCCCTTCTTCTTCAAGTTAATGGTCTCAATCACATGATTACTTTGCCTCAAATTAAGGCTCCTCTACATGACAATGCAGAATTCCATCTTATCACCTTCTTTTTTCTTATCATGGTCCCAACTTGGTCCAATAAATCCCAACTGTGTAACTTTTCTATGGAAAGGGTGCTCTAGAACCTCGCACGGAACACCTTCATGAGATCATCCACAAAGTACATGTGAGGGGACATAAGTGTTAACTTATTTCTCTTTGCCTTACACTTTGAGAATTTTTTCTTTGGGATAATTTTTCTTGTAGTGAACCTTTTATCCTCCTTGATAATGAAGGAGTCTCCTTTACTCTTCTTTTTTTGGGTTGGTGGGATGGACAGTGAAAGGTCCATCATGTTTGGATCTTTACAAGCTCCTCTAAAGCATTATGTGTTCTCTTTTTGTGTGCTTTAGCTATTGCCTTGATGTCTACCTCGGATCTTCTCTTCTCTTCCTCCTTGAGATTCACCTTGAGTTCCTCCCTAAAAGCCATGTGATCTTCTTCTGAGCCTGTCTCTATCACAAAATTGGAGACATCTTGCACCTTATACTTTTTCTGCTCCATCTCTCCTCTTCTAACTACTTAACCTCCTTGCGCTTTGTCTATGAAGCCTTGAAACTTCCTTGTTCTAAATTTCATGTGCACCATTGCTTGCTACTTCGACACGCATAATACTTCCTCTTATAGAAAGTTTCCAACTTTCCTTCACTCTCTTCTTCTTCTCCCTCTCCTTCTACCTCTTCTTGGACCACCCTTATGGGTGGGATTGGTGATTCTTGTGGCCTTGAGAAGGTGGAATATGTGACCTATACCTCAAATCCTCCTTTTTCTTCGGGAAAAGTTACACTAATACTTGGTGGATGAAACCCTTGATGGTAACATTGATTTGTGGGTGAAAATATTGGAAATCTGGCTCCAAAGTCTCCTTACACCAACCTTTTTCATACTTGTAAGTTGTGGTCAAAGTGTGAACATCAACATCCACTTTTTCAACATAAAAATTCAGCTTCTATGCATCCTTCAACTAATTTATGGCACACTTCATGTGTTTGGTAGTGAATGTAAATGAAATTTTGCACCACACCCCCATTTTTCCTTTGGCCATCACAAACTTTTCCAAGCAAAAGTGTTGCATAACTTCAAACTTTACCTTCACCTACAATCTTGTGGTAACTCATGTGGAATGTGTCATTCATTCTCAAAGGCCTCGTGTAGTCTTTCATACCACTTGTTCATTTAGGCCTTGTAGGTACTTGAAATGGACCCATCACAAATAAACTTTGAAAATTGAACCACGGATGAGATGAGTGCACAAGTGGGTAAAACCACACATTTCAATTATACCCATCAAGGACACCAATCTCCTAAAATACAATTAACAACAATATGGATCCCCATGTGATTTTTCCCAACCTCATTTTGCATCACGTGCCTCTTTAATGATGATGGTTGTAATAAAATGTGTGAATTTATAGTGCACCCGATTAGATACCCCTATATGTGATGTACATGAATCTCTTATTTATGTCTATCCATTATTCATATGTGCCTAACTTGCAGCTAATGTGTCAAGTTGTGACTCTTAATGTCGGGTCGGGTAGATCTCTAATGACACAGGCCATTCCACCCTTCTCATAATTCAATTACTTTTACAATTCCTCAATTTTTGTAGTGGCACACAAATCAAGTGTCATGTCCTCACCAATCTTTTTCATGCCTATTACTTTCTAACTTAATTGGCTCATTCTCCTCCCCCATAAAGTAAAATAAGTCTTCATGTACTCGTGACATTAACCACCTAAGAATGGGGTGAGTTTAGATGAAGAAGGGAAACTCCCATAGCTGTAAAACCCCAGTCTTCTACAACTCTCATTGCATTGAGTTGTCTACCCTAGGTTTTTGTGCTCATCTACCCCTGGGATGTCCTTGACTAGATCTACCCGCATTAAATTTTCATTATCATCGGTTGTTCTATGGTTAAATTCATTGATCTTACACCTATACAACTTTGAATTCCACTTCTCCACCTTAATCACACTTGGGGATACTACATTTTAAGTAAACCTCAAGGGGTTCCTCCTTCTCTACCATTGGTTTCTTGTTTCTTCCCTTCTTTTGTGCCATCTTTTTTTCTCTTACTTACTCCATGCCCTAGTACTTTGTGCCTTAGTTGTTTATGACTTTCCCTTTCTTCCCGATCTCATCAACTTTAACCATTTCTCTTTCACATAACCCCTTGTTTCCATACTATCTTATTTCCCCTTGCTACACCACAAGATCTTGCCACAACTCATAAAACTACATTGTTTCGTGAAAAGTATCTCACTTTCTTATTAAACCCTTGTGCACTTCAAGCTCGGGAACACAAAAATTTTCTAAGGAAAGGTAGTTAAAATGACTACCTTTACCCCCTATTTATACTTTTTCATAACCTCAATGTCTTTGATCCATGTGTCCTAAAGTTCATTTATAATAAATTAATTTTCCCACATAAGTCAACTTCCTATGGCTCCACCTCGCGCACTACTGATTTGTAACCTTCTATGCGCAATACTACTTCACTTCCTCCTTCGCATGCCTCCTTTGGGGGTAAGTACATAACCTCTTTTCCCACTAAGTAGTCTCCCATGGTGTTTCCTACCTCATGTTACGCTATGTGACCATTTCTCTCCTTGCGGTCTTCAATCATCTTAATTTTCCTCGAACACCTCTCATTCAACATGAGTACATTTTTCTACCTTCGCGCACTCCTCCAAAATGAGCTTTCAGTCAAACTAATATCTCCTAGAGACGTGCCAACCATTTTATGCATTATTCTCAATCCACCCCACACAAAATATGTGTGGTCCTCTATTCAAGAAAAACCTCTTATGATGTAATTAGCTATTGGCACACCAACACGCACAACACAACATAAGATGAAAAAGGCAAAGCAAAATGATGAAGAAAGGAAAAATATATAAAGGAAAATATGCATTAATGGAAATCCTAAGCTAAATGGTAATACTACCTTATTACAAACACCAAGAAGACTTATTTATAGTAGGGCTTCAACCTACTCCCATTAAAGAAACCAAGTAAACCTTGTGTTATCCAAAGCCTCTAATTGGAAAGCACATGAATCAAGTATGTAAGTGATAATATATGGTCCCAACTAATGCACTTTGAGCTTATCAGTTGGCGCAGAAACTTTGAATCATACAATAGAACCATTTTCCCAACCTCCACTTTCTTATCCTTAATATGCCTATCATGCCATGCATTCTACCGGGCATTTTCAAATTTTTGACTTCATCATACTATAATGCATCTTTCATCCATCTGCTTCAGTTTATCTATTCTTTCCTCAAGAACTTTCTCATCTGCTAAACCTCCTCTGTGCGCAATACACAAAGAAGGTGACATGAATTCTATTGGTAGAACATCCTCTGCTAAAACACCAATTGAAAGTGCGTGGCCTTATTCAATCTTTGTAGGTTATCATGTATGCCCAAAGTACACCAGAGACTTTATAATCCCATTCTTTCCTTCCAACATCACAACTTTTAGTCATTGTATGGCTCAATATCTTGTTGAAGGCCTCAACATTTCCATTAGCCTAGGGGGTGATAAGGTGTTGTCTTTTGATGCACAACCATAAAATCTACTAATAGAATCTAGATATTTTCATTCAGAAATGTGTGCCCCTATCAATTTTCAAACTTAATGGGCATCCATACCTACTAATAATGCTTTCCCATATAAACCTTTTTGTAGATGTCATGTAATCCCTTGTAGGCACCTCCTCCGCCCACATTGTAAGATAATATGTGCAAGTGATAATATAGTGTGAATCTGTCTTGTGCATGGCTGGGGAAATAGGGCCCACAAAGTCAATTTCCCATTTTTAAAATGGATTTGCAATAGAAATAGGTCTTAATGGAATTTCATCTCCTACCTTGGCTTACCAAGGCACTGGAAAATGGTCATAGGCCTTACAATACTCTATACAATCCTTATAAATCATCTCCCACCAAAGGCCTACCAATAGGATCTTACACGTAGTTCATTCCTACATAATGTCCTCCTCCTGCAATACCACCATGAGCTTTTTCCATGATTGCATAGCTTACTCATGTTCCAACACACATTGACGTAAAACCTCATCTCGACCTAGTTTGTATAGGTCTCCATTAATCAACATATAGGGTGTGGTGTGTATAGCCAACTGCTTCTTCTCCAAATCCTTCATCCCCTCTCGGCCACACCCATTCGTTCATAAAACAACAATAACAATCCTCCAAGTAAAAAGGCAAATGTTATAGTTCAATCGAAACAATTGTGCATCTAGCATTGTGTCCTCAATGTTATGCTACATCCTTTCTGAATTAATTCTTGACAAATGATCTAGTCCTGAATCACTCTTTCCTTGCTTAACCACCATAGTAAAACCAAACTCTTGAAATAATAGAACCCAACGGAATATGCACCTTACAAAAGGGGCTTGTTTACTAAGTAATTCAAAGCTATATGGTTTGTATAGAAGATAAAAGGTGTTTCCGATAAATATTTTAGAAATTATGCGGTGCGTAAATCATAGACAAGGCCTCACGATATGTGTAGTGTAATTTTGTTATGCTTGGGTTAATTTCCTTCTCAAAAGAAAATATGATGATCAACACTACCTTCTCTAGGTTGAGTTAGAATAGTTCCAATGCCCATGCCATATGCATCCACATTCACATGAAAAGGTTGGGTCTAAGAAGAGGAAAACACAAAATGAGCATTGTAGTTAACCTTTCCTTTAATGACTCAAATGTGTGCTATTGCACTTCACCCAAAGTGGAACTTTCCTTTACCTCTCAATAATCCCTCTAAAGGCACGGAAATATTAACATATCCATTGATGAACTTCTTGTAATATCCCATGTTCCCAAGAATCATGCACATCTCTCTGAGTAGTAGGCTCCTCTAAGCCCAGGATGACAACAACCTTAGCAGGATCCATTAACAACCCTTCTTTACAAATGATGTGTCCTATAAAAGTCCCAAAAGGTGTGGCAAATATGCACTTCTTTATATTCAATGATATGCTCAACTATCTACAACATTCAAACATAAGCCTTAAATTACTACAATGATCTTTCACTAACCCATAAATTGTCCAATCATCCAAGTAAACATGTAAGAATTTATGAATGAAATCCTAGAATACTTGAACAACAATGCACAAAATACTGCAGTGCATTCTTCAACCCAAATGACATTATTTTATATGCAAATATTCCCCACTTTATGGTAAAATTGTCTTTGGATAATCCTCTTTAGCAATCAAACTTGATGATATCCAAAGAACCCATCGTAAAGGAATAAATTTTGTGTCCTCGCAACCCCTTCCAAGATTACTTAAGTAAACAACGTGGGAAAGGGATCTATTACACATACAAAATTCAACTCCTTATAATCCACACAAATTTTATTCTTCCATAATTCTTGATACTGATTACCATAGGAATAACCCATTCTAACTCTTTTATGGGCTCAATGATTCCAAATTTCAACATCTTGTCAATATCCTCCTTCACTTTGGTGTGCATGTTAGGATTCATCTCATAAGGCCCTCTTCCTAACCGGGCATGCACCCTCCTTTAACTTAATTCCCATATTTCCCAAATATTCATGCACTCTTAATACATGATAGCCCCTAGGTAATAAGTCCCAGTAATCACGCACTAGCTCAATTACCTTAGAACCTCTCGAATAAGACTAGTAATCTTTGATGATGGCCTCCTTAGGTTTAGCCTCCATCATGATGTTGAACTTGTTCATTTTCAATGCTCATGGTAGGTGCGTGCCTTCTCATCTACACTATCCAAGACATTTTGCATACCCTCCATATGATCAACATTGAGATTCTCTATTTCTTCATCTTCTATTAGGCATACCATTTTCCCTTTTTCTTTCTCCGGGTAGGTGCGCTCGAACTATATTTTATTTTTTCCTCTTCATCTTCCCCTAAATATGCCTCCAAGTTAGGTTCCCTAGAAAATCAAGGATTCGGTCCTCAGCCTTGTCACTATCCCCTAGAGTAAGATGCTTGACCACATGTAAAGCTTCATTCACTTAGTTTTTAGGGATTGATATTCAAAATCTTGAATGATACTTGCCATCAACTCTTTCCAATTCCCATTTGACGATTTAATTTGGAATGGATATACCAAGTGCATGTGCATGACCCTATAAGGTGTAATATAACTTATGTACCTAGAGAGAAGGAGGTAAAGCTTATGAGCCTTCCATCCAAGCCTTCTCACATTCCTCGATGTGGTATAAGGCCAAATCTCTCCCCCAATAGTCATGTATATTTGAAGGTGCATTAATCCGAGAGAAACCTAATATAGAACATGATTCTTATCTCATGCCACTCTGTAAGATTATCCTGATGCATTTCCCACCAAGCATCATCATTGTCCTACACAAGGTACAAATGAGCATATTCCTCCATTATACTATGCAGGTCCAATGAGCTTCCATAGCATGCAAAAATACATCAAGGTTACCTTCTCTAGTGTAACTTGGTAACTATCTTCTTCTCACTCATCTAGCCAAATGAGCCTTGACAACGCGAGTCACAATTAACTTTAATTCTCTCCTAATGAGCTCGTAAGTCCCATGTGTCCAATTATCACATGCAAGGTTGGTCTTATCACTCATGGACTGAGCATCATCCCACTGAATGAATCCTTCTCTTATGGTTGAATGAACTCTAGGTCCCCGATCATGCGCACATAAATCTTGTTCAAGTCTTCCTCTCCCAAAGGTTCTACATAAGCCTACTATCTATTAGTGGGATGATCACACAATCCTTGTTTTCAAATTTGATATACCCCTTGTTGAAGCACAAATCAACATTTTTTTCATAACACCAATGCTGCCCAAGTAACATTGGGAAGCTACCCACCTCAAAAGTGCCAAGACTTCAAAATCCCCAGTGAACTTGGACCCTTGAATGGTTATGGAAGAATCCTTCAAAACTTCGATGGGCATAGCCTTAGTTCTATTTTCCATGTACAACACATTTGAGGATAAGTGTAATGGTGGTCACCCCATTTGATTCCACACATCCAAAGTGAGAACATTAATTTCTACACCTATGTCGATCAAAATATTACTTAAGAGCCAACCATCAACAACAACATTCAATGTGATCTCCTTGTCATAATCCATACTATGAGGGGGAAAATTAGCATACAAGATCTCCTCTTGCGCCCACTCCCAACACTTGGTACCTTTCCTCTCAACCATTCTCATAGTAGGGGAATGATATTTTCTTGCAAAACATCTAATATACCTCTTTAATATCATCAACATCCTTATGATGGATATCAACATTCTTCTCCCTGTTCCAACTTCAACAATTCTCTCTTCAAGCACCGATATCCCCTTGTAAACTCCTAATTACCTCCATAGTCTCCTGGTAAACTTCCTCCTGATAAGTTGGATTAGTGTACTTTCCATGTAACACATCTTCCCTTGTAATGAGAGGTATTTCCTTTGGAATTTATCTAGCATGTATAGATTTAACGCGTGTGGTTACTAATATTGGTTCTAGCTCTAGATTAGACATTACCTTAGGTACAAACAAAGGTTTTGCACGCTTTACACAAGCAATTCTTGCTCCCTTATCCTTCTTATGATTTTGGCTCATGTGATCATACAAGTCAAGGAACTCTTCATACTTATGTTTCTTTCCACACCATGAGCACTATAGAAATATGGGAACTCATGCTTGTAGTGATTTGTAGATCCAAAATTGAAACAATTTCCATGGGGAAACTCACTCCTTCCTCTACCATGACCACCATGGCCTCTCGGATCATCCACGAAAGCTTCTTCCTCTACCTCCACCATCTTCATGGCATTCATGTTGTCATCCATCATTGTTATACCCAATCACAACATCGGTTTAGCTGCACACCAATATCAATGACATCATGGATCTGGTCTATCAACTGGGAGTCCTTTGTATCATGGGTTATAGATGTATATATATTACAATAATAGGACACATTATTACGAAATGCATTACAATAAAGGGAATCTACTTGGATCATGGTCACCATGACATATCTCATAGTCTAATGACATGGCGTACATCAAATTTCAAGGGAAAATATCCTTGGTGTGTCCTTCTATTTCAAAATCCATGCATTGGATCCCACTGCAAGTCTCATGTGCTGATTTTGTAGACAATGTTTCTAGTTGCTTCACCATGGCGTGATATGTGCTTCCAAAAAGGACTTACCCCAACATCAATGATTCTAATGGCCTCAGTGTGTAGAGCATCCTCTAAGGCCTCTTATGGATCTATGATAGTCTTATGGGAGAGTGCTCATCTAAAGGCATTATCAATCCTCCAAAAAACCACTAAGCATGTTGCGAGGGATGTATATCATAATATAGTTTTGATAAAAGGTCTTAAAGTGTGTGTCATACTCCCACACACTTTCTTCCATACCCTGTTGAATTTCCTTAACACGTGCTAAGGCTCTTTTGCTCAAACTTAGGGATATGAAATTATACCAAGAAGGCATTACGTAGCACATTATAATCTACCACCATTTGATATGGGTCATACTTCCGGTACAAACTATGAATGGACCCACTGAAACGTAGTTGCTAACTATCTTGCCTTTCACTCGAGGTAGTGATACCCTTCATGTGTTATAAAAATTCACACTTATGTACATGCTCTACAACATCCTCAACACCCTTGTAATTTGGTAAATGAAGAGATATTTCATAAAATACCTAATGTTGGGGTTGAGGTTCTTGTCCACCAAATCCAAAACCTTGATTCTCCCCCTATGTTTCCTCCACCACTAGATCCTCTAACTCCATTAACTCCTAACCCTCCGCAGATCCACAAGATCCTCCATATCCTCCTCATGTAGCTAAAGTCGAGCCTTAATAGTTCCCACCATTTTTCTAAACCGAGCTCCAATAGTCCACGAAGTTGAACTACTTCTAGATGTGATCCCCATGCTCGTGCACTCAATCCTTGTCCAAACAACACAATTCCACCAAACATAGGAAATGTCTGCATGGCCATAGATTGATTAAATTAAAAATATATCTACCTTACTTTCTCATTAACACCAACTAGACTAGAAATACTTATCTCAAAAGTTAGAAAACTAAGTGCAAGGGCTAGGTCACCAGGTGGGTTTAGATGTGCACCTATGGTCCTTCTTTCTTTATCATCGATGATATTTCACCGAAGTTGAGGGGGTTATTCTCCCATGCTTTCCAAGATGGAGTAACACATAATGCTAGGTTCCACATCCTCCGTGTGAACCTCAAATCCTTCCCAAAACATCTTCCTCCATACATCCATCACTCATGCATAATTTGTTATCTCACCAATTTCATCTCTCGCACTTCATTGTACTTGAGTCATCTCTC
Organism: Taxus wallichiana var. yunnanensis; assembly: GCA_018340775.1. Taxonomy (NCBI): domain Eukaryota; kingdom Viridiplantae; phylum Streptophyta; class Pinopsida; order Cupressales; family Taxaceae; genus Taxus; species Taxus wallichiana. The sequence goes on from CM031240.1 coordinate 967,129,489, forward strand.
TTCTCTTTCCACTTCTATCCTAAGATCCCCCATATCTCACCACACAAAATTCTTGTGCCCCGCACCTAGTGGGAGTTTAGATAGACATAGGAAATGCTTCTAAACTTAGAGTAATGGTCAAGATCTTAATAGCTAATGGAATAAAAAACAAGAAAGATCCTCTCGTGTTCTTGCAAGAACTCAAACTCAACAACTTATGGGAAAGAATAAGTAGAAAAACGTATTCCAATGTGTAGCTAGTTAACATACCACTCCACCAAAAATGAACAACATGAGTCCAGATTAGATTGGCATCATGAAGCTGCTGATACTATTCTTGGGTCTAAACATGAGGTCGATAATACCAACTCTTCCTTAAAGCATATACTTTATAACCATTCATACAACTCTACAGGAAAATAACAAAATAACGTCTCATAGATCTCATGATATAGATGTTCTCTACCCATTTACATGCATTAAACTCAGGTCCAGTGTTGAATCTATATGTAAACTCATCCTCTGTGTTCTTAAGCTAATTTTCTACGTTGTCCAAGGTCAAGCATTCTTCCATCATACACCATTCTTGCAAAAGCTTCAAAAGAGGTCCCAAAAATGGAACCAAGATGTATTCACTTTTCCTAACCCCCTAAGCTCCCGGCACATGGAATATCACCTAGTCTCGAACTAGGAACTCACCCAAGGCACACGCAGTACCCAAGCTCCTCCTTTATGTGATATTTGTGAGAATGTTCATCATTAATGGATAAGTAATGCACAAACATAAATGCATACATTCTATAATAGAGATAAAGAACCTCAAATCCACATACAGATGCACCAAAATATGAAGGAAAACATCACAATAACATAGAGGAATCACATATGAACCATGAGTATTATGCGTAAGAAGACAAGGGTTTAGACCCATAAACATAATAAAGAACACCGATATTTAGAAAAATCCACCATATATTGATTACAAATGGTTATAGTAGCGAAATACATTAAGAAATCCATAATCGGACCATATATATTCATAGAGTTTCATTCTTATCCTACAATGGATCCATTACGGAAGTTAGAATAGTGATCACACATCTCTCTCATAGCTCTCACTACCTTCACTTTTCTATCCTTGTTGTACACATCCTCTCTCATTTCCATCCATACCAATGCATAAGAAGGGACTCGAAGGAATCTCCTCTAACCACCTAATCATTACCCAGAGTAAGCCGCATGCTAAATGGCATTGTCTCATCATACTCAAGTATCTTCAACATGTAAGTGTCGGATAATCCATAACTAATTCTTCTTTACAACTCTTAATCCTATCATGATTACCATATCCTGGAATATGCTTTCCTTGAGCTGCAAGTCTTCATATTATAACCTTATCTATAACCAATTATGTTCGCATCTCCATGTGTTCCTTTATCATGACTTTAACCAATATCCAAAATGTGGTTAAGTCCTGATTTTATTTTTCCTAGGAATGACCCTTCACGCCTCCCGAAAATCTACTTCTACGCAAGCCTTTACGTATTGTTGGTGGACGTCAAAACCCTTCGCACCTCTAGTACTTGGTCATTTTAAGGGCTCAACAAATTTGATTCAATTTTATGGTTGAAATAACATTGCATGACATGTAGAAATAAGGTGTAAGCATTAGTTAGGTGTACTAAGGCCAAAAATCAAGAATGTGCATGTTTAATGGTGTTTGGGAACTTGAGAAACTAGTTTGAAGGATAATTAGGAATTGTTTGATTTTTGAATCTTTCTAACTTGGGAGTCATTTGAGATTGATTAGGCTCTGCATCATTTGATATAGACAATCATTCAAAACATTGTTAGATATATTCTCCCGACATGTAAATATATATTATAAACATAAATTTTGGTTTGATAGCTTGTTTGTAGGTTCAGGAGGTCATAGGAAGTCACCTAGGATGGTTTTTTGTGTCAATTCCTTTATAAATTCAAATTTAGCACTTTTCCTCTATGATTCCATTGTGTCACTCGATACCAAATGATGTAGAGAGATAACACCATTAGATAAAATCATGCCTTGTGTAACTAAACTCAAAAACTTAGAATTACCATTTTTAAGGAGAGGGATCTAGTAAGTCAAAAACTATTATTTTTATTTTAACTTCATAATAATATTTCTCTTAAGACTACTTTTAGGGTTACCTTAACTCGTATTGTAAAACAACATGAATTCCAAATTAGGATTGATATAAATTGTTATTCAAAATCCAAATGTGTGTCATTTGTTCCTCATTTTATAATGCCTTTTTCTTAGAGGATAGAAATTTTTCCTCTTTAGTTTTATAACTAATAGTTCATCCCATACAAGTTTACTTTCATCAATAATTACTCTTCTTCTAAATATACTATCCCTATTCACCTTCCCACTAGACTTAGCCATATTTCTTGTGCAAACCACTTAGCTAAATTTCCTATTTTTTATCAATGCACTATACTTTCTTTATAATCATTTTGCAAGTAATTATGGATGGGAATTTTTCTAATTGGATTTACTTCTTGGAGTTAAGAATTGTTAAGTGAAAACAATGATGGTCAAGAATATTTCAAGACAAATATTGGTGAGGCATAGTAGTTACATCTTTTGGAGAGATAAATACTTAAGGAAAATACAAAGGAAAGGAACACGAGACCTATGTAACCTAGTTATAATTTTTGAATCCCCATTCTATACAATTTGTAAACTATTTCTTCTCTCAAGATAGTTGAAACCTTAGAGTAGGGTTTGGAGCCTAAAATTGACATATCTAGTGTTTGGGGGATGAAATCAAATGAAAATCCATAGATAGGTTCTATGTGAAGATATTAAAGATATTTTGGGGATTTAGTAGGTGAAAAAGTTATACGGACTACACAATTCTTAATAGTTTATTTAAACCCAATTTGGAATGAAACAAGGCTAAATCAGAAACTAAAAGGGTCACCCTATGAAATTGGCACAATGGAACAAGCCGGAGATTTTAGGTGAACATTAAGAAGCCAAATGGGTATTTATAAACGTGAATTATTTGGGGTAGAAGTGCAGATTTAATATTTTATCCATGAAAAGGAGATTAAGGAGGCCTAATTGAAGATGTGATGTGTGTAATATCAAGGTTATCTTTGATTTGGACATTGAAATTTCTCTTAGAGAAAATATCCCATAAATGGAATTCAAAAAGGTGTCTAAAGGACACTAATTCCTTCTAAGTCATACCCGCCTCCAAGATCTCTAGTATCACAAGGCTACTAGACCTTTGAATGAGGAAGAAACTACACTTGAAGGAAAACAAATTTGCCTTCTAAACAAGGATTAAAATCAGTGTATGGGAGTAATAAAATTTAATGAAGTGCTAAAAATTATGTAGAAGACCAAGATGATTATGGAGAAAGTATAGTTCACTAAAAAAATAGGGCAATTTAGCTAAGTGGTTTACACAAGAAATTTGGCTTAGTCTAGTGGGAAGGTGAATAGGGATAGTCTATTTAGAAGAAGAGTAACTATTCATGAAAGTTAACTTGCATGGGATGAAATATTATTTATAAACCTAAAGAGGAAAATTTATGGCCTCCAAGATGAATACATTGTAAAATGAGGAACAAATGACACACGTTTGGATTTTGAATAGAAATTTGTATCAAGCCTAATCTGAAGTCATGTTGTTTCTTAAATCTGAGTTGAGGTAACATAAAAGTAGTGTTAAGAGAAATATTCTTATGAAGTTAAAATAAAAACAATGATTCTTGGCTTGCTAGAATCCTCTCCTTAAAAATTTTAATTCTAAGTTTTTGAGTTTAGTTACACAAGCCATGATTTTATCTAATGGTGTTATCTCTCAAAGATCATTGTAATATTGAGTCCCAAAACATCAAAATAGAGATGAATGCTCAATAAGTCCTTGATTTCATTAAATTAGAGTAAACACAAGTCTTCTAGAGCCATCATTTTGATACAAAACCTTTTCATACTCCGATAATCCTCTCACCAACCTCTCCAACAACCCCTCATTCGAATTCCTCATGCTCATTATGTAGAATGAGAGTTAGTTAGGTTTCGAATTCCACTAGCCTAACCATGGTTAGCCACACCAAGTAAGGTATAGGGTCTAGTTAAGACATGGATTAGGTGTACACACATTTTATGTCTCTCATACATCATTTATTCCCCTTAAACTAACAACTAAACCTACTAACCTACTAACATGACTCAAATACTATTTAAATATTCAAATGAGCCATTTTGAAAGGAAACTCCATTATGAGCTCTTATCACAATGTCATGAGTCTAGTTGAAGAAGATGTTTATTCAAAACTATATGTAAAGCTAAAGGAAAATGTTGTAATGTGGTCATTGATAGTGGGAGTATAGAGAATAGTTTTCTTTTGAAATGGTAGAAAAGATAGGACTGAAAACTACAATGCACCCTAACCCATATCAGGTATCTTGGATGTAAAAAGGACATCATATCTTGGTTAGGGAACAATGTCAAGTAGAGTTTTAGATTGGGATATAAAGATAAAGTGTTGTGTGATTTGGTTCCTATGGATGTTTGTCATGTGTTGTTAGGTAGACCATGGCAGATAAAAAACAAGTAGTGCATGATGGAAATAATAACACCTACATCATTGTTGTAACACATGGACATAGTCATACACTTTTTCTCATCAAAGGTGAAAACGAGCCACATATATAATTGGTAATGATTTTATTATCAAAGAGATACTTGATGTAAACAAAAGAAGCATGTAAAGAGAAAATTATGAGGGTTGTTAAGCCTTATGTATCATATTTGATAGTTGGCTTGGAAGATGTTAACACGTATACATCAAGAAGTATATTATTTCAATTTTTGGGAGAGCAATAAATATTGATAAAATTAAATTTTGTGAGATTAGTGAGAGAAAAGAGAGTGAGAAACAACAAGTGGCCAAGTAGAGGTATAGATAAAGAGAGCATGAGGTTGACAAGGTCTTAGAAGAGGCCTTAGAGTTGTTTTTACATTCTTCTATGGTAATCATGGTATAGTGCACAAATGAGCACGTAAGAAGAAGAATGAGGAAGGGGTAAGAGAAAGGAAGTGTACAACAGTAAGAGAATAATAAAATTAGATAATTAAAAGGAATGAGAAGGCTTCAAGGCCAAAAGAGATCAAGAAAAATTAAGTTAGTAAGGTGAAACAAGGAAAAAGTGAAAGAGAGAGTAGAGAAGCACATGGAAAAGTGTTTATGGACCCTAAGAGAGGTCTAATGAATGAATAATCAGTAAATTAAGATGTAATAGATTATGATAAGAGTGAGATGGAGATAAGCATAGTGAATAGGCTGAAAGCTAAGAATGGGATGAGAAATAACAAACCGTAAGGAAGAAAGACTAGGCGTGCAAGCCTCCAAATTTTGATTCTACATTATCTTCAGTTATGAATGTGAAGATATGAATGAGTTTAAAGAAGGTGATAAATAAAAATAAGAATGAGAAATCAACAAGGAAAGGGAGAAACTCAATCCTTGAGGATGACAAAAATATTCTAGAAAGGTTTATGAACACAACCCAAGAAGCAAAGAAAGATCAAGGTCGTGGAGGAAAAAAATATGCAATAGAAATTGTGGACAAAGAGGTGAATAAAAATAACTATTTTCAAGATTAGTTTTCCTTCAATAAGGTGTATATAGGTATGGCAACTAAGGTAGAAGAAAAACAATCAAGAGAAGATGAATTTTTCTAGCAACGCTAGTATATCCTAATCTTGAGAATGAGAAAAATTAGTAAAAGACAAAAGGAGGATGGAAAAGGTAGTATCATAGTAATAAATGAAGGAAATTCATTTCATATCAACATGGAACAAAATTATGATCTTAGGTATGAGAAAAGAAGACTCAAAATAGTATTAAGACTACTCTCTTGACAAATTTATGATTAATGCAAGGCTAAAGAAGTTTTTGAACAATATGGAGGAGTTGATAAAGACATGGGAAACATGGCATGTAGTCAAGATACCTCTCAATAATATCATCATCAACTGGAAGAAAAGTAAGAAGGAAAATAAAAGTTTGTAAACACAAGTTGTGGGGAAACTCTCTCTTTCCCCTGGGAGTATGATGCAGGAGCATCCTACTTGACATAAAAATATAGATTGTAAATATAAATTTTGGTTTGATACATTTTTTGTAGGTTCAGGAGGTCATAGGAAGTCACTTAGGATGGTTTTTGTGTGTTAAGTTCTTTACTAATTCAAATTTATCACTTTCCCTCAAAAACTGTAAATTTGAATTTTAAAGGTTAGTTTGGTATGTGTTATGAATTTTAAGCTATCTTATAGGTATTTTAGGATTTTTTAAGCATGGAATAAGACCTATAGAGGTATACAGGGTCATAATTCATATTTATAGGGTTCTAAGAGTCATAGTGTGTGTGTTTAGAAGTATAGGTCTTGGAGTCCTAATCTAAGTCATGATGTTGTCTTAAAGATTATTCATAAGACCAAGGGTATAAAGGCTCAAGATTCAGTTTTAAGGACTTATGAATATATATAAACCTCAATGTAACTATCTTGGAAATGTAGAGCATACAATATTTCAACACACTCAAACAATTTAGTTAGTTTAACAATTCCAATCAATCCTTCTTGTTCACAAATTGTTTGGTTTTTCAAAACTCAAGAAACCTCCAAATCTTGCAAATCTACCCTATTTTCTCAAATGATCTTGTCTAATGCTTGAAAAATGCTCATTACTCTCTAATCATTCCAAGACTAGATTAATCCATTGGAATCATAATAATTGGATCATTTGATCTCTTTTGCAAAAATTGCTTTTCTCGTCTCTTAAGAACTAGGCTTGAGGTGGGTTATGAGTTGGAATAATCTACAAATCCCAAAAATAAACTAAAACCATTTTTGAGTACCCTTTTTCAATTCTCAAGTGTGGAAAAAGGTGTTTGGCTCAAATCCAAATGCTAATGCCTCTTTCTTCACAACCTTCTCTTCTAGACCTACTTCACTTTACTAGCCCCCCCCAAGACAAAAATAGGTATAAGTTTTGATATATGGGTCCCCTTGACAAAATAATTGTGGTTTTGATTACCCATTTGGGTTTTCTTCATATAGGAAAAAATTCACATATACTTTATGTAAAAAACTAAAATGTTAACATGATTAATTACGATTAATTTGTCCCACAAGTATCCCAACATCATCAATATAATAATTAATTTTAAGATTAATTATTATTATTAATGCATTTTATCTTATTTACCCTTTATCATTTATCATTTATCATATCATTTCATTAATAATTTAAATTCATAATTTTATCCCATTTTATCATTCATCCCTTTAATCCTTTATTTTATCCATATTCAATTATATGATAATTAATCACAAGATTAATTATTATTATCCTATTATAATCCCTATTGAATTTTTCTAGGAATTTAATATTCCTACATCTACCTACCCACCTACCCTACACATCCCTACACCTAGCCTTTCCATGTAACCTCACCCTAATCATCATTTATTAACTTAATCTAATTCTAATCCTAATCACATCCTCACCTCTAAATCTAGAGGCTTCTAAATCTATAAGCCTCTCTAACCTTCTCCTTCCATTGAATTTTTAATTCAATGGAAGCTTCTTCCCTCCATGAATTTTGAATTCAAATTTCTAGATCCTTCCACTCTAGAATCCTCTAATCCTCACATGCATTCTCCACCCTTGATCCAAATCCAACATGGCTTCATCTTATCCATTGAATCCTCCACCCACAAACTATAAATTGAGATCTCCTCCTCTGAGAGCTATCTAGTTAGCAAGCCATCAATCCATCCATTTTATCCTCTTAGCACTCAATCAATCCATCTACAATCAATCCATCATCATTTTTATCAAGCAATCATCCAATGCAAGAAAAGGGGAGGTGTTTCCCAAGTTTATCCACACAAATATGAAGCAATCCAAGAGCAACCAACATCAATCAAGAGAAAATCCAACACATCAAAGAAGGAGTTGTGCAACTTGTAGGTAAGTACAGGTATTGAATCTCTCATTTCTTTCCATCTATTGCTCTATTTGAGGTTTTGTTTGAGAAGATTAGAGTAGGAGAAAAAATTATTTGTTTTTCTTACATTTCAACTCACTAATATTTTCTTGAATTACACTTTCTTTGTAAAGGATGCCTAAACTCCACTATCCCATACCTCTAATTAGGCCTCATTCATGCATGCACAAATGTGAGAGAGGATTGTCACTATTTTCTTACAAAGGGTGATCTTTTAACACAAAATGATTTGTAAATATTATTTAGGGAACCTATGAGATTTTTTCTTTCCAATATATACATTTGTGCTTGAGTTTTAGGCTAACAAAGTGTTCATATGAACAATAACCAGATCTTACCAAGCCAAAGACATAGATGCTAATCAAACACCACGATCAATAAGATGAAGTAATTCGCTAGAATAACTTTACATAAACCTTTGCAAACAAATGAGTATAAATATCATATAGTATTATGGAAATCAATGAAATATAATGAGAATGGGCCTTGCTTATATAAGAAAGGAATAAAAATATAAGAACTAGTCAAGGTCATAGATCAAGCCATAAATCAAGCAAATAACTAGTCATCAGAGAACTAGTTAAGACCATAGATTTAGGAGAGAACTAGACATCGAGGATCTAATCAATACCGAGATCAAGGAAATAGCTATACCTAACAACTAGATAATATCTCCTAATATCTAAAGAAGATAAAATAAATATCCACACACATAAGTGGGTGAGGATAAATACAATAAAGGTAAATAAAATACCTAGGTGAACATGAGATAAGGTAAATACCTACTCTAACAAGGGTGACCTAACACTAAAACCCTAAGGGTTTCACCTACAAGCTCGAGGATGAAATTCTCTTCTCCAATTGATTAACATGTAATCTCAAGACTTCAAATTAACTTTATCATGACTGTGAAAACATTCCTTAACCATTAACCTTACCAAAAATCCCATACACACCTTAACACACATGTTTGAGCTTCATTCCTTTGCATTTTCCCCTCTAGAATAGGGTATTGTTGACTATCAAGATTATAATGGAATATTACTGTCTCTTTCTCCCTTCAAGACCTCTGAAAGGATTGATTGCATGACTCTTTAATTTCATTCAATCATAATATCCCTTTCTTGGTCAATTTCCTCCCCTAAGGTAAATTGTCTTGATTGAGTTGTTCTTACAGATCATAAGCTACAAGGATTATTAAGTTTAATCCTATCCTATATCACAAAAATCCACAAATTTCTTGTAATAATGTAACCAAATTATTTCTTAAAAGGCATCTTACCCGAGTTCTATAACTCTAAACTGAAATTTCTCATTACAAGATGATCATCATACACTCATATACAAATTTGAGATATTCCTTTTCACTAACAAATATTATTCTTTTCATCTCCAGTTCCATACATATTCCTTGATTGATAAATATTCAAAAAAATTACGAAAATGACATATATACCTCCTTGGGCTCGAGTTGATTCATAACCGATCTCTCTTGAGTCATGCACAATATTATAAGTGGAGGTTACACTACAAAGAAAGGGAGCTAAACCAATATTAAGGAGTTACAAACTTAAATTACCATCCTAATGAGACTTGAAGACCATATTATGACCTAAAAAATCTAAAATATGCTTGAAAGAGACTTTTAAACCCCTACACCTACCTAAGAATCCAAAATTGGCTCAAAGGAGATTCAAAAATTCAAATTTGCAAAAATGGAGGGAAACTCCATAATTTGAAATTTTGACCTCTAGAGCACAAAAGGACAACATGAAATGCAAACTATCAACTCCTAAGATACCTCTAAAACCTTAACGAGCCAAAATTGATTCTAAAATTTCTATTTTGGCCCCTTGGGTGATTCCCCTACATCACTTGGCCTCATTCCATTCGAATGAGAATAAAGAAGAACTCCAAGACAATTAGAAAAGAAACCTTTCACGTATACACAATTATTGTGGAAATTTTCAGTGATTTTGTACATTTTTGTAATCAAGAATTCATGTATGTTTTTAACGAAGATAGTGAAGAACTATTGATAATAGTGATAAGGAACATTTGGTATATTTTATACTTGATTTTTGAATGATTTCAATAGTGTTATTTGAGTTAATATATGCAAGGAACTCTAGAACCATGTAGATAATTTTTCGAAATGGTAGTTGATCCAAATTTGTGCATGTGATGAGAAACTTAATCAAGATAGACAAAGATTGTGGTTAATAAGATTAATACATTAGAGCAAGGATTCCAAGAACCCCTTCATGACCTTGGAAAGGTAGAATTGTTTGTGATTTTTCTAGAAATACTTATAAGGAGTAAGAAACCATGTTGGAGGATAGAGAAACTAATATTAAGAGTGAATGTGTCTTGAGGATGAAATTCTATAGAATGCTCAGTTGATGATTATTGTTGATTCTTCTTGAATTTTCTAATAAGTTGCATTGTTTAAAGTGGTAGGGCATTAGAAACCTTGTTTTAAGTCTTAATAACACTCGAATTATGAGAAAAAATTGTAACAGTACTAACGATGGAGTAAAATTAAGTTTGAGAGGGAGCCTTGACATTTTCGTAGTCTTAGTGAATCAAAGGTTTTCTTTCATCCTTATGCAAATAATTAAATTCCCTTATTTCCCCCTCTCGGGTAGTCAAAAACTATGAAACCCTCAAACTAGGGTTTAGAGAGCAAAAATTGAATTTCTTGAAAATGAACCAATAAATTTTCATAAATCTTTGTGAAAATATATGTCATAGGGTCTTATGATTGATTTCAAAGGAATTAAATCAAACTAGATAGTTTCATGAGAGACTTCCATGACAATATTCTTTTCTAGTTTCAAAGCCTAATGAAATAGGGCATGGTATGTAATAAACCTCATTCTAGCTAAGTGTTAGAGGTTGAAACCCTAAGGACAAAGGAGAAAAAGGGTACCAAGAAACAATAATCTTCATTTTAGAAACCCACCACAAAGCGGTAGATAAGTGTAACAAATTGGTTGTAACAGGATATAAAGCAAAGATAGTCCATTCTAGCATCAAAACTAGGTTTGAGGTATAGTAAAGAGATTAAACATTGACTTGGGAGGAGCCTTAATCTCTAAGAGGTCCTTAAGAGGCAATTTATTGAAACTTCATCTTGAATGCCTACACATTGTCATTGAACCTGAGCTATAGGCTTGAAGGGAAGGAAGGAACATATTAGGTCTCAAAGGAGGTAAGGAAGTTACACTTGTTTATCAATATTAATCTTGTTAATGATTGATAAGAATGATATAAGGACTTATAACATAGTATATTGATTGGGTGAGTGCATTTGAGGTCATAAATTCAAATTTTGGATTGGTTTGAAGGTTCTAGATTTGTAGAATTAGCTAACAGTGTAGGCTCAAGAGACTCAGTGAACATTTTGATCAAAATAACTAAGTGGTTTGATGAAAGGTGATCTTAGCTCTACATCATTGGAAACCCTCACTAGGGTTTGTGGAAATGAATTATTAGAGGTTCTTAAAAAGTAAACTAAGCTTTGTTCTCTTCAAGTAATCTTTGTAAACTCTTAATAGGAAGGAATGTTGTGATTAGGAACTTTGAAACCCACCTAAGTAATAGGAAAATGTGACAATTATTCTAGCGGACATGTAGATGTGCATTGGAAACAAAGGGATTAGTGATGCTTGGGCATTTGAAAGGGCCTAAAGATTGAACTAGTTTAAGAAACTTGGAACAAACAAACCTTAGACCTTTCTCTCACTAATTTGATAGGTTAGAAATCTTGACTCTTCTACCATTAACTATTGTCCATGATGACAGTGTAGGTGAAGACAGTAAGAGAAAAGATTATTGAAGATATAGGGCTTGACAATTAGGGAGTTTCAATAAGGATTTAAAGCTTGGAATTGATATAGAAGGTCAACGAAGGAATAAGAAAGGAGAATAAAAAGGAAAAGTATAAAAACTCCATTGAATTCCCAATTTTTGATGGAAAACACCTATAGTTAATTTTAAGGTACTAAAGACCTAATTTGTAACTAAAAGATTGATTTTGAAGGAAATTATTGTAAAGAAGAACCCCTAAAACTTTGCACAAAATAAGAAGACCCAAATGGGTATTAGAAAATATGCATGATGTGATAAGTGAGCTTCAATCAAAAGGTATCTCGTAAATAATAGCATGGTCCCATGTTGGGGGCTACTTGCTCCTATTTATTTGGGAAATATGGTCCCATGAAAAAAATTATTGTTGTTGCTAAAACCCAACAAAGTTCTTGAAATTTATCAAAGAATTATACTTTAGGGAGAGGATTTCCAGCCCCATAAAGTAGTTGGGGCACAAAAAAAAATCAGTTGCTTAAAAATTTTAGGAGCTTTTTTGACAATTGGCATTTAGTTTAAGTTTCCCTCTCAATTTTCCATCCAAAAGTTTATTTTGGATTCATGGGACCCTACTTTTGCTAGTGCTAAAGCATCATATTTTATCTCTACACAAAAAAATCATTGGACCCTATTAATGCTAAAATATCCTACTTTTTCCTTCTAGCATCTACTAAATTTTTTTAGCTTTCTCCTTGTATGGGACCATGCTCTAAGTGTTAAGACAAAGCTAATAGGGATTTAGGCTAGTAAAGAAGGTGATAGTGAATAAAAGTGACCTAACCAAGGAGTTAAGGCAATAAATTTATCCTACACCTTAAACAATAAAGGGTGCTAGGAAAAGAAATTAATTGGTTTTGGGTAAGTGTAGAATTCTCCAATTATCAACATACCAAGAGCAAGTTGCTCAAGAATACTAGAAAGGTAGTTTTTCAAAGAGGTAGGTCATTTGAGCTTCTTAATTGATTTGATTCAATTTTATGGTTTAAAATATCATTGCATGAAATGTAGAAACAAGGTGTAAGAATTGTTAGGTACACTAAGGCCAAAAATAAATAATTTACATGTTTAAGGGTGCTTGGGAACTTGATAAGAAAGCTAGTTTGAAGGCCAATTAGACATTGTTTAAGTTTTCAATTTTTCCAAAGCATTGGGAGTTGTTTGAGATTGATTAGGCTCTGCATCGTTTGGTATCGAGCATGGAAATTTATTCTTGAAAAGAGAACAATATTGTTTTGAGAAGTGATTGTAGGAAGAAGCAAGATGGTGCAAGTAAGAGAAGTGAGAAAGTTATCTTGGGAAGAGAAGATGGAAAGAATGATGGAGGTTGTGTTGAGAAGGTTGGAAAGTATGGAAGAAACTTAAAGAAAAATGAGGACATAGATGAGTTATATGTAGAGGAATAGGTCAAATTACATAGTGTAATTTGTAGGTAAGTGCTACAAGTGTCAAATATATGCAGTACACAAGGCATATGAATGCAAGGATGAGAGAGGATGACAAAGTTGTTGATTAGAATTTTCTAGACAGAGAGGTAAGTCACTTTTATGCGAGAAAATTCTTATAAAACCATATAAGCTAATGAATAATGTAACTCAAGAATATGTCTATTAAAAAAATATGTAAATCAAAGGGTAAATGTTGTAATGTGGTTATTGATAGTAGAAGTACTGAGAATCTTGTTTCATTTGAGATGGTAGAGAAGCTAGGACTAAAAACTACAATGCACCCTAACCCATATCAAGTATCATGGATGCAAAAGGGACATCATATCTTGGTTAGGGAATAATGTTAGGTAGAGTTTTAGATTGGAAGGTATAAAGACAAAGTTTTGTGTGATTTGGTTCATATGGATGTTTGTCATGTGTTATTAGGTAGACCATGACAGTATGATAGGAAATTAGTACATGATGGAAATAAAAACACCTACACTATTATAGCACATGGACAGAGTCATACAATTTTACACATCAAAGGTGAACAAGAACAACAAGTAGGACTAGTGATGATGATGGCAGCCAAGAGATTCTTGATAAAGATTATAGAAGTGTACAAAGAGACATTGTTTAGGGCTATTAAGCCTCATAAGAATGATTTGAGTAATGGTTTTTACGGTGATGGATGTCTGGTATGTGGTGAAATTGAGATGGTCTTAAGACAATAAGAAGACAAGTAGGATGAAGATGATCTTTGAGAAACATGAAAGAGATGATAGAGAGAGAAGAGAAGCACATGATAGAGTGATTTTAGACCAACATAGAGGTCTAGTGAGAAAGAAATCATTTGATTAAGTTAAGAGAAGTGATAAGAAAATAAGGATATATGAAATAAGAAAGAAAATGTTATGTGAAGAATTTATCGGTGGAGAAGAGTAAAAATAGGTCATGAAGAAGAAAGATGATGCATGTAAGATTCTTATTTTTGAAACTAATGTTGCCTTGAGATTTGGTTTTTCAAGTACAAGTGAATGAATGAATGTGTGGAACATTGGAAAATAAACATGAATAAGATAGATTGGGAAGAGAAAAATTTGCAAGAGGAAATGATAAAATAAGACAAAATGAAAAAGAGCATTACGAGATATCAAGATAGATGAAGGCCAAAAAAAGTTCATAGGAGGATCTAAGATGAATAAAAATGAACAAAATATAGAGTGTAATAGAGGCATGCAACTATCATACATTGAAAGGAGGGAAATCAGTAATGAAAAGTGTGCTAAAATAGTCTCAAAAGACAAAGATTTGCAAATTCTAGTACAAATCCAAGACAAAATAGTTGAAAGAGAAAAACAAGGTTTGAAAGGCATGGTTAAGGAGAGAAATGAAGATAAATTATGTTAGTGTAATTTATTTTTGAATGATGAATATAAGTGTAGTAGATAAGATAAAGAATACCAATCAAAGGAAGGTGATCCTTGCCAACAAAAGCTAGTATTTCATGATATTACAAGGAGATGATTAATAAAGGATAACTTGAAAATGAAAAGTCTAGTTTAAAAACTATGAAAGGTGAGAAGACATCATGTATAAACCATGAATCAAGCATATATACTCAAGTATCATATGGAAAATGGAGCATACAGTCCTAGAAGCACAATCTTGATCAATAATTTGAGCATTTTAAAGGAGAATCAGTTGTTAGAAGACCAAGGATAGCTAAGAAGGATGAAGCATGTATGGTATGTAGTCAAGAGCAACTTTCAAAGGATCATCTTCAACTAGAAAAAAGGAAGAAAGAAGGAGAACAAGGAGAGCTAACAAAAAGTATGGGGAAATATTTATTTTCCCCTTGGGAGTATGATGCATGAGCATCATTCCTAGCTTGTACATAGGATGAAAACATCAAATTTTGGCTTTCTAGTGTATTGATAGGTTATAGGGGTCATTAGGAGTCATTTAGGTATGTTGTTATGAATAATTCCTTCCCAAGTTTGAATTTGATAATTTCCCTCCAAATTACAAATTTGAATATTGGAGGCAATTTTAGACTTGTAATTGGTGTTTTAATGTAATTCTTGGAACATTAAAGAGGTGTGATGAGCTTGTAACAAGTCTTAGTGGATATAGACATCATAATCATGTTATAGGTCATAAGAACTTCAAGTTATAGCCTAGATGAGGCTTGTAATGAAACATTAAAGGTTAAATAAGTGTGTGTTAAGGGTCTTAAGGGGATCAATTCAGTTGAGCATGGATTCCTAAAGGTATTTAAGGCCTCTCTTGTAACTAACTCACCATCATTAAAATGATCATAGAATGGAAAAGTGGATCCAAGAAAATTTGAAGGAGAAATTTGTTGTGTACATAGTTGGTGACTGATTATTCTTATTCTTGAGCATTGTGTTTGAATAATAACTATGTGCATGTGATTTATAAGTAGTTTATACATGGTAAGTAAACTTAGATTATGATTTTCCATTGATGTTTGAGGTATTTCATAGTTATTGTTAGTGATAAAAATTGGAAACATAATACAAGTATGTGACATGCCACAAGGATATTATTAAGATCAAGATGATTTCATTGGTGCAAGAGTAATGTGTAATAGGGTGAGGAACATATTCAAAGTAGAAATATTTCACTAGCTCATTTCATGCTATTAGAGGTCTATAGGGTAAGTTGATTGTTATTTTCTTTTTGCAAGTTGATATAAGACATGATCCCTTACTTATGAGGGACAAGGAATTGTGGTTTATAACCATTCCCGAGTTTTGGAGATAGTGTGAATTTTATTGGTAAAGAAATAATGTGGAGGATCGTAAGATAAGGCTCAATGTACAAATTTAGGTCTTGGAAAGGATTATATTTTATTTGGTGACAAATTACACTCTTTTGGGTTTATTGAAAACCCTCACTAGGGTTTGTGAAACAAATTATTAGAGGGTGTTAGAAATTAAACCAAGCTTTTTGCTCTTTAAGTAACCTCTATGGAGTCTTAATAGGAAGTAATTTTGTGATTAGGAACTTTGAAACCCACCTAATAAATAGGAAAATGTGACAGTCATTCGCCAACCCGTAGATGTGCATTGACAACCTAGGTATTAGTGATGCTTGGGAATTTGAAGGGCCTAAAGATTGAATTGGTTTAAGAAACTTGGAACAAAAAAACCTAAGACATTTCCCTTACTAATTTCAAAGTTTATAAAGCTTGACTCTTCTACCATTAGTTACTATCCATGAAAATGTAGGGGAAGATAATAAGAGAAATGATTATTGAAAGATATAAGGTATTTAAAGAAAGATCTAAACCTTGGATTTGATAGAGAATGTCAACAGAGGAATAAGAAAGGAGAATAAAAATGAAAAGTACAAAAACTCCATTGAATTCCCAATTTTTGGATGGAAAACACCTACGATCAATTTTAAGGTACTAAAGGCCTAATTTACAACTAAAAGAATGATTTTAAAGGAAATTATTGAAAGAAAGAACCCATAAAGCTTTGCACACAATAAGAAGACCCAAATGGGTATTAGAAAAGGTACATTATGTGATAAGTAAGCTTCTAAATAAAAATTTATCTCGGAAGAAGTGTTAAGACAAGGTTAGTAGGGATTTAGGGTAGTAAAGAAGGTGATAGTGAAGAAAAGTAACCTAACCAAGGAATTGAGACAAGAAATTTATCCTACACCTCAAATAAGATAAAGGGTGCTAGGAAAAGAATTTTTTGTTTTGGGTAAGTATAGAATTCTCCAACTATCAACCTACTAGGAGCAAGTTGCTCAAGAAGCCTAGAAAGGTAGTTTTGCAAAGAGGTAAGTCATTTGGGCTTCTTGATTGATTTGATTCAAATTTATGGTTTAAATAGCATTGCATGACATGTAGAAACAATGTGTAAACATTGGATATGTGCACTAAGGAAAAAAATCAATATGTTGCATGTTTAAGGGTGTTTGGGAACTTTAGAAGAAAGCTAGTTTGAAGGCCAATTAGGCATTGTTTGAGTTTTGAATCTTTCTAGCATTGGGCATTGTTTGAGATTGATTAGGCTCTACATAATTTATTAACCCAAATTATTTTGTATCCTTTATAAGAATCAAATTATATTTGATAAATTTTGGACATTTGATCAATCATGTCACACATTAAAAGAGTAAGAGGTTAAGTTTGTTATAATGAACAATCTTAAGTATGTTCCTAAGTTGGATTAATACATATAATACCAAATTTCAAGGAAAATATCATTTCAAATAGAATTATAATGATAATAATACTAATGCTAAAGTTACTATCAATGTTGCATCTCAAATTATGAAGCTTCAATTACAAATTTCTCCTCGGAGGAAATTTACACGATTTCTCTAAGTGGTCATTCAAAAGTTGCTAGAGTGTAACCTTGTATCTCTCCCTCCTCCTTTAAAGTTTAATTCAACCTTGTGTTATAAATTCTATGAATAATTGCATCAAACTTCCTTGTGCCATCCAGATCTTATCGACACAAATGCTACCGAATTTGAATCACCTCCTAAGAAATATAAACCTAATAATGATAATGCTAATATTAATATTTTTCAATGAACTACTTCCTAATCACAATATTATTGAATCTAATTTGGAATTACACCATACAGATCAAGATCAACCTCCTCCTCCTTCATATATGATTATCCACTAGATTCTCTTATTGGTACTTATCACTCATATTCTATTTCCTAAGCATGTTATTACATTTTGTGATTTTGATATTGCTCACAATATTATTAATGATACACTTTTATTCAATCCTTTTCGGCATAAACATTTTCATATAATATTGATTGGAAATGGTGTTAGATGCAACATGTGCTCATTCAAATTATTTGTTTCTCTTATTTATACTAAGAAAGACATGACATTTGATACTAAGACCTCTCTTGGGAATATTGTCATTCCTCTTATAGTGGGATTTGTTACTATGGCTATTCCTTTTTAGTCACCTCTTCCCTTGACTCATGTGACATGTGTCTATGTTTCCCTTGTATTTTTACTATTAAGTCTATCACTTCTCTTTTGCACCAATGTGTCAAGTTAATTTATAATAATCAAGTTGCTTTATAGTTAAGGGTATCCCATATGAGACCCAGTTTCTTAATCCTTTTATTAAAAAAACACTTGTTGTCACACCTAATCTTTTCAAACCTACACATGTTATGTATAATGGGTCTATCCTTTGCAAGCCTCCTCCTAAGGTCTCCTATTACACATCATGTGATTCCCAATCATATTATGCAGCCACCACTTCCCTAGATCCATAATAATCCCACCACACGTGGTATATTCGAGGTTCAAGACTCCTTTGTTTAATGAGTCCACCCATCCCCCTTTTATAATGTCATAAAGAAGCTCTTTCTTTTTCTTAATTTTAATATGAATATTTTAAAATATTAGAAAAATTCAAAAATACAAAATCAAGACCTCATGTGACTTGATTTGTTATCTTTTCACTTTACGTATGTTATTTGTCGTACAATTTGGTATATAACATATTTTTTATACATGAGATTTCATGATGTAAATTAATCTTGATACATGATACATACATGATTATACATGATGAAAAGTGTTGGTTTAAGTCCATCCCAGTGGCCTTTCCAATCTAGGGGCATCTCTATACTATTCGGATGCTTTTGTTTCAATAAAATTACTTTCACTTCCTCATTATACTCAATTTATCAAATTTTATAATATTATTTTTTTCAACCTAATATGGATAACTAGTGTCTTGTGTAGTGCTATATTTAATTGATCTATGTGCCTCAAATAAAATTTTATTATTCTATCCACCTGCTTTCTTTATTGTAATATTTCCTCTATGTATGTAGCCTATGGCCTTTACTATGCTTGCCTTTGTGACACATTGGTGTCCCTTGTTTATGGTTACTTACCTTTTTGTGACCAACATATGTGACATTGATTGTATGATATATTACTTGTAGATGATTAATTATCTATGTGCTTGTTTGTTTCTATATTGGATTGCCTTTGTGCTTGTTTTGTTTGTTTGTTTGTTATCTTTTTGTGCCATATTTTCTAACATACACACCCTTGTAGAACATGATGTCAATTATGACCACTTGTAACATCCCTACATATGATCTAACCGTGACTATTTTATACATTTTACATAGCTACAAATTATTTATTTTAAGCTGAGAATTCTATTTACACATCTCACTCACCTCAAAAGAGGGGCATTTCAGTGGGGTTTATCATAGAGATATCTATGCACATTACAAATACATATATAATCTAGAACTTAGAAACAAAATGACATAGGGTAAAGATTTTCAAAAACAAAATTAAATACATAATATGATTAGATTATATACAAGGATATAACCATCTAACATGGACAAAACCACCAATCGTTATGGTTTAAGATGGATGTTTTCATCTTGAGGATAGATATTTAGTAGATTTAAAAAAACATATTTTCATAGACACTTATAATTTTATGATACATGTTTATGAACATATTAAATAGTTGAAAGTAGGGTCTATTGCATTTTGGTACAAAATGTGAGGGGTTTGAGTACTTCCTTCCTTTTTCAACTATGCAAAATCAAGCAAAATTTTAATACAGGTATGGGGGCATGGATCCTCTTCTCCTTTTTCTATATTCAACACTATGCATATGATACTCACAAGAACATCACACAATGGGGGCAAGTTGTTAATCATTAGATTTTGACTTTGTGTTATTTTTTTACTCAAGCCTAGATCCATCTATAATGACATGGTTTGTGGGATTAGAGGAATATCAAGGTGAATAGAAAACCTTTTCATAACCTTCTTCTCACTTTTGTTGGAAGAATATCAGGGTGACTTAAAAAACCTATGGAAACCTTCATCTTTCTTGAGGTTTCTTGGCATGACTAGAAATTATCACAACACCTTTCCTTTTGATGTTGGATTAAAGAGACATAACTCATATTTTTTAGAATCTCCTTTAAAACATTAGGGATTATTTATCCCCAATCCTCCAACAAATCAGTTTAAATAAAAATGTCCAAGTACGACATGATTCAAGAGTTTCTCCATTGTAAAATAAAATAGGTGTATTCCTTCCATGTTTTTGTCTCTTTACTTTAATATTTAAAAATCAATTTTCAAGTTACAAATTTATTTTAGTTTTAAGTTAAAGTTCCATTCTTTTATAGACATTGGATGCACACTACATTACAGGTTTCATCATGGAATGTGCTAACACTTAAGAGGAATCAACATCTTTGAAAAATATTAAGTATGTATACACATTTAGATATAATTCTCCTTTAAGAATGTAATTTTCATTTCATACTTAAAAGGGGAAAATTAGACACATAAATTTGTTAACTTATCATTTGGCAATGAAAGCTTTGGCCTTACACCTAAAGTATGACTTACACACATATTCAAAACCTAGGTGACCTATAATTATCCCCTTTGAATGACTTGATTCTCTATTCAATATAATTAGTCCCTCATATAACTAATTACATCAGTCCATGATAGTTTAATTTGCACACACATCAGTCCTATAAAGTTATAAAATCCCATGAGTTGTTTTTACAAGACCATTTGGATGGATCCAAACTATCCCATAGTTTAGCCCACACCAAAGGTTTTTTCGCTTGCCACCACACACACTCTTATAATTTTATATCTTTTCATATCCCATAGGTCTTCCTTAGTGAAAAATTTAACCTACAAACATTTATAAAAGTAAGTCTAACTCACTTATTTAACACATATGGCAATAACCTAACACTCCCAAGAGCATTCATTACAAAATAAATTTCTAAAGAACTGCAAGATCTCCTAAATTCCTTCAAAGTAGCACCACAACCTAGGAATAACCCACACATAGGTCTAAAGCACTCCTGACCATGTTTAAGATTCAAGCTTCTCATTCTAAATATCTTAAAAAACAAGCCAAGATAAGATTAAGTGCATCAAGCCATTTTTTCTCATTTTCAAGTGATTAAGTTTCCAAATTATTTACATCCACATAGATATCACATAATATGTGGAGAGATATGTGTGGTTTGAGGCCTCTTCATAGTAGTTCTAATGTAGGCGGCATATGGGTACTTCAACAAAAACATTAAAATTTTAGAAGGGTCTCCTAACCATGGTAAGGGTTAGAGGGTGTTTTAAATCATACAAAGGGTTTCAAAATGTATAAAACATATATGTCAATGTGAATGTTATTACATATTTTCATTGTCACACAAAAAGTTACAAATCAAAAGTGCATCCTCATTCGAAACCATACATAACATGACCAAAATATACCATACTTAAGGACATGTCATATGGTTCCATACCTGCCATGATCTATACCTCAAGTCCATAAAAATCTCTAATAGATCATTCCCATTATACACATCCATTATATATTATCGATCACCTATTTGTCTCCATTTCCAAATAAACACACTTCTCCTCTTATGTTTTGAGCAAGCATGTCTATCATTATATCTCAAAATTTGATTTAGAGATATATTTTGATTTATACATTAATGTTTATTAATTAATTTGAATATAAAACTTGTTTCTAACCCTTTCTCCCATAATAAATAAAACCACATCTTAAGATAATTTATTTGTTTAGGGTGTAATTATGGGCTACCACTACTATCAGTATCCACTTTCTTTATTGTATGCTTATTTTCATGTATGCGACCTATGGCATATGTTATGCTTGTGTGTACGACACTTTGGTATCCCTTGTTTGCATCCTTCATTATCTTTACCTATGATTTTTTGTGTGGTACTCTTGTGTCTCTAGTTTACGAATCTTCACATTTTCTATAACATATGTGGCACTTCATGTGTACATGTTTGTTGAAATAATTCCCTTTATGCTTGTATGATTGTTTCCATTTACACTTATTTTCTTCTACTCTTGTTTCTATTTATTAATGTCATAGTTTCTACCATGCACTCTATTCCAAAGAATAATATCTCTATGGTGGACACCTAAAAAACCCTTAATATGAACCAATACTAACTATATGTTATACCTAACATGGACACACATAATTTATTTTTCACAGAGTGATATACAAAACATATCAATCACCTTAAAAGAGGGGGCACTTAGCGGGGTTATCACACAAAAATCTATGCAATTTAGGAATCAAACACAATATAAAACTCATAACATAATGGAATAGAATACAAATGCATAGGGAAAATAATATGTTCATAATTTAAATAGGTTGATTAACTAAAATTCAAATTTTAAAATTTAATCTAAGAAGTACAATAATGTAATAACTGAAATATAAATGATAAATAATTTATTTGATATTTTAAATGAAATGAAAAAATTGAAATAGGAGGGAAAAGGTACTAACCTAAAAATAACTTACCTCACAGTGATCTGGGACTAGTTAGAGTGATGAACAGGTGGAGCGAGAGTGTCATGACGGACTCAAGAAAATTTCAAGAGAGGCAAATCTAACTTGATTGGGGCACTGGGAAGGATGAGCGTGCCTAAGGTTCCTTGGTTTGTGGAGTAGCTCAAAACATGATCCTGTAGTCAAAAAATCATGCACTTTAGGCATTATTTAGCTTTGATCTCATACTACTATTTAGAAGGTTCTTAAATGAAGAAAGTACCAATTAATTCCTTCTTTTTGGCCATCTTATTTTACCTTTTATTTCATCATTCCCAAACATTTTTATATACTTTCCATTCATTTTAGCCTAAATTAGGGTGCTCATGCTTGTCTTGGGCGCCTCGGTCCCATCTGGAGCGCCTCAATCTGATTTCTACTTTCCTACCCCTTTTTGGGCTCTTTCTAGCCATTTTTCATCCTTATCTTTTTCCAAGTTGGCCTTTTTGAGGTTAATTACAAATTAGATCAAGAGAACCCTATAAATATAAATTTATGAGACCATAATGAGGGTTCTAGCGTCACTTACTACTATCACTCCATCTAGAGTTGCATCCATTGCATCACTTGCATCCACATAGTTCCATGTATCAATGCTTTAGGAGATCTGCATCAACACACACTTCATAGGGGAGGGATTTTATTTATTCCATGCAAATATACTATTAAATTTTATACATTTATTTATTTCTCACTATTTCACATAATGCGACCGGTACCAAAGCACTTAGTACATGACACACACTAGAACTACATTTAGGTTTGAAATGTAGTGTAACACTCAATTTAGTAAGCCCACTATTGTGGTAGCTAAGGTCAGTCCGACCCATTCATTTGCATCTTTTATTTTTAGGGATTTGATACTTCTTTTGTCTTTTACAGGTCTTCAACATCATCTTGCTTCATTTGGTACATTTGTGCAATCTAGTAAATATAGTGTGATAGATAGCGAAGGTCACAAGTCATCTTCCGGCTGAAAGAATCAAGTTTCAATATTTTTCAAAGACTAGGGTGCCTATTCTTGCATACCAGGTGCCTGGGTGCCCAGTACCCTCTAGGGCATTCTATCCTTCTCGAGATCTTCCAGACCCACCATTTTGGGACCTTTGTGTGGCTAAACATGCTTTTAGAATTTCTAATCAAACTGCGACACTCTACAATAGTCATCTATAATTAGATGATTTCTTTCCTCACTTTATTCTTGCACATTAGGGTTTTATTTCTATTAGTTTAATTATTTAATTACTTTATACTATTTTATTGCATTCATTTACAATGTTTATGTCCTCCTAGATTAGATTAACTATCATTATACTTCTCCTAGTTTAGTTAATTTTAGTTAATCATTTTGGTGAACTTTGATTTGTGATTTTTTCTTCTTTCTTCTAATTTATGCCCATTACTCATGGCGGTTGTTTTGGATCTCTTTAGTATTATGATCTCCTTCAGTTTCCCATTGTACTTCTAGATCAATGGCTGATACCACCACCTCTATGGTTGAAAACCCTTTAGATATTCCAACCTGTGTTCCTCTCCATGAAATCAAAGCCTCTGATAGTGAAAAATCCTATGATGAAGACACTAATGTTGACCAAGAACAACTTAATGTTATTACTGATTTTCACCAAACATTATGTGAAAAACCCCACTCATCTTCCACATGTCTTGCATGCTTTAATTTCCGCTCAACAATCTCGGACACTTCCACTACTGTCATGGTTTCTTCGGCTCCCATGGTCTCCACTCCACCCGTTTATGTTTCCACTCCTATTCTTACAAATACCACCCCCATCACTCACCTTGGTACTCCTAATATGTAGCTCGACTCTTCTTCAAACACTCCTGATTTAACATCTTTATATCAGGATCTACAAAATCAAATTTTCCAGCTCTAATTTTCTACTTCTCGAGGATCACCATCTCTAGATTCTACCTCATTGTTACATACCCCCTTTGCACCAACTATTTCTACTTATGCATTTCCACCCAACTTCATCTCTCCTAAATTACCCATTTTTAAAGGCCATGGTGACCCACAAGAACATCTCTATGCTTTTCATGTAGCATGTCTTGATTATGTGGATGACCATACCATTCTCACTAAGATTTTTCCTCATAGTTTACAAGACTATGCAATGCACTTTGGTTCTATGACCTACTTGTCCATTCGGTAGTCTCTTTCATGCATCTAGCTGATGCGTTTCTTACAATTTTTCTATCAACATTGGCTCTAAGATTTCTTATGCTCAATTGGCATAGCTCAAAGCAAAATCCCAATGAACACTTCTCTGATTATGTCCTGTGTTACAAACACAACTTAGCTAAGATGACTAATGTCCTTGTGGATTCTGAGCTTCAAGACGTATTTATTCATAGTTGTTACCACCACTTCAAGAGAGCGTTCTCTTTGAGACATCTTCCTCATTTGAACAAATTTTTCACACTCTCAAGCTTTGTGAGAATAAGCTTCTTGCCATAGGAAACTTAAATATCAAGAACAAGATTTATCCTCCACTCATGTTCTAAGTAAACCACCATCCAAAACTTTTATGCCTAAAACTATGGACAAACAACCTATTATTAATGTCATCTCTACTCCTAGGGAGATTTGACCTCAACCATACAAATGTACTCTTACTAAGATTAGTATACCACTAAGTGTTTTTGCCACAACTTATTTTTTCTACAATTTTAATGGGTGAAATGAAGTTGTTGCCTCTACTCCCATGCCTTAATTCATTTGAAAAATCATTTTCCATGCCTCATTTGTGAAGAAACACCCATGCATGCCTTGTTTGTGCCCTAATTTTTCCAAATCTAGGCTATGTCATGTTTTCCCTCTTGCCTGATCGTGAAAAATCAAATTTGTTCATTTCATGCATATATGCCTTCAAAAACCCTTCCCCATGGTCGAAACTTGCATAAAATCAACTTCCCCTTGTTTTTTGAGCAAAAAATCCATCACCCACGAAGAAAAAATTCAAATTTTAGGCATCTCTGGTAAATTCTATGTTTTTTTACGGTCATACGGGTGTCATTTGACCATCAAAATTAAGCTCAAAATTCTCCTCATACGTGGCCACTTCTTGGTTGGACAAGGATCGGTGGGTTTCTCTAAAAACTTAGTCATTTTTGGGCTTTGGGAAAAAAATTCAAAATTCCCCCCGCAACTCCGCGGGGACACACGTGTCATGTTCTTATGCGAAGGCGGAGTGGGAAGCCGGTGGGGAACTTAGGCATTTTTTTCCTTTTTGGTGAAGGGGAAAAAAGATGAGGAAAATCCCGTGGGTCCAAATTGAAGCAGGGGGTGGACATGTGGCAGCACGGTGGCAAAGCGGGGAAGTGTGGGCCATGGAAGGAAAAGGGAACTTTTTCCCTTTTGGTCAAAAAGGCCTAAGGTGAAATTTCAAAGCGCGGCCCCATGGCCAATCTCAGGTGGATGTGTCCATAAAAAGTTCAGGGGAAGTGCGGGCCATGGAAGAAAATGGGGAATTTTTCCTTTTTTGGCAAAAAGAGTTAAGACAAAGAATTAAGCCACGGGCCCGTGAATGAGCCACAGGGAGACACGTGGCGGGCAAGTGGGTCGACGGGAAGAAAGAAAAAGGAAAATTTTCCTTTGGCTAAAAAAGGGAGTTAAAATGAGAATTGAGCCCATGATTTTAGCGATAGAGAAAGAGACACGTGGCAAGGGAGAAATGGGAGGTGCGGGCCCATGGAAAGAAAATTGAAAATTTTCCCTTGGCGAAAAAAGGGGTCAAAACATGAAATAAGCCCATGAATTTCAGCGATAGAAAGCATGACACATGTCAAGGACAAAGGTGGAGATGCGGGCCCATGGGGAAAAAGGTGAAAATTTTCAAAATTCCAAAAAGGGTCAAAATGCACAGAATTGAAGCATGATCCCAATGGGACCCACCATGTGCCATGTGTCATCACCAAAATTCAAGGGCGGAGGGGCGGAGAAAAAAGGTCAAATTTTTCCATTTTTCCAAAAATGTCAAAAGTCAAAAGGTGAGCCCAAATTGATTCCCAATCATATTTTGACACGTGGAGGGCCCAGATTGAAGGTGAAAAAGTAGATCAAGGGTAACTGTACATTTTCATTTTTGGCCACCATTTTTCTCCAGAAACTTGGAATTGTGAATTTTGCATCAAATTTCATCAAATTTTTGGCGATTCCATGTCATTTTGGCCTTCTAGGATCATTGGAATCGGTTTCATGACTCAATTTGCAGATTTGAGGTGTTTTTGAGATAAATTTTACTCATGCCCATGTAAAAAATGTGAAATGTCAAATTATAAAGTTGTAGAACCAAATTGGAAAAGGATAAGATGAAATGATGAGAGGATGAGGGGCCTGCATGCCTTGAGGATGAAAAACATGCCTCCACAAAGGATAATGATCCGAATATTTGTAATGATTCAGTCTTTTTAAACACCCTGAAACTCTCATTGCAAATTTGTTAAATGTCATTTTCAATGAATCATGAGAAATTGTTGTAACAAACTTGATCCCTTGGCATATTCTTTTCTTGGGAAAGAAGGCTCCAATGTGGCAAGAGGTATATAATGCATTTTTGAGAAATGCAAAAGGGGGGAAGTTGAAAATCATGAGAAAATTTTGAGAGAAAGCTCATTTTTCTGAGAAACCCACCAAAGAACCAAGTTAATTTCTTCTATGTTGGATCTTCATGTATGTGAGTTGGTTACAAGTGTATAGCCATCACACAACTCTGAGATTGTTCATGAAACTCTCCCCTGCTGATGAATCTAACAAGCTTTTGAGTTAATCTATGTTTTTCTAGGGCAATATGATGTCTATCATTTTTAAATGCCTACAAATAGTTTTCATAGTTCTTGTTATAATCTTGCATTGAAAGTCTTTAGAAATCACACAAAATCTCCATTTCTTGTTGATAGTTTAGTGGCATTTGCAATCTCATATTCAAAAGAGCCTTCATCTGATAAAGAGATAAACAAATTTAAAATCACTTTACCTTCCTTCCTTGATTAGAGGTTGCTTGTAAGCCTTTGGGGTACCTTAGGCGTGATTTGATCAAGGATTTTTGTGTTTAATTGGGTTCTTTACTTCAAGATTTTGTGGTGAGTTCTCAAAGATTGTGTGAAGAGTGCAACCTGGGCTTCCATTTATGCATCTTCTGGTTGAAAGAATATCCTGATTATTTGAAGCATTTTATCTGATAGTTGTTCAAGTATTGTAGAGGTTGTCAAAGATCTGATATATCCAAGTTTGTCTTGTCAATACCCCACCAAAAAAATCATTCAAACAAACTAATCCTACCCATACTACCCCTGCATTGCATTGTGTGTCAACAAAATAATCTAACCCATCTACAAAAATGCACAAGGCAAATCAGATTATACAATGTCTTCAGTAACCCTTGCCTTGCATTGAAAATATCTCCATAATTTGGGAGTGACAACTTGTGAAAGTTAGATTTGGAGTGTTGATCATATTTTCCCAAGGCCTTTTCATACTATTTGCATAAATTGAGGGGTGTCTTCATCTCCTTCACCATTTGGGGGTTACAATATAGGTTCTCTTACCTTGGTTGAAAGGCACAACCTAAAATAGTGAGGGTTAGATCAAATCCTTTCAAAGTGCTATCCATCTCTCCACAAATCTGAGTGCCAGTTAGATCACATCCCCAGCTACAAAATGACATATATCAAGATCTATCTACCTTCAAGCTTCATGCCATATTTCTGATGCTGCTCAGACTAAAAAGGAGAAAAAAATTTGGGTACCAACACTTTACGGCATCTTTGCCATTGTTTTGAATTCCAAATAATTTGGTTCTTGAGATTGTTTTTTTAATTCATTGGGAACTAATTTTTGCACTATTTGGTTTTTGGAATTCATTATTTTACAGTTTTTGATTCATGGTTTGCTGATTCATTACCAGTCCATATCTATTTATCCCATCAACAACACCAACACTTTCTAGCATTGCCGTTGCTGGGACATTATTCAATATTTCAATATTTTAGATCCCTAGTAATGCTTCTTGTGTGATTTATGTGCAATTACAAATCTGAGTATCATCTTCTGATCAGATTTATAAGATTGGAATGAAGAGTAGAGTTCTGAGTTTGATATTCTCTTAGTTCAATCTGATCCATGTGCATACATATTTGAGATATTTGAATGCATATCAAACCCTGGTAAAGTCCCTTGCAAATTCTGCATGCAAATACATTGTTGAAGCATCATTTTATAATCATATTTGTAAGGATTAAGTGAAGATATAAGTTCTTCCTACAAATTTTACCAGTTTCTAGTAGTTGTTGCACTTCATTTGCATTTTGTGGTTGATAAATTCAAAGAAAGAAAGGTCTGATCTATAAAGTTTGGCAATATTTTCAGTGCTGATAGATATTTGACAGAGTATTTTAGTGCATTTTCACACAACTAGGGTGAAAGTCCTTAGTGGCGACTCCATGTTGTTCTGATCTTGATAAAGTACCAGTGTCTTAACATTTCTATCATTTACTTTTGTGTTGCTAATCTCTGCAAAAATGGAAGGAAGAAGATCTCTCTTCCTTAAAGACTCTGCTAAGAAGTTGTTTACAGATTCAAGAAACTCAGAGTTGGAAGGGAGAAGAGTTTGGAAAGTTGTTAAAGGTCAGACATCAGGAAAAGATATATCCATAGGTGAGAGAGATCAGCCTTTGGTAGAGGATTATCACTCTTCTTCAAGTGATTCTGATTCAAGAAATCCTCTCATAAACTTGTTTTCCTCAGCTAGTGAAGGTCCTTCTACTGTACCTGGTAAGTTCCTTCTTCAATCTACACCTGTGTGTTTCAATCCTAATAAAACTTTCCAAGAAAATCAGCATTTAGAGAATACCAGTCTTGTGAATCACATTCTTGAGCCTCGAGGATCTTGCACTCCTCATCATCTTGTTTCACCTCCAAGATCACCTCCACCAAACAATATGGCTCAGCCTAGACCTCCATTTTTTGTTAACACCTTTGGTCCTATAGACTTTAGAGGAATGGATGGTTACCCAAATGTTGTCCCACAAGATGTCAGAAATAGATTGCCAAAATTCCAAGGTAATAATGCAATAATTGGTGATCAACATCTCAAACTTTTTGTTAACATGATGGAAGATTTTGAGATAGAGTTTGAAGATGTGTATATTAAGTTGTTCATTCATACATTAGAAGAGGATGCTAGGGATTGGTACAAGGCTCTACCTGATAATTCTATTGATTCATGGACTGAAATGAAGAATGCATTTAGATTGCAATATGGTGACAAGACTGATCCTAGATTTCTCTTGTCTGAATTTGAGAATATCAAGAAGAACCCCAATGAATCAGTCCATGACTTTAACACAAGGTTTAACAAAACTTTGAGAAGGCTTCCTGTTAATCTGAGGCCTTGTGATGAGTCTTGTTTAATCAAATATGCAGATGCATTTGATAAGAAGGCAGCCTATTACTTAAGAGACAAGAACCCTACCAATCTAGACAAGCTTTCACCATGGCACTTCAAATTGAAAACAATATCAAGGCTATTGGGAAACCTCTCAAGAGAGATGGTGTAAAATTGATAAACCCTAAAAACCTCAAGCTAGCAAGGGTGCTGATTTAGAAGAGGTTGTGAAAACTTTGGCAGGGGCTGTCAAAGAAATCTCATATAAGTTGGCAAGAGCTGAGAAGGGAATTGGGCAGACTTCACAAGGTCAGCCAAGAGCACAAAACCATGACATATTTTCCAATCATCCTAGAGGTGATCAAAGGGCATAGATGATAGAGGGAAAGGACCCATGGGGTCTGTAAATAGACATCCTCAAGCACGTGAAGGGAGAGTGTTACTTGATCCCTTAACTACTAGGGTTGTTGTTGTTGAAGAAGTTGTTGATATTGATTGGTGTGATAGGTGTTTTTTACCCCATCCTCCATGTGAAGTGGACCAGCAAAGAAGGTGAAGCTAATAATGATGATGGTACTGATGATGATATTTTCATGGTGGGTTGTTCTTCAAGCTCACAAGGAGGAGCAACATCTACTAAGTAATAAGTGCTAGGACTACTACAACTTTTTGGGATTGCATCAAATGGGTACAAGTCTTTCTTCCCCCTCATACTCTTGAAGTTGATGTAGTGCAAGCTTTTGAAATTCCTAACAATGACTTTGAATACTTAAGAGCTTTGATGATTAAGAAGTATGATGGTGGTATTCCTTCGGAGGAAGATAGACAATTGTTGATGAATGTTGTTGTAGCTCAAGAGAAAGATTATAACACTAGAAGAAAAGTTGTTAAAGGAGTTGGGCCTCAAGCCAAACCTAAAACACCCTTGCTCTCGAAGCATTCCCAAAGAAGTTCCTAGGAGAGAAACACTTGCCAAAAGCTCTGTTGTCCCAAGCAAAAATTACAGTCCTCCTCATGCCCAAGCTGCCAAGAATCCCTTGCCATCAAATGAATCTTCTTGTCTCCCTTCCAATGCTTTTTTCCAAAGAGTGTTCCCTATGACATAGCCCAAGTATTGAGCCAAATCAAAGTGAGTGTTCCAATCATTGAGTTGCTTAGGATTCCTGAGCATAAGAAGAGAGCATTTGAGTACTTGGGGTTGAAAGAGGAGAAGACTACTCCAGGAAGAAATATAAATGTTGTTGAGACTCCTCCTCAAA
Source organism: Taxus wallichiana var. yunnanensis (assembly GCA_018340775.1). Taxonomy (NCBI): domain Eukaryota; kingdom Viridiplantae; phylum Streptophyta; class Pinopsida; order Cupressales; family Taxaceae; genus Taxus; species Taxus wallichiana. The sequence goes on from CM031240.1 coordinate 967,160,945, forward strand.
TCATTGCTGACCTTGAAACACCACCAGCAGTAGAAGATCTTGGAGAGACACCTGAGGTATATTTGGGGACATCCTTGGTTGATTCCCAATTGAATGTTGATCCATTCTTCACAACTTTGATCATAAAGGATAGGCTACTTCACAATTGTATGTTTGATTCTAGGTGCATCATGTAATGTCATGCCTCTTGAAGTCATGAATGAGTTGGATATCAAAGTGACAACAAGCCTATGGAAAATGTACTACCATGGACTCAAGAGAAGTGTTGGTTGTTGGTTGTGTGAAGGGTTTGGTAGTGCAACTTGCATCTTATCCCGGAGGAATTTAAAATTGATGTTGTAATTGTTGATTGCCCTACCAAATGGGGTATGTTATTGTCAAGAAAGTGGGCTGCAAGTGTTGGAGGGAGTGTCCAAATGGATATGTCTTTTTCCACCATTCCCATTGAGGGCAGCCTTGTCAAGCTCTATGGAGAAAAGAAAATGTTGCATCTAATTGAGGACCCAAACAATGCTTCTTATGAAGTATTATTTGCTGATGTTGATGCTTGATAATTTTATTGGTTTTGCTGATGGAAAAGAACACAAAATGGATCAGTCAAAGTGCCTTGAGTAGGTATGTTCTCCTTGGACCTTGCTATTTGATGGAGCTTGCTCCAAATTTGGAAATGGTGTTGGTGTAATTCTGATTTCTCCTAGCTTGGAAGAATTTGTTTTTTCCTTCAAGCTTAATTTTGAATGTACTAACAACATTGCTGAGTATGAAGCCTTGTTGTTGGGTCTGAGAATTGCATGGAAGTATGGTGTCAAGGACATCATTGCAAAGGGAGATTCAGAGCTAGTTGTCAAACAAATAAGAAAATGTATGCTACAAAAATCAGCGGATGAAGCAATATAAGCATGCGTTTGGGATCTAATTGAGATGTTTGATTCTTTCAATATTGTGCACCATGATAGAAGTTTGAATGTTGTTGCTTGACAAGTTGGTAGTGATGGGGTCAAGATTTGGAGATTGCACCATTTCACCTTATTGTGAGTACAATGTTGAAGTGTTAACTAGGCCAATTGTCCCTGACAACATCAAGCATTGGCAAGTGTTTGATGATGATGCTCAAGTGCAAAGGTTCTTACAAAATCAAGGTGAGTTTGTAGATCAACATATTGATTGGGAACCAATGGTGTGTATGACTGAAGGAAGAGAGACTTTTTTTGGAAAATATATTATCCAATTGAAAACTAACACCATTCCTAGAGGTCTTGTTGCTCTTGAGTCAAATTTTAGCAATGTTGATTGCATCATCAATAGAAACATGTCTACCTCAAGGGATGTGGAAGAGCATGACTTGGGAACAAAGGAAAAACCAAGAAAAGTTTGGTTGGGCAGCAGTTTAAACAAGGAAGAAAAATAGTCCTACCTCCAATTGTTGAAACAATATCAAGACTGCCTTGCTTGGTCATATTCAGAGCTGAAAGCATATAGAGAAGACTTGTTTCAGCATGAGATCCCTCTTGAAAAAAAGCCAAACCATTCAAATAAGAAAAGGCCAATTAATCCACTCCTCTCCATGAAAATGCAAGATGAATTGAAGAAACTGAAGGAGGGAGGGATCATTCAGCCCACAAGGTATTCATCTTGGGTTGCAAACCTTGTGCCAGTCAGAAAGAAGAATGGAGATATCAGACTTTGTGTAGACTTCAGAAATTTGAATAGAGCTTCATTGAAAGACAATTATCCTTTACCAAACATGGAGAACATGCTGCAGTTAGTGACTAGATCTGAATTGTTGTCCACCTTGGATGGTTTCTCTGCTACAATCAGGTTGTTGTCAAGGAGTCAGAAAGATTTAAAACTACCTTTACCACTCCTTGGGGAACATATGTTTATGTGAGAATGCCTTTTGGTCTCATGAATGTTGGAGCTACCTTCCAAAGAGCAATGGATGTTGCTTTTTCTAGTTATATAAATGACTTCATTGCAGTTTATCAAGATGATGTGACTATATTTTCAAAGAGCAAAAAGATCACTTGCAGCATTTGGAAAGAATGTTGATCAGATGTAGAGAATTTGGAATCTCTCTCAATCCAAAGAAGTGTCACTTTGGGGTGTAAAAGGCCAAGCTTTGGGTCATATTGTTTCAAAGGCTGGTGTCATGATTGATCCTGAGAATAGAAGCAATCAACAGGGTGCCAATTCCAAGAACAAGAAGGGCATCCAATCTTTCTTTGGGAAAATCAATTTCATTAGAAGGTTTGTGTCCAATTTTGCTGAGTTGACTCTTCCTATCACATGCATGTTAAAGAAAGATCAAGTTATCAAATGGGAGGAGGCTGCTATTCAGGATTTTGAAGGGATCAAGGAAGCACTTAAACATGCACCTGTCTTGGCAGCTCCGAATTACAAGAAGCCTTTCCAAATCTTCTCCTTTGCCTCTGAAAATACTATTGCATCTGTTTTTCTCCAAAAGGATGAAGATGGGGCTGAGAGGCCTATTGCCTTCTTTAGCAAGGCTTTACAAGCTTCTTGAGTTAAATATACAATCATGGAAAAACAAGCATTTTCCTTGGTGAAAGCAACAAAGGTTTTCAGGCCTTATATTTTAAGTTCAAAAGTTGTTGCTTATGTTCCCCACACCATGGTAAAAGACATCTTATCAGAGATGGAGATCTCAAGTAAAATATGTAGATGGGTGAACAAACTACAGGAGTATGATATGGACATCCAAACCACAAAGTTTGGTAAGAGGTTTGGGTCTTGCTAAGCTCATGGCTGAGAGCAACTTGCAGACTGTGGAAGTGAATGAGGTAGAGGAAGAAAGGGCAGATGTTTTTGGGAAATTGGTAAGTTCTGAGTGGTACAAGGACATAATATTTTACCTCAGACACCTTTGTTGTCCTGATCATTTAAATAAAAATCAGAAAAGAGCCCTCAAGTTGGCCTCTCAAAAATACATCATCACTGACTTTGGGCTGGCTTGGAAGAACCCTGAAGGTGTCCTCTTGAAATGTGTAACTGAAGATGAAGCTCCCAAAGTAATTGCTGATTTCCATGGGGGAGTTTGTGGAGGACACTTTGTTGGAAGGGTTACAACACACAAAGTTTTGAGAGCTGGTTATTGGTGGCCTACTCTCTTCAAAGATGCAACCATGCTGATTAGAAAATGTAGCTGCCAGCATTTCTCTGAAGAATGAAAGCTTCAGCTCCCTTCCTTTGCAGCCTGTATCAATCGAAGCTCCTTTCAAATAGTGGGGAATGGACTTCATTGGTGAGATTTCAGATCCTTCTAGTGCTGGCCATAAGTGGATTCTTGTAGCCACTGATTATTTTACAAAGTGGGTAGAGGCAATCCCCACCAAGAAAGCAACACACCAAGTTGTTATGGACTTCTTGTTGAATAATATCATATGTAGATTTGGTGTGCTAATCAAGATTGTTGGCTGATAATGCCATGTGTTTCAGAGCTAAACCTTTGATGGCAATGTGCAAGGAGTATGGAACCAATTTAACTTATTCTTCAAACTATAATCCCCAAGGAAATGGACAAGTTGAGTCCAACAATAATAAGAATTTGTTGAAGATCATTAGAAGGACCTTGGAGTTGAACAAGAAAAATGGGGTGAACAACTGAAATTTGTAGTTTGGGCTGATAGAATCACTACCAAGAGAGCTACTGGTAAGAGCCCATTTGAGTTGGTGTATGGAACTCAAGCTCTGCTACCCTTACATCTACAGTTATCTTCATTTTAGTTTGTTCAACAACTTGAGGATCAAGAGGTCAGTCCATATGAAGCAAGGATCAATCAGATTATGGAGCTAGATGAAGAGAGAAGAGCATCCCATCAAAGGCATATCAGATTTAGAGAGAAGTTGAAAAGATTGTTTGACAAGAAGGTCACTCCTAGGGCCTTCAATATTGGAGATCTGGTTTTGTTGTGGGATAGCAAAAATGAGGATAAGGGAAAACATGGAAAATTTGATGCATTGTGGATGGGCCCTTACTCCATTGATATCAAAATTGGTGAGAATACCTTTTTTCTCAAAGATTTAGATGGGGAATTGCTTGAACTACCTATTAATGGTAGGCATCTAAAGCATTTCTTGGATTAATCCCCAAATTTGAGGTATGCACCAACTTGTACAGTGTATAGTGTTTGGTTTTTTCACTCTTTTTTTGGTGTTTTGTTGGTTTTTTGTGGTTTGCCTTGCTATGTGTGGCAGCCATTTTTGTCAGGGTTCTCGGCTGGTTTTTGGTGATTTTTGGCTCATGACTCCATTTTCCCAATGGATTATTTTGGCACTTGGTCTACTTATTGTTCTTGTGGCACTCACTGGGAGTGCCCATCCCCGAGCAGGAGCCGATGTTGGTGTCCATTTTGATCCTCTATGCTTTTTCCCTAATTTTCCTTTCACTCTGCACTTCCTGAAACATTTTCTATAGTTTTAATGGGTGAAATGAAGTTGTTTCTCTATCCCATGCCTTAATTCATTTGAAAATCATTTTCCATGCCTCATTTGTGAAGAAACACCCATGCATGCCTTGTTTGTGCCCTAATTTTTCCAAATCTGTGGGCTATGTCATGTTTTCCCTCTTACCTGATCGTGAAAAATCAAATTTGTTCATTTCATGCATATATGCCTTCAAAAACCCTTCCCCATGGTCAAAACTTGCATAAAATCAACTTCCCCTTGTTTTTTGAGCAAAAAATCCATCACCCACGAAAGAAAAAATCAATTCGGGGTCTCTGGTAAAACTCTATGTTTTTTGATGGTCATACATGGGTGTCATTTGACCATCAAAATTAAGCTCAAAATTCTCCTCATACGTGGCCACTTCTGGTTGGACAAGGATCGGTGGGTTTCTCTAAAAAACTTAGTCATTTTTGGGCTTTGGGAAAAAATTCAAAATTCCCCCACAACTCCATGGGAGGAGGACACGTGTCATGTTCTTATGCGAAGGCGGAGTGGGAAGCTGAAGGGGGGAACTTAGGCATTTTTTCCTTTTTTGGTGAAGGGGAAAAAAGATGAGGAAAAGCCCGCAGGTCCGAATTGGAGCAGGAGGTGGACACGTGGTGGCATGCGGTGGTGGTAAAGTGTGGAAAGTGGGGAAGTGCGGGCCATGGAAGGAAAAGGGAACTTTTTCCCTTTTTTCAAAAAAAAAGCCTAAGGTGAAATTTTGAAGCGCGGCCTGGCCAATCTCAGGTGGACACATGTCCATAAAAAGGTCAGAGGGAAGTGCGGGCCATGGAAGAAAATGGGGAATTTTTCCCTTTTTGGCAAAAAGAGTTAAGACAAAGAATTAAGCCGCGGGCCCGCAAATGAGCCACAGGGAGACACGTGGCGGGCAGAGCGGGGTGGTGGCGGGCAAGGAAAAAAAAAAGGGAAAATTTTCCTTTTTAAAAAAGACTTAAAATGAGAAATTGAGCCCGGCCCATTAGCGAAAAATCGAGTGACACATGGCAAGGGAGAAATCGGGCAAGGAAGGAAAAAAATTGAAAATTTTCCTTTGGCTAAAAAAAAGGGGTCAAAACATGAAATAAGCCCATGAATTTTAGCGATAGAGAAAGCACACACGTGGCAAGGAAAAAATCGTGGAGGCGCGGGCCCATGGGGAAAAGGTGAAAATTTTCCAAAATTTTCCAAAAAGGGTCAAAATGCATAAATTGAAGCATGATCCCAATGGGACCCACCATGCCACGTGTCATCACCAAAATTCAAGGGTGGAGGGGCGGAGAAAAAGGTCAAATTTTTCCATTTTTCCAAAAATGTCAAAAAGTCAAAAGGTGAGCCCGAATTGATTCCCAATCATATTTTGACACGTGGAGGGCCCAGATTGAAGGTGAAAAAGAAAAAGCAGATCAAGGGTAACTATACATTTTCATTTTTGGCCACCATTTTTCTCCAAGAAACTTGGAATTGTGAATTTTGCATCAAATTTCATCAAATTTTTGGCAATTCCATGTCGTTTTGGCCTTCTAGGATCATTGGAATCGGTTTCATGACTCAATTTGTAGATTTGAGGTGTTTTTGAGATAAATTTTACTCATGCCCATGTAAAACGTGAAATGTCAAATTATAAAGTTGTAGAACCAAATTGGAAAAGGATAAGATGAAATGATGAGAGGATGAGGGGCTCTATGCCTTGAGGATGAAAAATGTGCCTCCACAAAGGATAATGATCCAAATATTTGTAATGATTCAGTCTTTTTAAACACACTGCAACTCTCGTTGCAAATTTGTTAAATGTCATTTTCAGTGAATCATGAGAAATTTTTGTAACAAACTTGATCCCTTGGCATATTCTTTTCTTGGGAAAGAAGGCTCCAATGTGGCAAGAGATATATAATGCATTTTTGAGAAATGCAAAAGGGTCGGGAAGTTGAAAATCATGAGAAAATTTTGAGAGAAAGCTCATTTTCTGAGAAACCCACCAAAGAACCAGGTTAATTTCTTCTATGTTGGATCTTCATGTATGTGAGTTGGTTACAAGTGTATAGCCATCACACAGCTCTAAGATTGTTCATGAAACTCTCCCCTGCTGATGAATCTAACAAGCTTTTGAGTTAATCTGTGTTTTTCTGGGCAATATGATGTTTGTTATCATTTTTAAATGCCTACAAATAGTTTTCATAGTTCTTGTTGCAATCTTGCATTGAAAGTCTTTAGAAATCACACAGAATCTCCATTTCTTGTTGATAGTTTAGTGGCATTTGCAATCTCATATTCAAAAGAGCCTTCATCTGATAAAGAGATAAACAAATTTAAAATCACTTTACCTTCCTTGACTACAGAGGTTGCTTGTAAGCCTTTGGGGGTACCTTAGGCATGATTTGATCAAGGATTTTTGTGTTTAATTGGGTTCTTTACTTCAAGATTTTGTGGTGAGTTCTCAAAGATTGTGTGAAGAGTGCAACCTGGGCTTCCATTTATGCATCTTCTGGTTGAAAGAATATCCTGATTATTTGAAGCATTTTATCTAATAGTTGTTCAAGTATTGTAGAGGTTGTCAAAGATCTGATATATCCAAGTTTGTCTTGTCAATGCCCCACCAAAAAATTCATTCAAACAAACTAATCCTACCCATACTACCCCTACATTGCATTGTGTGTCAACAAAAGAATCTAACCCATCTACAAAAATGCACAAGGCAAATCAGGATTATACAATGTCTTCAATAACCCTTGCCTTGCATTGAAAATATCTCCATAATTTAGGAGTGACAACTTGTGAAAGTCATATTTGGAGTGTTGATCATATTTTCCCAAGGCCTTTTCATACTATTTGCATAAATTGAGGGATCTTCATCTCCTTCACCATTTGGGGGTACAATATAGGTTCTCTTACCTTGGTTGAAAGGCACAACCTAAAATAGTGAGGGTCGATCAAATCCTTTCAAAGTGCTATCCATCTCTCCACAAATCTAAGTGCTAGTTAGATCACATCCCTCACTACAAAAAACTGACATATATCAAGATCTATGGGGTATAACACCTAATATCCCCCAAATGACTTGTACATATATCATCTTTGCATTCTCACATAGGAATTTACATTTCATGCCCTAATACCATCACTATCCGATGACGCACTCTTGTGTTTCGGTTCACACTTGACTTTTGAGGGATTACCATTACACTCGAACCCCACACATTGCACTATAGGCAAAGGTACACATTTACATTATATCACACACATCACACATCATACACACTTCTACACTTAGTCTACATTCTACATTATACTACATTCTCATCATACACATATTAGTCATTCTATGTATTACATATGCCATTAGGCTATTTCACATGACACATTTATACATCATCTATATTCTACATACTATGCTACTCTACATTATCTATGATCCTAGCTTTACATTTCATCCATACATTCTACATTATCACACATTACATTGCATATTATACACATTACATGTTACACATCCTACACACCTTACATCTCCTACATTCCATTATACATACTAGCACATTTACATACCATATTCATCATTTGGTTGTTTATACTACTTTTTCTTCTATGTGTTGCACTCACCACCCTATGAAGCACTTTAGTTCCTCAATCCATACTCAACTACTAGGGTTTACAAATCAAATGGACCTTACACTCACCATGTGACATTCTTAGGCTAATGACATACGCTTTAGGCTAAATTGTCACTCACTCTAATTTCATCTAGTAGTGGTATACGCTTTAGGATAGATCACCACTTCCACCATATCATCTTATAGTGGTATACACCTTAGGTTACATCACCACTCATCCATTCATCTTATAGTGATATACACTTAGGGATAAATCATCACTCATCCTTTCATCATATAGTGATATACGCTTAGGGCTAAATCATCACTCATCTTTTCATCTTCTAGTGATATACGCTTAGTGATAAATCATCACCCATCCGTTAATCATATAGTGATATACACTTAGGCCAAATCATCACTCATCCATTCAACAATTCATGATATACGCTTCAGCTATAGGGTTCATGCACATCCTTTCTACATGTTACATTTCATCACTACACATACGCCTTCATCATAGCACGCTAGACACAACAAATACTACTCGACCATTTCCTAATGATACACTCTCATTTATGGTTCATTCTTGACTACTAAGGGGGAAAAATGAACCTCATTACATACACTTCCATCCACTTGGGGGCATACACCTCCTATCATTCCATCTTTCATTCCATTCCATCCATCCACAATATATTGCATTATCTTGGGGGTATTTAATCTTGTTTGTTGGTGTTTTGCATGATCACTCTACACATGCTAGATTGATTTATTATATGTCATTATCTATATCATCCACATACGCGTTCATGCCTTTGTTTAGTGTGATGAAAGATACAAGAATATTACACGTGGGAAGGATGCTCGCCTTCTACCCTTCCTATACTTGGTCACTTTGGGGCATCCACATTCATCTCATCCAGGTGTTATTTCTTCATTTTGTACTTAGAATCTTACATTAATTGATCATACACACTTTGACATATTGGTTATTACTCTAACTTGCTAATGGGTGTTGCATGTATGCAAAACTTGTTTTGTAGGATTACATGTTTATGTGACTACTTGTTTTCTTGTTTGTACTTGTTTGCTATTGTTTTCCATTATATGCGAAGATTTTCCCTATGTTTGTGTACATGTTTATTATTTGTAATCATGATGGCCTTGTGTGTCTTGTGACATTGTGAGTGATGTCCCATGTTTATAACCCACTTTGTGTGGCTTACTTGTTTTCTTGCATGTTTACATTTACTACATTGTCTACATAGCTTACACATGTTTTCTATATGCATGCATTGTTTTCTTTACACTTGTCTTTGGCTAGCCTTCTTGTTTATGTGTGCCTTGGTTTCTACCAAGCACTTTCTAGGGTATACATTTTAGAGTGTGGTTGGTCCTCTTTTAAGGCAATATTATCCTTTTAGCGATGTCACATGTGCCCTTAAAGAGGGGGAATCATTTGGGGTTTACATAATAACACAAAGAAGCTACACAATTTAATAAGGTGCAATTTCCACCCTTTCCATTGTGGGTTTACATACTGCGTGAGTGGGTTCGAGACCAGTCTACAAACCCCATACACAATGAATTTTATAGGATATGGTGTCCTTAGCATTTATAGGAATCGATTCAGGATTAGGGGTTATATTGGGTGTGCCTCTCTACACTACTTCAGCCAATGGCGTCGGATTGCCCAAAAAACTAGGACGTTATAGAGATCTCTTCACACATTTCAGCAAAAAATCGGGTTAGAGCTTGAGGACACAAAGTATTTCCTCCCTACACTTCTTTAGCCAGGTGGTGTGAGATCACCTAAAGAAATCGCAATAGTACAGATATCATTCTACACCCTTTTCTCTTAACATGGATCAGGTGCACACATTCCCATTTACATTTTCATTTACCATATTTTACACATTTCTATACACATGCATATTTTACATAACATTTTTACATACATACATATTTGACTACTTGGAATTTTTTTCCTTGCAGTCCAACCATTTGAGAAACAAGAAGTCAAACTGAAACAATGACAACAAAAAAACATTCAACCATGTGATAGCACATGCTTTACTAACCATGCATGTACACTACACACGTGTTCTGCCCTAGGTTCACTCTCATCACATTTTATTTGCAATTTTTTCATCTTTATATTCCACGCTCTTCCATCTTCTTTTTTTATTCCACACTTAAGTCTAGTCCTTCGGCGTGTTTCTACTACACTTTCCATAGATATCGGTATGCACTTCTATCTACTTTATGTTACCACGCTTTTAGCTCACCAACATAAAGTGGGGAAAAATGTAGGCACAAAATCATGCACTTTAGGCATTATTTAGTTTGGTATCATACTACTATTTATAAGGTTCTTGAGTGAAAAAAGTAATAATTAATCCCATCTTTTTGGCCATCTTATTTTACCTTTTATTTCATTATTCTTACACATTTTTATATACATGCCAGTCTATTTCATAACTTTCTCATCATTTTAGCTAAACCGGGGCATCCATGCCTATATTGGGGTGACCCAGTCCCACCCGGGGTGCCCCGATACTTTTTCTACTTTCCCGCCACTTTTTGGGATCTTTCTAGCCATTTTTCATCCTTATCTTTTTCTTAGTCAACCATGTCGAGGTTAATTATGAAATTAGATTAAGAGAACCCTATAAATATAAAGTTATGATACCATAATGAGGGTCCTAACAGTGTCACTTACTACTATCACTCCATCTAAATTTTCATCTATTACATCACTTGCATCCACATAGTTCCATGCATCAAGGCTAGGAGATCTGCATCAACACACACTTCATAGGGGATTGATTTTATTCTATTCTATGCACACATGCTATTACATTTTCTACATTTAGTTATTTCTCGCTATTACACATTGTGCGACTAACACTGAGACCACACACTAGGGCATGACATACACACACACACACACACACCAAAACTACATTTGGGTCCAAAATGTAGTGCAATGCTCAATTTAGTAAGCCCATTATTGTGGTAGCTGAGGTCAATCTAAACCCATTCATTTACATCTTTTATTTTCAATGATTTAATACTTGTTTTGTCTTTTGTGGGTCTTCAACATCATCTTGCTTAATTTGGTAAATTCGACAGCTTTAACAAATCTAGTATGATGAGACAACGAAGGTCAAAAGTCATCTTCCAACCTTGAAAGAATTAATTTCTAATTTTTTTCAAAGACCATGGCACCTATTCCTACAAACCAGGGCACCCTAGTACCCTCCTAGGCACTCCAAAGATCCTCGAGCTTCAATATCCACCATTTTTGGGACCTCTATGCATCATTCCTAGTTACGTAATTTCTAGTCAAACTTGTGACACTCTGCGATAGTCATATATAATCATTAGTTGAGTTCTTTCCTCACTTTATTCTTGTACATTAGGGTTTCATTTCTATTATTTTAATTATTTAATTACTTTATATTGTTTTAGTGCATTCATTTACAACGTTCAAGTCCTCCTAGATTAAGTTAACCATCTTTATACTTCTCCTAGTTTAATTAATTTTAGTTAATGACTAGGTCTTCACAATAATTCACCTTTTGTTGTGTTAATTTCGCACTTGCTTCGTTGATGATGTTGTAAACTTGTAATGAATAATCACCTACAAAACCCCACACAAAACATCAAACCCTAAAAAAAGATTCATATGAAGGGTCAGTTGTCCTTAACACCCATAATGGTGGCCTTATAACTAAGTGTTGCACTACATCTCGCACTCCAATGTAGTTTTGTTTGATTATGTGTACAATGATGTGCCTAGGGTTCCCTAATGCTAATGACACAAAGATAACAAGCAATATCTAGATAAAATGCAAAAATAATGGATGGAATATAATAGAATTCCCTTTCCTATGCGCAGTGTGATGTAAAATAGTGTCCAAATGCAGTCCATTTCCTTGTGTAGATAGTTATCCCATAAGGTAATATGTATGTTGTGTTTATATAGGGATCTCTTTCTCAAATTTTGACACTAATGACCCGACATGCCGACTAGTACCTAGGGGAATGGGAGGGAAAATTATAAAGAATGACCTCAAACATCTAAATGAGAACCAAGTGTGACTTTGGTACCGGGGCACGTAGAAATGGGGACCAAGACACCCGAGGTGCCCTAATTTCTCCCTAGGTGCCATAGTCAAATACTAGAGATGACAACTAAGTAAATAATGATAACTAAGACTCCCTAAGAGATGACCAAAATTGTGTATGTAAATGATAAGACTGCAAGACACACAATGAAAATGAATGACTAAATTAATGACAAGATTATGGGATGGGTCATTACTAAATAATTTTCTTACGCAAGATCCATAAATAAAACAACATACTTGACGGTATAATAGTATTAGTAAGTGCATGATTTTGTGACTAAATTTACTCGCACTTTATGTTGGTTAGAGGAAATCTCTATAACATAAAGTAGATAGAGATGCATACATGAGAGAATCCAAAGAAGCCCATGTTGTAGTAGAACACACATATGTGGTTAAAAATCATGCTAAAATAACCATATAGTGCGCCCAAACCATATATCAATGTGTTTATCCATGCAACGTAATGAGAGACATAATATCATGATGAAGTGCTCTAAATGAGAGTAATGATTGTAATATTAGATGATTGATGATTTTGAATGTTATATGATGATGATGAGATGGGGTAGGGAGTGATCAATTCCCAACTTGATTGCATGTATATGAATATCGATCAAGTATTTGGGAAGCATGCCACCGGAGGAAGAGTGTAGGGAGAAAGGTGTACTATTTTCCAACCTCAGTAACTACATCCTTAAGATCTAGCCATTGTAGATGGACTTAAATAAAAACTTTTGTGGCTTTTAGATATATATAATTTTGATCAAACATTTTACCCATATAGGACTGGTAAATTAGGAAATGTGCTCTATCCTCCACTCCATGGGTGTCGCCACAATATGTGATGGCTTCCAAGTTAGGTCATCAGAAGAAAATTTGAAATGTATGTTGGCTTCAAAGTTAGGTCATATGGAAGGAAAGAAAAAACTTCCCAAGTTAGGTCATCTCGGGAAAGTAATGAATGTAACTCCCTAGTTAAGTCATTTGGGAGGCCGCACGTGTCATATTGTATTGATTGAATAGTGTGATTTAGACTATTAGAGATTTGAAGCATTGATGAATTAATTGATTGATTGATTTGATAGATTACTCGTAGAGACATTTTAAGTTGGTTGCCCCTAGGTTAGGTCATTAGGGGAATTGATGGAAATTGGTGAATGATCGTATGGAAATATATTAATGCTTGTTACCCTCAAGTTAGGTTATTAGGGGAAAGTGATGAAATGTCTCATATAAGCAATTGTATGTTTGTTTCCCCTAGGTTAGGTCATTAGGGGGAATCGAAGGTTAAATGTCACATAGTGTATTAGTAAATGTTTTGGAATTGTTAATCATTAGTATTTGGTTGAACACATCATGATGCAAGAGGAATCGAGGATGACCCCAATTTTATGCCTCCCTTCCAGAGAAATGGGGAGTAATGATAAGAATGAACATTGATCCAAAAGTAAGCACTTCTGGAACATAATGATTAAGTGGTATGTCCAACCCTTAATGTATATGGGTCCATCACTAATATATAGGTTAATATTTAATAATATGAAATATTTACATTCTATTATTAAATATGCTAACCTAGGTATATAATTTAGGTTAAATATTTAATATCATGAAATGATTATATTTCTAATATTAAATATTATAAACCTAGGTGTATGTGTCAACCATTTTAGGTTGAAAAGGTGGGTCAGGAGACATACTTGATCACCTTATATAAAAAGGACTTTAGGTCCTCATTTGATATATTTGAGAAATATATCAAAGGTGTGTAAATCAAGTGATTTGGTTTTACCCTTGGTAAATAGGGTTTCAAAGGAGGAGGTGATCTTACTGGATGTAAAATAAGTTCTCTGAAGTAAAAGGTTATTTTCAAAGTGGTTTTTACCTATTATCGGGGTTTTCCACTATAAATATTGTGTCATCTGTGTTATTTATTTCATGTAAGTATTTTTTTATTTACTTATGTTATGATGTAATCTTTATTCAAATATTTATGGTAACATTATATAATATGTAATTTAATTAAATCTGTATTTATTAGAATCCTCAAACTCTAACATGGTATCAAAGCGAGGTAAATTAAATAAATTAAGATAAAATGTTTTGTATTTAATTTATTTAATTTGTATGAGTTTTTTCAACCAACCCGAAAGGGTATTTAAAAGTATCTAGTCCCCTACTTTTTTCCCTAATTTATTTTGGCATTACATTTGTGCAATTAAACTCTCGATAAATTTTTTAGGGTTTTTCAATTTTAAATCCCTAATTTTTTTTTGGGGAGATGTAATATGATATGATTCTTACTTTCATTTACATTTTGTAAATTATATGGAATTAATGTTTGTTTAGATATTGATGTGTGCACAGGTGAAAGGGGCTTCAAATATTTACCTGCGTGAAAATCATATACGAAAAGAAATGATTTATTACTATATGAAATAATTTTCATGTTTTCTATAATTTCAAATGTTTACAAGTTAAATATTTTGGAAGGTAAATTCATACCCGTGTTCTTTGGACCCCTCTAAAAGAATTTGATTTGAAAAACTATAGTTTATAGTTAATCTATAACTATATTTTTTAAAATTAAAAAATATATAGAATAAGGTTTATATAATAAATTATATAAACATCATATTAAAATTTATATAATTTGAAAACTATATATTTAATATAGTTCTTATACTATAGTTTATAACTACCCCATTTGTATGGGCTCCATAAAAAAATGTTTTGAACATACCTAAACTATAAAACATTATTTTAATCTTAATGCCCAATGTGGTGAATGGTGGGTAGTTGAAGGTTGGTGGCCTTAGTAATCAATATTACTAAGTTTAATCCTATACTTGTTCATTAAAAAAAAAAAAAAAAAAAAACACCTAAACCGTAAAAACTACTTCAACTCTAAAGTGGCCCCATTCTTTTTTCTAAGTGAGATATAAAAAATTAAACTTAAAACCTAAGTAGTTTTTAAATCATATGGCATTTTCTTAGGTTTTTCACGTGGCATTGGTAAGTATGGCATGTTTAATTTTTGTAAAAAAACTAATATCCGAACTTATGTTTCCAAATTATCATGTCATATTAATGTGGGCTGCCTTGGCATAGTTTATGTTTATAAAAACCTAAAATAATAATTACATACCAAGTGGCCGATGTTTTTATTTGGTCATTGTGTTTTTTTATAAAAAAATATACTATAGTTTATAATTTTTATGAACTATATGTTGTTTTTTATTTACATTCTATAAACTATATACCTCTTTTTTTTAAAAAGTGTATATATTTTTATATTATAAATTATAATAGGTTATTATAATGTATTAAAATATAACCTCCCTAATATTATACAAAAGAAGAAATTCTAATTTCACATTTTGGAAATACACAACAAGTTTTGACTTCATTAAATTTGACAGTCAAATGACCGTCACAATAGACCAAACATAAGACAATATGACGGTCATTTAGACATCAAATTTAAGCTTGTATGTTCTAGGAAACTTTCATTGTGTTAAAATTAACGGTCAAATGACCGTCACAATAGACCAAAAAATAAGTCATTATGATAGTCATTTAGATGTCAAATTTAAGTTGGTCGGATCTTTGTCTACATTAATTTTTTCAGAAAATTTGAAGTTATTATGCATTCTTAGGGGTCTCTTCTTCACTTCTATATGGTCGAAATTTTTTATAAATCTGGGGTTTAAAGCGAGCCCTTTATATTGCGGGTTATTATTTTGATAATGGAAAGTTAATTATAATGAATTGTAATGACAGAATTAGTTATGATGAAATAGTTTCTTTAGATCTATAAAATTTAGATATGGTTCTATTAAAAGTGTTGTTTTTATTATCGATAAATATGTATCTAACTCTGTGGTACATTGTATATTATAATGGGGTGTGTTTTACAAGTTTAGGAAAACAATGGCGTCCAATTATTTCTGTCTTCACAAAACCCAGATCCTGAATGAAACTAACTACAACATTTGGGTCAAAACAAAATTTATGGCGAGGAAACTCTAGATGATTGTTTATGGATCTAAGGTTTCTCCCATCGGTTGTCAAGCAACTGTAGATAACATGAATGCATTCTTGCAATGAATGCAGAGTCTCTTTCTATGATTTTGCAATGTGAATGATGAGTAGCTTCTACATATTGGTAATATCAAACATTTGAAAGAGGTATGGATACAACTAGAATCCATGCATGAAGGATACTTGGTATATCAAGGATAGTAATGAGAGTATAATAGCTGAAGGAATTCAAAGAAATAATTTGTATATTTTTGATATGATTTCTCTTATGTATCTTGTTTTATATCTCAAATTTTGAAAAATTCAAAACTATGTCATTAAAGGTTATGACGTGTTAATTATCGAAGCTTATATGAAATGTATAGATATAATCTAATGAAAGGTTTACATGTGTTTTTTCTTCTCTTGAATTTACTTCATTAAATGTTTCTAAATGATGGTTTTGATTCTGATTTAGTAAATTGTCATGATGATGTTTTGATGTTACAGATGTTTCTAAAAATCTTATCTTCCTAGATAAGAAATTAAATTGGACTCAATCTCTGTTAGAAAGTTCAAATCCTATTAACCTTAAGGAAAATGACCAAAAGCCATCATATGTACCATGCATTAATTACCTTGTATGAGAATGAGTTGAGAAGTATTATAGGGTCTAGGTGGATATATAAACTAAAGCATAATGTGGATGGTAGTATTAACAAACATAAAGTTAGACTTGTTCTTTAGAGGCTTCAATCAGAAACCTAGTATTGATTATGTTGAGACATTTTCCCATGTAGCTAAAATGAGTATTGTTAGGGCCTTATTTGTAATTGCCACTCAATTTGGGTGGGAAATCCACCAAATGGATAAGAAAAATACTTTTTTGAATTACGATTTAAAATAATAACTTTACATGTTTCAACCTAAAGGATTTGAAGAAACTGGTAAAGAAAACTATGTTTGTAAGTTGAGAAATCTTTGTATGGTTTAAAACAAGATCTTAGAGCTTGGTATGTGAAAATTGTTTCCTTCTTTAAACTATTAGGTTTTGTTAATTATTATTCTAACAATGATATATTCATTAAGAAATAAGGCTCACATATTATCATTATATGTATATATGTTGATGATTTTCTTATGATTGGTGACAATTCTGATTTAATTCATAGGATTAAAGAGAAATTGAAGCAGTACTTTGAAATGAATGAGTTAAGTCTCTCACATCATGTTCTTTGTATGATTGTATTTCATTCTATTGTTATTTTCTAAAAAAATATGCAACCATTGTATTGCAAAAAAATTCTTATGATTGATTGTAAACCATTTTCTACTTGAATGGAAGTTGGAATAAATATTAATCCTAATTCGCTTATGAAAAGGTTGATCATATTTTATATATGTTGTTAGTTGATAGTTTGATTTATCTAACTATAACTAGATCAGATATTTCCTATATAGTAGGACTCACATCAAGGTTTATGAGGGAAAAAAATTTAGAGATCATTGGAATCTTGCAAAAATAATTTTTAGATATATTAAAGGAAAATCCAATTATGGGTTGCATTATACTAAGAATGAAAATGTTATCTTATATGGATTTTGTGATTCTAACCATACTGATGTTGTGTTATAAAATATACTAGATATGTGTTCAATTTTTTTGGTGCAGGAACCATTACTTGGAACAACAAATGTAATCAACAGTCTCATTTCTTCTATTAAGGTAGAGAAGTACAATGGAAGAAGTAAAGAAGCCATGTGGCTGCAACGGTTGTTGGTAGAGATACACATGGAAGATAAAGGAAGTATTCCTCTTCTATGTGGTGGTCAGAGTTGTATTACTCTTAATTAAGAATCTAGTTCAACATCAGAGGATGAAGCACATTGAGATACATATACACTTCACCCGTGAGAAGGTGTTAAGTGATGAGATAAATCTCAAGTTTGTGTTGACTGAAGAGCAGGTTGCTTGACATCTTCATAAATCCCTTGAGTGCTGCAAAGTTTTGTCACTTTCGTGAAAAACTTGGATTTTCGAGTTGCTTACTGAGGGGAGTGTGCATGAAAATGTCACCTCCTAATGGAACTTGGTTTTTGTAAAAATACCTTCGAGCAAGTGTAAAAATACCTTCGGGCAAGTGTAAAAAGACCTTCGGGCATGTATACCTCCTCGACTTATTTTTAGAAAGAAATGTAGAAATATCTTAAATGTGGTATTCAGTAAACTCTTTAGTGCTATTGAGTTTACTTGTAAACATCCAAAGACAAGCATATTGTTAAGGATGCCCTTGGTTGTAAAAGGCTCCTATATGCTTGGGTTCAATAACTTTTTATGAAAACATGTGAGAACATGTAAAACTCACAAATAATACTTAGCCACCGATCATGGGATGATCTTTGGGATTTCAAATCCTTTTGTACCAAAAGGTAAATAAGTAAGATAAAGGTGTTATAAATCCTTCAACCGATATGCTAGCCTAAAACCTTTGTGGTTTAAGGATTATAAATCATGTAGTGTACCGTGAGTAGGTAATGTATTGGAATATGTTATGTTATCCCACTTAACATTAATGGGGAGTGTTGAAACATAATGATTAAGTGGTGTAACATTCCCATTTAAGACTTTAAAAACAAGGGAATTATTTTTTTCTTGAAATAATGTTATATGTTCTCATAATCATAATATGGAACACACATTCCATGTCATTCAATCTCATAACAGATAACCATATACACTGTAATGACTCGATGAACTACCGATCTCCCATTTCATGACTCGAAGTTTCATCGATCTCTCATTTCATGACTCGAGTTTCTTACCAATCCTTCATGTTAACTCAATGTATTATATACTAAGTATACTTGGTTCTCTTACCCTTTTTGGGGTATTGAAGTGTTTTGTTTAAGATGCCTATCTAATATTTGTTACCAATATTCATCTGAAATCCTACTTCTTAAACTAGGTGACATAGGATAACACAACCAACAACTTGCGATACTTTGGCCAAATATTTTCACATGCTTTGCATGATCATATTCCTAGATGACATACTCGTCAATGGAATACATCCTTCACCCCACTTCATCTGTTATCTAGAATGGTCTTCATTGACTCTGTCAGTCCTCTTCTCCAAGGCTTTACCATAACCTAGATTAACAACATAGATTAGTATAGAGGACCACTCACGGTGATTAAGGGTACATAGACATACTAAATCGACCTAGGTCAATTTTATGTGTCTAGTTACCTTTAGTCATCGAGATTCCTTACCTATACCAAATTATGTTCCTAAATTGACCTAGAGTGTAACCAAGTCAAGTCCAAGTTTATGTAAACCTAGATGATCTGATTCGGAAGAGTGTTGTGACATGTCAGCTACAACATTGTGTCCTCATGAAGATCTATCTTCATGATGATACATTATTGTAGTTGGCATGTACCAACATCCCACAGAATCACCTCATCTAGAAGTACATAACCAGCTAAGAGGTTAAATGCTTTCTTATCTTATTAGTTTAAGATTTTAGTTTCAGCAGCCCTGTTGAATTCCTAACCTCTTGATCATTACGGTTAGTAACCATTAATGACTTATAATTGCCATGCAGGTTAATCTACACCCAATCCCTCTTCTTGGAGATTTGTGTTTCATTCTTTGGGTTTTTAACTTAATTTTCTGACCTATAATCCAAATCAGCTTACAACAATAAGACTAACTTAAACAAATTTATCCATGACTAAATTTTGATTTTGATTACTTGATATTAGAATTCATTAAAATGAAGTTAATTATTAATATATATATATATATATATATATATATATATATATATATATATATATATATATATATTATTCATCAATTTACCATTACCTTATTTCGGTTTAAGGTTTGCTAAGAAGAGGTATAATTTCCTCTTTCCGAATATCCCTTGGGTATTATACCCAAAAAGGATAGTAACAAATATTTAATTCTGAAGACTAATTGTCTTTCCCTTAGCATATGTTAGTTAGGGTCCATTGCAACAATTCACTTATACATAAACCATATGTAACTTTACTCTTCTATTAGTGTCAATTATTAATCCATATTGACCTAGTTGAATATTCATCTATACATGCCAACTTAGAAGTTGCATTTAAGAGACAAGTAGAGTATCAATTCTCTTTTACTCTATTTCATTTGAGTCCAACTGAAATAATTCAAACAAATATGAATACGAGAGAATAAGAATAATTTTACAACCCCCTTGTAGTAAGCCCAAAAGATAATGGCACATCAAGATCAATAACACTCAATCCACATCAATAAGATTAAGTAAATTTTACAACTCTTTCCTTTTTCAATTACATCTCAAAAAGAATAATAATTCCTCATTAAAGTTGCAGCCTTTTAGTAAACACAGGAAGCACCATAAAAGAACTTGTCTTCTTTTATCACTTATGGAATCCATCTACAAAAATTGCTAGCATGGGTCAGTTCGTCGAACTGAGCATGATAAGCACTAATCATTAAAACGATGTGCTTTTGACTAACTATCTCATAAAAATAACTCTAATTTTATGAAACATTAAGCAATTCAGATAGATATCACATAAGAAATAAGGATAAAAAAGGGAGATCACGATGAACGATCCACATTACCTTAAGTAAGAATCATGATCAATCAACATTCTTAAATCAGCAATTTCATAAGAAAATTTACAATAGATAAGTAATATTACATCCCAATTACTTATTTGTTTCATACTATAATGTCTATAGTTCATTCTTGATTCAAAAAAGGTTCAAGAAGAATATTACCTCTAACAGTTCTCCAAAGAGAATTATTTTAAAGAGACACTGAATCAAAATACTTATATTTTAACATAATTCTCATTTAATATAAAGGGTCAAATTCATTCTTCCTTTAAAGGATGGAATTTAGAATGAACCAACATCGTATAACAAGAATTCTCATCTTTCCAACACTTAAACTAATTTTAGTTTATCGAATCAATAGGAATAAGAAATGTAGGTTTTCCCCGTTGGAACATAATGATTAAGTGGTCGCCAACCCTTAATGTAACCTAGGTGTATGTGTCAACCATTTTAGGTTGAAAATGTGGGCCAAGACACATACCCAATCACCTTATATAAAAAGGACTTTAGGTCCTCATTTGATATATTCGAGAAATATATCAAAAGTGTGCAAATCAAGTGATTTAGTTTTACCCTTGGTCAATAGGGTTTTAAAGGAGGAGGTGATCTTCTTGGATGTAAAATAAGTTCTCTCGAAATAAAATGTTATTTTCAAAGTGGTTTTTACTCTATTAGGGTTTTCCATTATAAATATTGTGTCATTTGTGTTATTTACTTCCTATAAGTATTTTTTTTTATTTACTTATGTTATGATGTAATCTTTATTCAAATATTTATGGTAACATTATATAATATATAATTTGATTAAATCTATATTTATTAGAATCCTCAAACTCTAACATGGTATGAGAGTGAGGTAAATTAAATAAATTAAGATCAAATGTTTTGTATTTAATTTATTTAATTTGTACGATTTTTTTCAATCAACCCGAAAGGGTATTTAAAAATATCCAGGTCCCTACTTTTTTCCCCAATTTATTTTGGCATTACATTTGTGCAATTAAACTCTCGATAAAAAATTTAGGGTTTTTCAATTTTAAATCCCTAATTTTTGGGGGAGATGTAATATGATATGATTCTTACTTTCATTTACATTTTGTAAATTATATGGAATTAATGTTTGTTTGGAGATTGATGTGTGCACAGGTGAAAGGGGCTTCAAATATTTACCTATGTGAAAATCACATACATAAAAAGAAAAGATTTATTACTATATGAAATAATTTTCATGTTTTCTATAATTTCAAATGTTTGCAGGTTAAATATTTCAAAAGGTAAATTCATACCCATGTTCTTTGGTCCCCTCTAAAAGGATTCAATTTGAAAAACTATAGTTTATAGTTAATCTATAACTATATCCTATATAATTTGAAAACTATATTATTATTTTTAAATAAAAATATATATAATATAGAATAAGGTTTATATAATAATTTATATAAACATCATATTAAAATTTATATAGTTTTGGAAAAAAAAACTATATATATATATATATATATATATATATATATATATATATATATATATATATATATATATAAAGTCTTAAACCATATTAAAATTACATGGGATTGAGGGAAGAGTCAATGAGACCATATTCTAAGCCTAAGTTTAAATCATATTTAAACTTAACTTATAAATATAGACATATATAGTTTAATATAAAAACAAAAACAAAACCTAAGTTTGAATCATATTTTATAAATGGTTATTTTAAACCGTTTAAAATATAAATTTTATTGGATTTGGTTTATATATGTTTAAAAATAAAAACCAAAGTGCTTATTTTTTAGTAACGTGTTTATTGCTTGGCCATGAAGGGATTACTTTTAAATATTAATATTTATTAAATAAAACCTAACATGTGTCTCTAACCATTTATATTATCCATGTAAGGGGGCGCCCCATTCATTTATATCTTATAGTTTATAAAACTATATAAATAAACTTATTTAAATGTTTTCTTTTATATAAGAGTGGGAGTGGAGAATAAAATGAGATAATATCTCAGGTATAAATGTGGAATTCTCAATTATAAATGGAAAATTAAAAAAGGGGGACTAGTTTATTGGTGGCTCACGTAAAGTGTGGTAAATATTTATTAAAATATTGGTAGTTATAGCCACATAAAATTTTTAAAGTTTTTAGCTTGAGGAATTATATAAAATATTTTACAATATTTTCATAGTTTTAAATGTGTGGGGGTAAAATTAAGAGTAAATGAAGGGAGGAGACAAGGTTCATGAAAATAGGGATTTCAATTTATTTCATTGGTCGAGTGAAATAACTTGTCCCCTCTATAAAATATATAGGTTAATCTATACTCTCATAAATCTACTTGCACCTAGTAAAATTCTTTTAACTTTGGTCTATCCTTTAAACCCCTTTAATAAGGGTTATGTGTTTTTATTATAATTTTTATAAACTATATGTTGTTTTTTAATTTTCATTCTATAAATTATATACTTTTTAAAAAAATGTATATATTTTTACATTATAAATTATAATAGGTTATTTTAATGTGTTAAAATATAACCTCCTAATATTATACGAAGAAGAAATTCTAGAATTTCACATTCTAGAAATACACAATAAGTTTTGGCTTCGTTAAATGTGACGGTCAAATGACGAGTCACGGTAGACCAAACATAAGAAAAAAATGATGGTTATTTAAACATCAAATTTAAGTTGGCCGGATTTTTGTCTATATTAATTTTTTTTCAGAAATTTGAAGTTATGCATGATTATGGGTCTCTTCTTCACTTCTATATGGTAGGAAATATTTTTATATAAATCGGGTATAATTGAGCCCTTTATATTGTGGATTATTATTTTGACCATGGGAGGTTAATTAGTATAAATTGTAATGACATAATTAGTTATAATAAAATAGTTTCTTTATATCTATAAAATTTAGATATGTTTCTATTAAAAGTGTTGTTTTTATTATTGATAAATATGTATCTAACTCGTGGTACATTGTATACTATAATGGGGTGTGTTTTACAAGTTTAGGAAACCAATGGTGTCCAGGTTATTTCTGTCTTGACAAAACCTAGATCCTAAATGAAACCAACTACAACATTTGAGTTAAATAGAATTTATGGCAATGAAACTCTAGACAATTATTTTTAGATCTAAGGTTTCTCCCACCAATCGTTAAGCAACTGTAGATAACATGAATATATTCTTGCAACAAATGTAGGAGACTCTTTCTATGATTATACACAATGTGAACTACGAGTACCTTCTACACATTGGTAATATCGAACATCTAAAAGAGGTATGGACACAAGTAGAATCCATGCATGAAGGATACTTGGTATATCAAGGATAGTAATGAGAGTATAATAGCTGAAGGAATTCAAAGAAATGGTCTATATATTTTTGATGATTTCTCTTACGCATCTTGTGTTATATCTCGAGTTTGAATAATTCAAAACTATGGCATTAAAGGTTAGGACATGTTAATTATCAAAGCTTATATGAAATGTATAGATATAATCTAGTGAAAGGTTTACATGTGTTGTCTTCTTCTCTTAAATTTACTTCATTACATGTTTCTAAATGATGGTTTTAATTCTGATTTAGCAAATGGTCATGATGATGTTTTGATGATATATATGTTTCAAACTCTTATCTTCGTAGATAAGAAATTAAATTGGGCTCAATCTATATTAGAAAGTTCAAATCCTATTAACCTTAAGAAAATGACCATAAACCATCATATGTACCATGCATTAATTACCTTGTATGAGCATGAGTTGCGAAGTATTATAAGGTCTAGATGAATATACAAACTAAAGTATAATGTTGATGGTAGTATTAATAAACATAAAGCTAGACTTGTTCTAGAAGTTGCAATCGAAACTTGGTATTGCTTATGTTGAGACATTTTCCCCTGTAGTTAAAATGAGTACTGTCAAAGCCTTATTTGCAATTGTCTCTCAATTTGGGTGGGAAATCCACTAAATGGATAAGAAAAAAGATTTTTTGAATTTTAATTTGAAATAAAAACTTTACATGTTTCAACCTAAAGGATTTGAAGAAACTGGTAAAGAAAACTATGTTTGTATGTTGAGAAACCTTTGTATGGTTTAAAACAAGCTCTTAGAGCTTGGTATGCGAAAATTGTTTCCGTGTTTAAACTATTAGGTTTTGTTCATTGTTCTTCTAACAATGATATATTCATCAAGCAATAAGGCTCACATATTATCATTATGTGTATATATGTTGATGATTTACTTATGACTGGTGACAATTCTGATTTAATTCCTAGGATTAAAGAGAAATTGAAGCAATACATTGAAATGAATGAGTTAGGTCTCTCACATCATGTTCTTTGTATGACTATTTCATTCTATTGTTATTTTTCAAAACACAATATGTAACCATTGTATTGAAAAAGTTTCTTATGAATGATTGTAAACCATTTTCTACTTCAATGGAAGTTAGAATAAATATTGACCATAAATCTACATATGAAAAAGGTTGATAATAAATATTGACCCTAAATTTGCATATGAAAAATGTTGATCCTATTTTATATACGCTATTAGTTGATAGTTTGATTTATCTAACTATAACTAGATCAGATATTTCTTATACAATAGGAATTACTTCAAGGTTTATGCAAGAACCTTTTTTAGAGATCATTGGAATCTTGCAAAAAGAATTTTTAGATATTTGAAAGGAACAATCAATTATGGGTTGTATTATAATAAGAATAAAAATGCTATCTTATATGAATTTTTTGATTCTAACCATATTGATATTGTGTTATAAAATATATTGGATATGTGTTCAATTTTTTTGGTGTAGGAACCATTACTTGGAACAAAAAATACAATCAACAGTCTTCATTTCTTTTACTAAGGTAGAGAAGTACAATGAAGAATTAAAGAAGCCATATGGCTGCAACGGATGTTGGTAGGGATACACATGGAAGCTAAAGGAAGTATTTCTCTTCTATGTGGTGGTCAAAGTTGTATTACTCTTAATTAATAATCTAGTTCAACATCAGAGGATGAAGAATATTGAGATACATATACGATTCACCCGTGAGAAGGTGCAAAGTAATGAAATAAATCCCAAGTTCATGTTGATCAAGAGTATGTTGTTGACATCTTCACAAAGTCCCCGAGTGCTACAATTTTTGTTACTTTTGTGAAAATCTTGGATTTTCGAGTTGTCATTGAGGAGGAGTGTGCATGACAATGTCACCTCCTATGGAACTTGGTTTTGTAAAAATACCTTCGGGCATTTATAAAATACCTTTAGAAAGTGTAAAAAGACATTC
Organism: Taxus wallichiana var. yunnanensis; assembly: GCA_018340775.1. Taxonomy (NCBI): domain Eukaryota; kingdom Viridiplantae; phylum Streptophyta; class Pinopsida; order Cupressales; family Taxaceae; genus Taxus; species Taxus wallichiana. The sequence goes on from CM031240.1 coordinate 967,187,091, forward strand.
GAGTAAGTGTAAAAATACTTTCAGGCATGTATACCTCATCTTCTTACTTTTTAGAAAGAAGTGTATAAAGATATTAAAGGCGGTCTTCAAGAAACTCTTTAGTGCTATTGATTTTACTTGGTAAACATTCAAGATCAAACATATTGTTAAGGAGGCCCTTAGTTGTAAAATCTCTTATATGCTTGGGTTCAATAATTTGTTATGAGAAGAACATGTAAAACTCAAAAATCATACTTAGCCACCGATCATGAGATTATCTTTGGGATTCCAAATACTTTTATACCAAAAGGTAAATTGAGTATGATGAACCCCGTGTTATAATTCTTTCAACCGATATGCTAGCCTAAAACCATTATGGTTTAAGGATTGTAAATCTTGTAGTCTACAACGGGCAAGTAATCTATTGGTATATGTTATGTTATCCCACTTAACATTAAGGGGAAGTGTTGGAACATAATGATTAAGTGGTTTGGCCAACCCTTGATGTATATGAGTCCATCACTAATATATAGGTTAATATTTAATAATATGAAATATTTATATTTCTATTATTAAATATGTTAACCTAGGTATATATTTTAGGTTAAATATTTAATATTATAAAATGATTATATTTCTAATATTAAATATTATAAACCTAGGTGTATGTGTCAACCATTTTAGGTTGAAAAGGTAGGTCGGGAGACATACCCAATCACCTTATATAAAAAGGACTTTAGGTCCTCATTTGATATATTCGGGAAATATATCAAAAGTGTGCAAATCAAGTGATTTGATTTTACCCTTGGTAAATAGAGTTTCAAAGGAGGAGGTGATCTTACTGGATGTAAAATAAGTTCTCTAAAGTAAAAGGTTATTTTCAAAGTGGTTTTTACCCTATTGGGGTTTTCCACTATAAATATTGTGTCATCTGTGTTATTTATTTCCTGTAATATTTCTTTATTTACTTATGTTATGATGTAATATTTATTCAAATATTTATTGTTATATTATATAATATGTAATTTGATTAAATTTGTATTTATTAGAATCCTCAAATTCTAACATTTTCTTTCAATTACCCATTCAACCTCAACATGGTTAATAAAGATGAGAGACAACAACAATTGAAAATAAAACAACTTAAGTCATCCTTCGGTGTTCAACAAAGACAACATTGCATTCAACAATTCTGAGAAGAGAAAGAATAGAAAGTAAATCCTTTCACATTTCAAAGAAAAACAGCGATGATGCATAACTCGAAGGAGAAAGAAGATCCCAATAATCCATTCTATTAAAAGGTTAGACACAGTCGATGTTCCAAGAAGACTGAATGACTCCTTAACAACATCCAAATTCAACAACCACCGCCGCACAAACAACAAAGTCGAAATTGAATCGATATAAGAATAACAACTAAAACTAGCAAGATAGAGCCAAAGAGAGGGCTTCTCATCAAATAAAGAGAACAATCACTGCAGCACACTGATGCAAGTTTTTAAAGCAACAAGCTCAATAACAAAATTATTTAATTCTTTTCAACACAAAAAGCATCAACAAAGAAGCTTTCTCCTTTTCCAATCAGAGAGTGGAAGAGAACAATGACGAATTAGGACATTCAAGAGAGATCTTGATTTCTTTCCAAGATATTACATACAAACGAGGATAACGAATGAAATTTTACCTTCCCAAACCCATTTTACAGGATCAAGAAAATAATCAATAGGTAAGGAGAAGAAGCTCTAACCCAGATTCAATTCAAATGACGACAAATCAAGTGACTTCACTCCAAGTCAATTCTTGAAATCGAACAAAAGGAGAAGAGTATAACAAAATAAAATAAAACTTTCCAACTCATTCCTTTAATTAATCAAACTGAGTTAATCCCAAGTTCCACTAAAATAGTCAATTTTCACAACATCTACATAAGTAAATCAAGGTTTTTCCAAAACCATTTCATACACATAGGTAAGAGAAACAACAACATCCGTTTAGTCCCAGGAAAGGAGTTAAAGCATAAATCACCAGATTTTGAGCAAGGAAAATCAAAACCGAATGAAATCCTTTCTAATAATCCCACAAGATTTACAGGCTTAAAACATATTTAACTCAGAAACAGTAAACATATCACTATTGCCTTCAACAAGTTCAAATCCACAAGAAAGCAACAAATCTGAACACCCATTTTAACATAATCTTATCAGCAGTGATAAAATTTGCATACACTTCCAGTTTCAACTGAAAACATCAATTTTCTTACCTTTTCTCAGCAAAGAGAGAGAACTTTGACCAAATCTTAAAAAACTTGTTTTTCCTTAAACCATTTTAGCACAAGAGATCAGAAATCCACACGACTTAAGTAATATTCCAGTTTCAAATAAGATAAACACGATTACTCAAACATGCATCAAGAAAATACCCATATTGCATATTTTCCAAACAACAAACTCAAGCAGAAGATCACAGCCAAAAATACACCAAGGAATTTCCACAAAACCATTCATTTCTAAGAGCAGATTTCTTTTAATGAAGATGTTTAATAAAAAGAACTATTTAACAAGAAGAGCCTATCATGCCTGATAAAATTTCTTGTTGATTTGCAGAAGATATTTAGCCAAGTTTCTCAAGAATCTCTTCTTTTCAACCAACGTCAACAGTCAAATATCCTAGCTTCCTCTACGTTTCTACAGGTTCAGAAATAGTCCAAGATACCCACGATTACAATGGGTTGAAAAACAAACTTTCTGGTTTGAAGAACCTAAACTCTCATGCAGAGAAAAAACCAAAAGGATCCAAATGACCAACAACTTTCTCCAATTCCTCCTGCCTAACTCCTAGGTGGTTTCCTCCACTAAGCCCAAGGTTATTAAATGCATTAAATGCATTGAATGCTATTTCCCCCTCTTTCCTTATGCCATTGCCACTTCAAATTTGGTGAAACAAATTCAAAAATTCCCATTCATTTTAAATTTAGCAATGATGTCAGCTAGGCATCCCACCATCTTTTTATGCCTCCGCCAATCTTGGCAAATTTAGGATGTAAGGAATGAAATCAATTCACATTAATAACTTAGAAACCACCACCACCAACCTTCCATTTTCCATGTAACCCATAGGTCCCCTTTCATCTTAGTAATAGTTTAGGTTACATTAGCATTGGTTAGGTTTTTCCACCTTAGTTCTTAGGTCATTAGGATTTATCTTAGGTTAGTTCAAGACTCCTAGCCATATAATATACCTCCTTAGGTTAGGTCATCACCTCTTAGATTAGAATTTATATAAGGTAGGAAACCACAACCTAGTTTTAGGTGTCAACATAATAGTTTAGTAATAGGTCCTAGGTAAGTATTATTACCTTAGGTCAAAAATCCAATAGGCAACATTATAGTTTGGGTCAGATCCAAATAACAACAAGCATTCTGACCAAGGTTAAGGAATTTTCCTTATTATCCCACAACAGATCCTTAATCTCCTCACGTTGATCAGTGTTACAAAACATTAATAAAGGAGGTCCAAATTTACAGTTTGTAGCATGATGCTTTGAGTAAGGACACCTGAAGTTAGGTCCTTCACAATTTACAACAAAATATTGATCGGTTCCATAATATGTTTCATTCAGCATGTTAATTAACAAGATGACAATAAAGAAGAACCAAAGCATACCTTGGATCAATGGAATTGATTCAAGGTGTGTTGTTAGCATATGGAAAATGTGAAAACAACAGTATAGATTTACAACCTATATTTCACATAGCATAATGGCTTCGCTTCCAAGTAAACAAAATTACAGCTAGCATGAATTTTGAACAATAATAACTTATCCATTGCAAACATGATTTTCAATGTCAAAATAATACACCTTCCTAAGACAAATCACATGTCATGTTTGCAATGTCAAAAGTGGAATCCATCATAGTAACGGTCATGACCAAAATGTTACAAGTGGTGCAGCCAACCCTTAATGTCTATGGGTCCATCACTAATATATAGGTTAATATTTTATAATATGAAATATTTATATTTCTATTATTAAATATGTTAACCTAGGTATATAATTTAGGTTAAATATTTAATATCATTAAATGATTATATTTATAATATTAAATATTATAAACCTAGGTGTATGTGTCAACCATTTTAGGTTGAAAAAGTGGGTCGGGAGACATACCCATCACCTTATATAAAAAGACTTTAGGTCCTCGTTTGATATATTCGGAAATATATCAAAAGTGTGCAAATCAAGTGATTTGGGTTTACCCTTAGTAAATATGGTTTTAAAGGAGGAGGTGATCTTCTAGATGTAAAATAAGTTCTCTAAAGTAAAAGCTTATTTTCAAAGTGGTTTTTACTCTATTTGGGTTTTCCACTATAAATAATATGTCACCTATGTTATTTATTTCATGTAAGTATTTCTTTATTTACTTATGTTATGATGCAATCTTTATTTAAATATTTATTGTAACATTATATAATATGTAAATTGATTAAATCCATATTTATTGAATCCTCAAATTCTAACAAGCACGAAATGGATAGAATGTAATAGAAATCACCAAAATGTGTATCGATTAGATGAAATATAATGTCCAGAGATATAACATACATGTAATGCATAGAGTACGATTGTAAGTGGAATTAAGAAAAGAATGCCACAAACGAGGTGAAAATTAGAGTAAAAATGCTCAAGATATGAAAAAAATTATTTGGTGTGTTTTAGTTGAGGTTATGATCGCAAAATAATGACTATAGTAGTGTAAGTAATGAAAAGTAAATATAAATAGTAGTGTGAAAAAATGATTTTCACTTCATTTTCCTTTTTTGCAGGATTTATATTGAGCTCTAGTAAGTAAGGATGTTGTAAGTTAGAGTAGCATGACCTAGCTGATTTGAGATGGTGGCAACCATTGTAGCATCATATATGACGAAAAATTTGGTAAGTGTGTTGTTTTTTGAAAAATCTGTGTAATAGTCATTTTTGTTGATTTTTTTCAAAATTTTGATTTTAAATTTTCTTTTTAGACTTGGATAAGAGAGGTGAAAGCACTAATGGCCTTCAGGTTAGGAGCACCCAAACCTAGGTGTTATTGTTACGCTCCTTGGCACCCCAGTACTACTTCTAGACACCCCAATCTAGAGAGGGTGTATTTAGTCTAGAATGATGTAAACATAATTTTGGATGTGTAGTAATGTGATAAGTGAGTGTGTATAGATTTTTATAGTGTTATAATGTTATGGTTATTGTTGTTATGTGTTGTGCGAGAGGATATCCAAATCGAGGAGTTCCACGGGATTGTCATTTGAGTACTTTTCTTAGGCTAGGTTTTTCAGATGATGATTAGGAGGTTATGGACCATGTGGGCTTGTGACACATAGCGCAGATGGGGGTTGTGCCCCATAATATGCCTATGTTGACAACCTTATGTGAGAGGTGGTGCACAAATACTTATACCTTTTGGTTTACTATTGGTGAGATGATAGTCATGCTAGATGATGTGTATCACATACTATGATTACTAGTTTTGGGGGAGAGAGTACAAGTCATGCCATTGGAGGATATGGAGAGATAGGCGTGAGCTGCGAGATGGTATTTTGTGGGAAATCGAGTACTGTCGAGGCCCATATTATTTTGGATGATATTTCAAGGTTAGGGGTTCGCACTTCGGAAATTCATAGTCATGGTTTTTGCTTCATATATTGTAGTAGAGGGGGGAGGTATGGGCCTCTTGTATAAGATGCATGACATTTGTTATTGTATAGAGGAGGATAGCACTAGGTATGCATGGGCACGGTGTGTTTTGGCCCACAGTATAGATACCTATATATATTCATATAGGAGGAGCATGGAAGTGGGATATGTGCTACTACGTTATTACATGTATGGGCCTACGAGAACATTGCAATGTTGAGGCCAATAGGAGGTCTATGAGCAGAGTGAGCTAGATTAGATATATATGCAAGGAGATGGGTTGGTGTGTGTTGACATAAGATGGATATTGGTACCTATATGACACCGATAGATAGGATGGGGCATGAGACAGGTGATATGGAGGCCATACCAAGACTATGGAGGATGTCCAGAGGATGTTATAGAGATATGATGCATATAGAGGACTATATGGTTAGAGGACCAATTTCCAAGCATGGCCGAGTTATTTCGGGTAGAGAGGGTATCAAGCCGGTTTGGTATGGCTTAGGATGTGCTCCTAGAGCCATATCTATGGTTGAGATCTATTATAGCACCTAGGAGGACCGAGTTGGACCATGGCCCAAAGAGAGCAACTAGTACCTCCTAGGCTAGATGAGGCGGATGCAGACACTAGATCCAATAGAATCAAATGATGCGAGGTGTATAGAGGAGTACCATGTATGGTGGACAACACATTGATGGGTATTATTGTTTCGTTGTTCATAGAAGTAGCAAGATTACCACGGGAGGAGAAGGAAAGGGGGAAGAACGTGCCCCTAACAATGTGTTAGCAACTATAATGAAGAGTGAGTATTTATATAGTTATGTAGTTTATTTTGTTGTCTCGCCTATGTGAGAGTAATGGTTAGCTAATGTGTTGTTCTATTGTTTTTTTAGGTAACATCTATTGGTCCTTGATAGTGGACATGTCCATATGCACATTGACGTAGAATGTGTCAAGCGACATACTTATGGGTGGATGGATACTTAAGTGTGTGGATGACATCATAGGTGAGCATGCCCATTTGTTTGATCCAATGGCCATAGCATCGATGATGTGCACTATGTTTTTAGGCGAGAGAGATGAGGCACACAAGGATAATCGATGAGCCAAGGAGTAAATGGGTGGTGGTCCCTTGGCACAGGATGTGTTTACACGTTATGTGAACTTATAGTGTCAATTTGTAAAGAAATATCCTAAGGTTACATTACTACATAGGCAGGTTGAGAGGTATTGAGGTCGTGACCAGCGATGTAGAGTTAGTGGTGAGGCATCAATTTATAGAGATCTTGAAGTACCCAAGAGCGATAGTAATGATGAGATTTTATTTGTATTATTGTATATGATGTAGGGGAGTTTCCCAGTGATGAGATGTTTTTGTAATGATGATTGTATTTGATATATATAAACAAATTTTATTGATATATGATGAGTTTATTTCATTGTGTATTGATGTCATAATGTGATTGATGATGTATGATTCAGTGATTATTGTCATAATGTATGTAATGTGTTGGATATTGTTCATGTTTATTGATGTATACTTGTACTATGATGTTGATAATGATAGAAAAATGTGTAATGTGAATGATGATAGATAACATATGTAATTTGATTGATGAGTTGAGTGAGATGCATATTTGTTGAATGGAATTTGCGATGCGTAGGTTAGTATAATAATGAGAGTGGAATGTATGTAAAAATAGATAACATATGGTTTCCAAACTAAAGTGTTCGTGATGAACACATGTTAATGTGATAATGTAATGTGATCGTAATATATTAGCGTGATGAAATGGGGGGAGATTAGTGATGCCCCCCATTGTATGGATGATTAGGACCATTTAATTAATACCCCTCAATAGTCAACAATGAACTACGTAAATCCAGAGTGCATCATCAAGAAATGATTGAGTGTGCTAGATGAATCGATGAAGCGCGTGATAAATAGTTCTTATAAAAAAACCTCAACAAATGTAAGAACACAAGTGCATTATTGAGGAGGTAATTTCATAGTAATCACCTACCATATACCAAGGTGGTATGAATTAGTGGAAGCATGTGACATGGAAGCAATGTGATCATATGAACCAAAATTAATATCATGTGGAGCAGCAAGTGGGATGGGCAAATCTTTGAGGGATGTGGAAGTCATTGTGATACATTAGCATGATGTGGTGGATAAGATGGATGAAGTGGATGTGATGGTGTAGCAATGTGTGAATACGGTAGAGAGTGCACATGAGTGAAAAACTATGGTGGTGGATGCACCATGACACTGAGTGTGAGATGGAGGAGATGACTCAATCAGTAAAAACTCATTGATGAGGTAGAGGAGAGATGGAGCACTCACATGAGCAAGAGATAAAGGAAATGATGCCCTTATCCTCTAATTTTTGCAATCTATCATGAATGGAGAAGCAATCATTCTTCCTATGGCCATTGATATGATGATAATTACAATAAGGTTGATCACACTGATATTGTAGATGATGTTGTGGATGATGATGGTTTGATGGTAAGTGAATTAGATGCCTTGTAAGTAAAATCGTAGCACATCATGAGCTCAAGTGTGATGAGATAAGTGTAATGTCTCATGCAACATATATGGAGTAGTAGAAGTAGCCTGTCATGGAGGAGGAAGAGAATTATGCTTCTGTGATGTAGTAGGTTGAGCTTGTTTGGTAGGTTGAGATGCAGATTGTGTAGAAGGCTCAACCAATGGAAATGGAGGAAAACTAGATAATACACTAGTAGTAGAGATAAGTGGAGGATCAATGACATGTGTCATAATAATATCTTGTTCTAGGTCAATGAATTTATAATATAGAAGAATGAATGAATTACATGTATCATATTACAATCTTTTCTTAAGCACGGGAATCAAACCATGACAAAAAATGAATTGCTTCTCTAGATCAATAGGTTGGAATACTAGTTGATGCATACAAACATTGAACCATAAGATACAATCCTTGATAGATTTTGATGTGCCCTAGTGTAAAGTAGGTAGGTAGTCATAAGTAACTCTAGGGCCATTATTGATGAGACAACGATAGATAAAAGTGTCATAGTAAGTGCTAATAGACCCAATGGGAAGATGATTTTACCATTGTAAAGCCTCATCACTAATATTGTGTCCAAATGCCTTAAGAAATAATCTATCATTAAAATAGGGTTCCATAGCCATGTGGTAATATAGGATATTTGAATGAGAGTCACCAATACCATCAAAACATGTGAATGTAGGCATAAAAAAATCATTAGGAAATGTAGAGTTATGAATTTTCTTAGGAATAGGGTATAATTTAATGAGTTTTTGTCAATAGAATCATAGTAATCCCTACTTTCTAAAGTGAGAGACTGAACCTAAGATTGTAATTGACCTATGGCATGCATGAGAGATATGATATCCTGTGAAGGAATAGTAGAAGATGGCAATAATGTATTGAGCGGTTGTAACTTTCCATTGTGAGTGATCATAGGAATATCAAGAGAAGATAAAGGAGATTCTGATGCTAAAGGCACACTAGGTTGAAGAATCTATAGTAGATGAAATATATGGAACATCCATAACAGTGGTAGGACTAGCATCGAAACATCCCTAGGAGTTGAAGTGACCGATGGAGATATAATGATATGATAAGATGAACTAATAGGTGTAGATGATGTGATAAAAGGAGATGAAATTGTAGGAGAAGAAGAAATAATAGATGGAGACAATGCATGCACTATGCTAGATACAACCTCAGGAGAAAGTGGCAATGGAGATTCACGTGTAGCACAATGAAAAGTAATAGAATCGTGGCTATCAATTGTGTCATTGACATCACCTAAAGACTCAAATATTATAATGTTATTAAGCGTATTATTGATAGGATCATCAACATAATATGAAGGTGTATGAGAACTAGTATGTGATGAATGATGAGAAGCAATATCATAAATAAGAGAATCATGAGATGGAACTTTAACGGTGGTTTTATCGGGAGAAGAATCAGTATGCACATGTGAGTGATTGTTAATAACAAATGTAATCAATAAGAGAATCATCTAGAATTTCCTTAAAAGATCAGAAGGAGGATTACTAGTAGTCATATAGCATGGTACACAATGAGTAAAGGATATCAAATCCAAAAATACTAATGCCAATGGGAGAATTTTCAAAACTAGTAAGTAAATATCATTGACCGTCTAAGAGTTATTGAATGATTTGGCATAGTAACATTACTATAGAGAGCCATGAGCTCAGCGATAACAACCTCATTATAAATTGGATTGACACTAACATGAGACATGGTGGGTCGAGAAGTATAAGAGATAACCTTAGCCATTAGGGTTTGAAGTAGATCCTATAGATAAAATGTTCTAAAGTACGGGTTCACCAAAATGATTAACTAAAATTGGAATTTTAAAAGTTAATCTAAGAAGTATAGTAATGTAATAACTGAAATAAATTGAACTATAAATGATAAATAATGTATTTGATATTTTAAATGAAATGAAATAATTGAAATAGGAGGTAAAAGGTACTAACCTAAAAATAACTTACTCAAGTGATCTAGGACTAGTCGAGTGTTGTACATGTGGAGAAAAGTGTCGTGACGGACTCTAGAAAATTACAAGAGAGGAAAATCTAACTTTGACTTGGGTGCTTATGGAAGGATGGGTGTGCCTAGGTGCCCTAGGCTAGAATTAGGTGTCTTGGTCTAAAGTAGCTCAAAACCTGAACCTAAGAGGATTGTTATGTCTTTGTAATAATTATCATTTTTTGCGTTAATCTCGCACTTACTTCATTGATGCCATAGTAAACTTGTAATGAAGAATCACCTACAAAACCCCACACAAAACATCAAACCCTAAAAAAATAAAGATGCATATGAAGGGTTCGAATGTCCTTAGCAGCCACAATGGTGGTCTTACAACTAAGCATTGCACTACATCTCAGACCCAATGTAGTTCTGTGTGATTGTGTGTGTAATGATGTGCCTAGGGTGCCCTAACACCAATGACATAGAGATAATGGGAAATAGCTAGATAGAATGTAAAATGGTGGATGGAATAGAATAGACTTCCCTTTCCTATGTAGTGTGTGATGTAAAATAGTGCCCAAATGCAGTCCCTTGCCTTGTGTAGATAGCTAGCCCTTAGTAGAAGATATTTTGCCCATAAGGTAGTACGTATGTTATGTTTATATAGGGATCTCTTTCTCAAATTTTAACACTAATGACCCGACATGCCAACTAGTACTTAGGGGAATGGGAGGGAAAATTATAAAGATTGACCTCAAACATCTAAATGAGAGCCAAGTGTGACAGAGACCAGGGTGCCTAGAAATGAGGACCGAGGCACCGGGGTGCCCTAATCACTCCCTAGGCACCCTAGTCAATGACTAGAGATGAAAATTGAGTAAATAACCATAGATAAGAATCCATGATAGATGACTAGAATTGTGCACATAAGTGACGACCGTGCAAGACACACACAATGACAATGACTGACTAAACCGATGACAAGACTAGGGGATGGGTCATTAGTGAATACTTTTCTTATGTAAGATCCATATATAAGAAAACATACTTAGCGATATAATAGTAGTAGTAATTGCATGATTTTGTGACTACATAGGTACAAAAGCATCCAATAGGGGAAGGAAGCAACATACATTATTGTCTAAGATGGAAAATTTCATCTTAGGAACGTTTTTAGTAATAGATGTAAAATTTTCTACAACATACAAATTTTATAGGTTTTTAATACATATTTAAGGACAAATTGGCATAGTTTAGGGAAAAAAATATAAAATGTGGGTAGAAATTGTGGGGGCATGATTAATTCATTCCCTTATGACTTTTTGCATCTTTAGCACCTTTACACTACATGGTATGGGTGCATGAGCCTCCTCCTTTCTCTATATTTAGCATTCTCTAATTGATACACATGGGACATGTGTGGTGGGGGCATGCATATAATTTATTCCCTTTCTAGTTTGTTTTATTTTACACATTTGGGCCTAGATTTGTTTATAGTGGTGTTGTCCATGAGTAGAAGATTTTGGGATGAATATAAATCCATGTGACACCCTTTTTATCACTCTTTTAGGGAGGATTTAGGGGAAACTAGAATTTTGGTGTGAGGGGTATTATTCACTTATTATTTGTTTATTACGTGAATTACCCTCACTATAGACACCGAAAATCTACACTCTCTCACCTTCATTATCTAAAATCATTCATGATCGTTAAAATAATTAAAATATGCCACTCACAGACACTCTACAACACTAGGTCACCCACTTGTACCCTTTAATTAATTTAATTTAATTCACGTTATCTCACATCCTTAGGTTTAAATAATTAAATAATTAAATTAAGTAAATCAATTACACCTCACACCCTCACACCTCACCATGTGAACTCATCCACACTCACTAGTTATAACTAGTTAATTTAGTAACCTTCCATAAATATAGCCTAATTACCTCTAACTTATCCCTATAACTACTTCCCACCCCTAACTAGTTAGAACTAAGTTAAATTAGAAACCTTCTAAAAACACCTCTACATTTATCCTAACTAACCTAGTCCTAATCTAAGCTCATCCCTCTTAGTATCCCAACCTCTCTTGAAATCCCTCCAAATCAAGATCAAAATGGCAAGAAAATCACTCCTTTTATCCCCTAACTCGAATTTTTTGAAATCGCCGGTGATTATCCCGATCACTCGATGATCTATATAAACAAGTTTCTCAACCTCTTTTGAGGAGGATTCTTGGATTTTTAGGGGAATTTATGCCCATTCATGAACATTTTGAGCCTAAGGTTTCCAACAGAGCACCATCATCACCCTACTTCATCAACATGATCATCATAACATCCATCTTCATCATCAAGCTATCATCAAGAAATCTTCACCTATGTCTTCCATTCAATTTGATTAATCATCCAAGGTAAGCACTTGTTTTCATTGAATTTTGTTTCCATTTTCAGGTAACTTTTCTCATATTTCATTACTAGTCTCATTTAAGCTTTATAATCCTCACAATTGCAAATAATTAAGTTAAACTATTTGTTTTTATTATCACATTAGAATTCACAACAATCACTTTCCGATGATTGCTAAAATCACTTGTGATTCTGCATATATATTTTTCTTTCATATATTTGATCAAATCTTCTTAACAATCCATATCCATTTCTATTTATTGCTAACATGTCGTCAAGTATGGGTTTTGTAGATGGCCATATTAGGTATTAGCCATCCCATTACTAGAATTGATTCACTACCAATCATTCGCCACCCCTTACACTTGGGAGAAGTATGATTTGTTACATGACTTAGAACTATGTGTTATCCACGCTACACCCCTTGATCGTTTGGAAGCAATCTTTGCATCAACCCAACGCATCCGTGAAGCAACCAAAGAATTCTGGGAGGCATACTACGAGGTCTAGAGGATCCAAGTTGACCTTGCATCATTCGAGTACAACTATGAGGTAGGCCTAGACATACCAAAGGATAATCATACACCGCATCTGAATCTAACATCGAAAGCAACATCAACCTTCCAAACATTAATTTTGATCTCTCACGCCTCTACGATATAGAAGAAGAGATCTCTGATTTCTTCATGGAAGATTATATCTCTGAACCTGATTCTTACTTCATAGAAGATGAAGACTTTTCTTGTTCTATAGGCTCAAACTTCTCAGAAAACCTAGATTCTAACCTAGAATCCAACTCTGATTCTAGGCTTGTTGCTTTCATTTCATTACTATCAGCTAATGTATGTAATCATCTAAATAAGTGATAACAGTTAATCACATTTACCATTTATCATATTGTACTTCATATTATCATCAATAAAGCTTGATTTTCTTAAAATTAGGTTGATATCCACTTGAGGAAGTCTTTGTGCTTCTAGGATTGGCCTTTTCCAAACAACCTACCCACCTTATTTTACTAACTATATTTTATGTAAGTGTTTTTGATTTGTAGGCTTACTTGTAGGGAAAGGAATTCTAGTACATTCTTCACGAAGTGCAAAAACATCATTCATACATCACATCTCATGGGTATCTTAAAAACCCCGCCATACTGAGGTTGAGAAAATTTTACCCCTTTAAAGTATCAAACCAAAACCCTTGAGGTAAAAATTTTCCTCAACATCTTGGAACCTAGTGGGACACAATTTTCCCTTATTCTTTTATTTCATCTTATCAGTAATATATTCACTATTTTCATTATCTAGTAATCATCTACAAATAGGATAATCACCTTTGATTAGCTCAATCAGCAATTGATCGTGTGTTTCTATTTTTATCATTGCTTCACAATCCGTTGTTTTTTCTTTCTTTCTCTAATCTGGTTGTAGGGTTATTTTTGGAAATTCATCTTCTTGATTTACGGTTTGCTCACTTTAAAATTGTTAAAAATCTATTTTTAAAAATAGAGCACTCTCACGGTAAGTCCTAGAGCCTTTCTTTTGTTTTCGTTTTTGCATTTTTTTTTTTCTCTCTCAAAAATAAACATTTCATTTTGGGTCTTAAAATGAACCATTTCATACTTCTTGATCATCTAGTTTTAATTAGGGAGGTTAAATCGTTGCATTCACTTATTTTCCCTCACACATAACCAAACCACTATCAAATCAAAATGCATTCAAAAATTCCCACCCAGTGAAACTGATTGGGATTTCATCACCCAACAGGGAAGCCGACTTGGTGTTCTAGTAAGTATAATCTCCTATTTATTGGTATATTTTGGCTCAACACTGACTCCCTTATCACAATGGGACCGTGAAGTGAGGGGTAGGCCCTAATATACATGCCCATACCGGAAGCAATATAGATTTGGGCCTCACGTACCTTCGGGTATATTAAGGAAACCACCCATAAACATACCCGAGACCATCCATAGCTTACCATTTCCTAGGACCCTCATTAACCATCTTACACATTTCACTTTCTCCTAATTAATCAAGATAAAAAAAAACATACTTTGCTTGCATTTTCTTGTTGTTTGTAAATCAACCCATTTAGTTATTTTTCACTTTCTAGGTGTTTGTGTGTTTGATTATTATGGTACTTACTAGACAACAAGATCGTAACCAAATTCTTGAAAACATGTCTACTCCACCCCATACATTTCAACAACATGTCCCATTTTACACTACAACACTTTTGACACCAACACAAAAACAAATCCCATATTATCAAACAAATACATCCAATCCCTTTTCTGACACCCAAAAACTTGGAATGAATCAGGGTCAACTATAATAATGAAATGGAAAAAAATCCTTTCATTCCCCACATCGATATCATGGTCAAATCCCTCATACACTAGAATCAAAACATCCATTTTCTCCTAGAGCATCCAAACCTCCCTTCTACAATAGGGGAGACCTTGTCTTTGAAGAAATGCTAGACTCAAACCCTATTTCCCTCAATTTCCCATAGTGGCCAGAAATTTTCAGATGTAACCATTTACACCCCAATGCACTTACAACCCTTCATCTACCATTACACAACTCATTGATTAAAATCAAGACCTTGTTGTGCACCATTTGTAACCATACACTTCAAATCAACTTGAAACACCAAATAATAGTCAACCCTAGATATCTATCATTCTACTAACCCCTTTGAAACATCGAATGAACAATCTTCCACTAGTCAACCCAAAGCATTTGAGGTCTCTTGAGGCCTTTTTATGACATCCACATTATTTCATCACAAAACATATCTACCCAACAATCCACATCTTCACCAAATACTTTTACAGGTTCCACACCTCCTTTAAGTAGTACCTCTACTTCCTCATCTACCCCTCTAGCTTCCTCATAGGTAAAAACATCTCCACTAGGTTTTGTGGCCTTTTCTACTATTGTATCCTCCCAACAGTTACTAGTCCCATTCAGAACATCACTATGTCCATTCCTACAACTACACCACTAGTCAATACCAGTGCCATTTCCAACACTCATCCCATCTCACAATATATACCACAACCTTCACAACCTTTGATCTCCATGCCACAATCTACACCCCTACAAAATATCCCACAATATAATATCTCTCAAAAAAGTGTTCCACAACAAGCACCATCCTCTACCACCTCTGTCCATATACTCCCAAAAAACACCTACATATTCATAACCACTCACTTATACATCAATTCCATTACAATATCAATACATACAAACCTCATAGCCTATAGCTTCACAACAAGGTTTCTCATCTCATCAAAACATCCCACAACATAACATCCCTTATCATCAGAGTATTCCTCAACAAAATATTCCTTATCAACATCATATACCTCAGTAAAAACACCTCAATACATCATGCATCAATAATACGCCCCTCAACAAAACATTCCGCAATACCACATCCCACAACAAAATAACCCTTACCAACACAATGCCTCATATCAATAGAACATCCCCAACAAAACATTCCCTACCAAGAAGGCAACCCTCAGCAATATCAGACATACTCACCACCTATTCAATCCTTGTTTCAACCTGGCTCATCTTCACAACAACCAACACAAATTAATCCCATCCAAGCCCTTTTAAGCCACATATCGAGTCTCAAAGTTGCTTTGTCCTCATCCAAGAATGTGATATTTTGTGATCAAATTTAAAGAGCTCATTCATCCTTCAGTGTCATATAAACCATATCCACCTCACTGGGAACTTCCTAATTTTATCAAGTTTACAGGATGGAAGATCCCAACAACATATTTGTTCCTTTTGTCATGTGTTTTATCTCATAGCTCATGACCAAGATCTAATGTTAAGAACCTTCCCATGTCCCTTCTTGGTCCTACCTTAGATTGGTATGACAACATCCCACAACATTCATTTTTCTCCTTTGTTAAGCTTGCTCAACTTTTCTTAGACCATTTCTCCATAAATATAGCTCAAAAATCACTATCAATGACCTATATTCCATCAAAAAATTTGAAGAAGAATCCATCATTGACTTTTTCACCCATTTTAGGGATGTGGATAATCAAATATCCTTTACATTACCACAAAAAAAATTAATCGAAGTCTTCTGTCGTCATGCATGTGCTAAACACATCTCATCCACTTTACAAATTCAATCATTTCAAAAAAATGAGGATTTTACCATGGCCCATAAACTGGAACTACGAGCTCTATAAGATGGTTGGGTAAAGCTTCATCCTAAGAAACAAAAATTTGAGTTCCCATCCAAGTCAATGTCCAACCCTGATAAGTCAAAAATAGCTATCAACTTTGTTGTAGTCAAATCTACTCCCAAGGAAAAACATGTCATTGAGTGTCCCCATCAACAATGTAATTACACACCTATAGAAGAGACTTATAGTGCAGTATTTGAAAAAATGTTTCCTCCAACATGATATCTCTCCACCTATCCGACCCATCGACATATCAATATCTAAACTCATTTGGTATTGGGATAATGAATATTACAAATAACATAGGGTTCAATGGACATGACATCGAAAGGTGTTGTACATTTTGTAATGTACTTCAATATTTGATCGAAAAGGGTGAGCTCCACTTGGATAACCCAAATGCACCCCAAATCAAAATATTGACATATTTAAGCAACTTTTTCCGAATCACCCTTCATCCTCCGATCAACCACAGAAAAATTTCATCCACACCATCAATACAATAACCAAAGTAGAGCCTATCCTTCCTACATCCTCGTCACTTGCTAAATCAAAACCTATAGAACTAATGCCAACATCGAATAAGCCTAAAACTACGACTACAGAGCCTCCATCTATTGAGAGCATCACTAAAACCCTTCCTACATCCTCGTCACTTGTTGAATCAAAACTTATAGAGTCAACACTAGAATCCAATCAGCCCAAAGCTATTGAGCCTTCACCTATTCAAACTATTCATATGCCTTCATCACATATTGTACCAAATCCATACCCAAATCCTCATTACACCCAAAATTGTCAACCTAAAATACACTTTACTTGAAAAAACCTGACCCATTCCGCGCGTCCTCATCATTCATCCAAAACCATGAAGGTACCTCATAAGCATGGTGTTGTACAAGTTTTTAAGAGTCCTCAATACATTTTTCCATATCATATTCTTTTGCGCGTACTCATTCCCTCCTATCTACTAATCACCCTATTATTACAGGGGTCAAAAAGCCCAATAACACCCCTCCTCTAAGTCCATATCTGCACATTTTTACACAATCCAATTATCCTCACCAACGATCACCCATACGGGGTCTCTCGTCCTCGCATGTTATACAACCCAACTATCCACACTAATGGAAAGCCACATAGGATCCTCATCCACCATTCACCGTGATGTCTAGAAAGCCTCCATGATCAAAAAAATAAGCAACCTATGGCTAAATTACCCATCTTACCTCCACCTGAAAATAGTATAGATGCAACCTTTTCACCATCCACATCTACACCTAAGGGCCTTATGCCACCATCTTAGATGATCTCCTTCAGTGATCACTTATTACATTACCACCTCCTAAACCATTAGATCATCACGGATGGAATCCTACCTAGTATGACTTCAATGTTTTATGTGATTACCATAGGACACGAGGCCATTCCATAGAAGACTATAGAGCCTTTCTTTAAAAGTCCAAAAGATTGGCAATTCGATCTTCCTTCCTTCTCAATCAAAGAGAATGTTAACATCAACATTACCATCATCTTCATCAAAACCTAAAGGAGTCATCCCCAAAGGCACCTACTCATCTATTTGAAAATGTACACATCTCCACCCAATCACAAAGTTACGAAAAAGAACCATCAAATCCTAAGAAAGGTAAAACCTCCATCGTTATACCTCCACCTCCCCGAATTATCCATCTCTTCTAGTAAGCCTAAAGTTTCCAATTCCTTGGCTCCTAAAGATTTTAATCAAACAAAAGCCAAAGTTTCCATACAAGCAGTAACACCTCCTTTCACCATAATACAAAAGGTCTCTATCAAGAAATTACACCAATCCACTAGTCTAGATGTCACTTTATGAACTAGTCCAAACATTTTCTTTTCACAACTAGACCATGATAGAAGCCCTTCAATCCATCACCATACCTACTAATGATCCAATCCCATTCACAAACTTTGTGGGTGCTCTCAAAACCTCCACTTCTATATCTTTCAAACCATCTGAAATTCCCTCTCTTAGACCAAAGGACCACGACCTACCACTATTCATCACCACTCAGATTAATGACATCTCTATCAAGAGGGTCATGATTGATAGTGGTGTTACTATCAATATCATATCATCCCTTGATTTCGACCAAAATAAATTACCCAATATTGTCATCACTCAAACTTTATTTCTATTACAATCCTTTAACGACACAATCACACCCACATTAGGCTTTGTAATACTTCCACTTAAAGTTGGCGTCAAAACTCTTCTGAAATCTTCCACATTATAGAAGGATAGTTCCAATACAACATGTTATTAGGATTCCCTATATACGTACCATGTCTTTGCATTCCTTCCCCTCTCCACGATTGTCTCTAATATGAACATGAAGGAAAGAATTTCATTGTTCCCACTGATCCAAATCCATTTGATGACTCTTTACACGATGTATTGCCCAAATGACATCCTTGTACCAAAATCCACACATGAACCATCTGATGAAGCATCCACTAGTGCATCTATCCCTTCTTCTAAGCTACCTAGATGATTCCTCTCTTGGTGAGGCTTTAAAATTCCTTATTCTTGGGGAATATCATCTTCTCATGCTTAACTCCATCCCTTCACCTAAAACATATGGCCACCTTGACAAGCAACCCATGTATGACCCAAACGTAGGAGATGTTATTTCCTATGGTCCTACATATCTCAAACAAACCTTATTTATGGGGGACTTGATAACCCTCCATCTTAGGCTATCAATCCACAATGTGCCATGCCATTCACATTAAACTTCAAATCCCTTGACAATCCCAACTTTTCCCACATGTATTTCCATCACTACACATGGAGAGGCTTTGTTTTTAGACACTATGAACAAAGAACCCATGATCAACCCATTCAACATTCCCTTAAAGCTCATGATAAAATTGGCTTAGGATATAAAATATTCACCTCTGAGTTGTGTGAAGCCACTACATCTAAACTTTCTACATCCCTAACCATTTCCGAACTAGAACCATCATCACCAATAAACCCTAAATATTCCATGGATGCGAATGACAATATACCCATCCCACCAAACCTTTTTTTAATTAATGTTATATCTTTAGGGCCACTTAATTATCAATCCAATCACTCCACTAAATCGTTACCCCTTGTTTGGCCATAAATGGTTGAGGAAGATTCACTTATTATAGATATCCTCCAATGTCAGGATGACCATGATATCCTTTCACACATGGGGGATGAAGACCATTTCCTTCAGAAATACCTACCATCTGACACACTAACACTACTTAATGAATCCACCCTCGATATTAACTTAGGTATGCCATGGGATCCTCATATAGTTAAGGTTGGTCAATCCTTAAGTCCACAAGAACTTAATGATTTCACTGCATTCCTAACAAAATATCATCAAGTCTTCATCTGGTTATATAGCGATATGCCCAAAATCTATTCTAACATTGTCGTATACAACATAGCCATGTATCCCAACGCTAAGACGGTTAAAAAAACTTAATAAAATGCATCCCTACATAGCTCTCCTTATTAAGGAAGAATTGTAGTGCCTCTTATCTACTAACTTCATCATACCCATTGACTATCCACAATGGGTTTCCAATGTTGTTCCCGTAACTTGAAGGCCTCGAAAAAATACACATCTACACAAATTTTAGGGATCTCAATCTTGCCTATCTAAAAGATGATTTCCCTCTTCCAAACATAGATCAACTTATCGACCTAACTGCTGGCCATGAAATGCTTTCCCTCATGGATGGTTTCTCTAGTTATAATCAAATCCTCATCACACCCGATGATCAACACAAAACTTCTTTTATTACCCCTTGGGGAACCTTCTATTATTGTGTCATGCCCTTTGGTCTTAAAAATGTAGGGGCTATGTATCAACACACCATGACATACATTTTCCTTGATATCATCCATAAAATTATTGAAGACTATGTTGACGATCGCTAGCAAAATCTAAATCATGAAAAATAATCTTGACATCCTTGAATCAATCTTCACTTGTCTCATCCAATTCTATCTTCCTCTTAATCTTGCAAAGTTTGTTTTTGGTTTTATAGATGAAAATTTGTGTTAGTGTGCAAACATGATATGATTATGAAACCAAACCAACACAAAATCTAACACAACTAATCAACTACCTCAGATTGAGCAAGATGAAAGGAAGGGAAAGCAATTTACCTGTACTTACCTATAAGTAGAATTCTCCTCCTTTGTTGCTTTGTATTTGCTCCTTTGATTTGCTTCCTTGGATGAATGCAATGGATGCTTTAGATTCTTGGAAAAAATTTGGAACACCTCCCCTTGATCAATGGATTGATTGAGCTCAATAGATTGCTATGAAGATGGCTTTGATTGCTAGAAATTTGGGCAACATATACTTGAAAATTTCTAAGGTGCTTGCCATGGAGGGTGGCACCTCTATTTATAGTTGGAGGAGGTAGGAATAAATGGCCAAGATATTTCCATGATGGATTAAATCAATGGATGAGAGGAGAGGATTGTGGTAAATTTTAGATTTCATGAGAATTCTTTATTGAACTTAAAATTCAATAGAATAGTGTATTTTGAATTTCATTATTTGAAAAGGAGGGAAGAATGGAGAGGTTTCTAGAATTAGAAGCCTCTAGATTTGGGGGCTCATTTAAGTATTTATTAGGTGAGGTTAATTACATTTAGTGAGGTGATTAGATGGAGAGGCTAGGCATAGAATATGTATATGGTAAGTTGTAGGTGGGTGAGTATTTTTAAATTGGAGGAAAATAGTTAATGAGGGTTATTTAGTGTAATAAATGAAATATTAATAATGTATTAATATTTCTAAGGGTATAAATGGGATATGTATAATATGGAATGATTGGAATATGGTTGTATATATGTTATAATAATTAATATAATTAATTATTATAAGGTCGGTGGTGGGGATAAATGGCTATTATATGATTGGTGAATTATTTGTTAGATGACCATGTCGACATTTTACCCCTCTTTGAAATGTTATTATGTAGAAATGAAATTCAAAGAAAAGAAGAGAAGATAGAATAGATGGTGAGGTGATTCCCCCTCGAGAGGTTAGATAGGAGGAGGAACAAGTCGGGTAACCACTTGAAAAGAAAAGAGGTTTAAGTTGGGAGGGGAGGAGTGATTAAAAGATGAGGATATGAGAGTAAACGGGAAGAGTATGAGAGGGAGGATATAGAATAATGATAAGAAGAAGATATAGAAGGAAAGGGAGAAGAAGAGAGGAAGAGAAAAAGAGAAAATAAAGTTGAGAGAGGTTAGAAGAATATAGAATTAAGGGATTAGAGGAAGAAGAGATAAGATTGGGGATATTGGATCGTGGAGGTCGGATGTCTCTAATGAACGATGGATGGAAAGGGGTTATTGGAAATTATTAGATTAAAATATGTTGGATGTGAAGATGTTTTATGTTGTAAATTTGAGGATGTTGGATGCCCTAGTCAATGAGGGAAAAATCGTAAGTTATGGGATTAAAGGATGTGGGAGAGTGGATTTTAGATGGTTGGATTTGAGGATGCCCCTAGTCAAGGAGTGAGGATTGTGGATTGAGATATGAAATGCCCCGCTTAATAGGGGTAAGGATTGAGGGATTGGGGATGATAGGATGCAGGGTGATAAGAATGAGAATTGGTTGTGAGATCAATTAGGGTGAGAGGAGAGTAGTTGGATGCACGAGGACATGGAGTAGTTAATTAATTATTAGATTGATTGGAGAAGAAGGATGCGATGAAATAGATGATGATGGAGCCAAGAGATGATGATAGAAGGGAGTGTGCTACCATAAGTGTCCATTAATATCATCATTAACAGTATTATGATTGTGGCATAAAGCAAGATGCACCAAGGTATAAGGACCATGATGTTTTAATTGCTAGATGCCCCTGTCCTCATATCATTGGATAGATTAATGTAAAAAGGGCTCCTTGTATCATTGGACCAATTAAAGTGGCTTCATATCATCAGCCAAATATTAACAAAGAAGAAAAAGAGGCCGCATATCATTGGTCGAAAATAAAAATACAAATAAACAATGAACATGGAAGCAAAACATGTCTGGTGGATATATTTTGTTGAATTGTAGAGATGTTTGAGATGTTGTGTGAGATTTTGAAAATTCTTTTAATGTTTTTAGTTTTGTTGGATTTTTTTGAATTTTTTAGATTTTTTTAGATGTTTTTGAATATTTTATATTTTTGAATTTTTAGATTCTTTTGAATTTGTAGATTTTTTTAGAATTATTTTATATTTGTTTAGATTTTATGAATTTCTTAATTTTTTTATATATTTGTGAATTTTTGGATTTTTTTATTTTTTAGAATTAGTGCGATATATGAGAAAATTGGGTGAAGGTAGGAAGAAACAGGGAGGCAAAATGGATATACGGGGTGAAATAACAAGCGCTCGAAAGGATGGGGGTCATAACGACTAGTATATAAGAGTTTCAGGGACATGAGAGGGTCATTTTCACTACACCGAGTTTGAAAATGAGAGCTCGAGAGAGGATGAGATGGAATATGATAGAATTTTGGATCACGAGATCGGACCTTTGAGGGAGTACCAGGTGGCTATGAGTAGGGAGACAAACAAAGGTGAGTGGTTTAAAATTTATTTTGTAGATTAATTTTACATGTTTTTATGTTTTTAGGGTAGTTTTAGGTGAAAATCACTTGCTTAGGTGCATTGTTTAGCGTGTCTTGGATGTGAATCAACGCGTTTATGGTGAAAGGGAGGGAAGGTTATAAAATGGCATGTTTATGGGGATGCGAGTTATGGATTAACATGTTTATTTACTTTTAGCATGTTTAGGCTAAATAGTCACGCGTTTAGGCAGTGGAAAGAGGGGTATGGGTAATGGCATGTATATTTAGTTGTACTCATTTAGGTTATGGGTTGGGATGCATATGTGTGCATATATTTTGTTGTGGCATGTTTATTATATATAGTAGCACTTTTAGATAGGGGTTAAAGACAGAAATTTTAGCGCATATAGGTTATGGATTTCCGCATCTAGAGAGTATAGTAGCACATACAAGTTGGGTGTATGGGCTTGGATTGATTTATTACATACAAAAATATTTAGCACATTAAATATATAATAACACGTATAAGTTAGGAGTGGTGGTAAGGGTTGTTTAGTGTTTATAGCATAAGGATTAGTGCATTTAACACATAGTGACAAGTATGGATAGAAGAGTGGCGCATTTAGAAAGGGGATATAAAGGCATAATGTTGTGAAATGGGGAGTTAAAAGGAATGATTTTGTTATGATTAGAAGTAGATAATGACATGTTTTGTGTGTGCAACTGGTTTTAATACATGTCTAGGTGAGACATCGTTATTCGGATGCTTTACAACATCTGTTAGGAGGTTCGATGTAGAGGCCTAGGAGGACGAGGCATTGTTGTTACATGTGTGAAGACTAATTCACGTAGTGAGGATTTCATCATGCAAGCAAATCAGGCCTTGTTGATAGCCTTGGTGGAGCGATGGCATTCAAGACTAGTACCTTTTGGTTGTTGACATGTGAGATGACATTTACATTGGAGGATGTGTATTGCATCTATCGGTTACATGAGGGGAAGTCCATAGTGTATTAGTAGATTGAGACCGAGGGATAGTTTGAGATTATTTAAAGATGTGGAGGAGGCATGCCTTGAGATGGTATGTGGATAGACCTCGGGTGATATTTTTGGGAGGGTTTGATGGAGTGGGTGCCCTTATTACTATGTTCATTGATTAGTTGTATATTATTTCCGGATGGTGGGGGTAGATGGTTTAACATTGGTTTTGTGGGATTGGTTCATGTTATGTGGCGAGGGAGATAGTTTTTTGGGCTACAATAGTGTTAGCATGGTTATACCATGACTTACACAAATTTGTTTATGGTGGAGGAGGGAGCATAGGAATCTATTACAAGTATGGAGTTATGATCATATAGTTTTTGGGAGGCTAATTGGGATCGAGAGTAATGGTAGGTTGAGGAGTCATCTATTTATGGGTGGTGGATGACGAGGGGGAGATAGGAGCATCTGGGAGAGTTGATTTGGTACTGGCATCAAATTTATGAGTTACTCCTTAGGGATATCACATGGAGGCCATACCGATAGTACGAGGTATGGGAGGGAGATCACCACCATCTAGGGAGGATTCGTGCACCATATTATATAGTTGGTGGTTGTCGTATGTAGTAGATCGGTGTTGATTAGACAGGGTGTTACAAAAGTTTGGGATCCTACAGTTATACAAGTAGGCCATCATTTTTTTCTCGTATGACACACAGAGGTATAGGTTTGGGATGCCATGATTCCCGAGGCGGTAGAAATAGCTACTTTAGCTAAGGTACGGGTGACTTTATGGGCACTAGTACCAATAGTTGAGGATCCAAGAGTAGCCCCATGGTATGCAAAGTGGTGGTCGAGATTATTCTGCTACGATTGGCATGACCGAGAGGAGGGATGAGGTTTGTACATGGGTGGTGACATGTTTATAGAGGATTACCCAGGTCGGGCATTGGTTGTGCACTAGCCACGGCCCACAGTGCAGGGAGGAGGAGGTGCAGAGGGCACCACCAGTTATTATTTTAGGTGGCCCATCAAGACATTAGCTAGTAGTGTATTCCCTAATACATATCCCGAGAGAGACCAGATATAGATGTGATGGAGGTGAATGATATGATAGTGCCATTGTAGATGGTGCTTCCTACAAACACATATGGTAGGGCCTTTAGGTGTCAATGGATTAGGGATGGGAGGAGATAGAGGAGTTGATTGAGATGGAAGAGGTGATGGAGTAGGAGGAGTTGATGGAGTGGCGGGAGGAGATGTAGAAGATGATGTAGTAGGAGGAGGTGATGGATTATGAGGAGGAGATGGAAGAGGTGATGATTTATAGGCACGGATAGATGTTGGATATAGGCTTAGGCTCGAGCGGTAGAGATAGCTAGCCTACAAGCATGAGATGTAGTGAGGAGGAGGGATCTACATGGATTTATAATGGTGGTAGGATAGAGGGAGAGGGATATTACATGGCTAAATTCATAGATATCCTGGCTAGAGAAAGAGTGGGATCATGCGATATGATGTCGTAATAGATACTATGCGGATCGGGAGGCATACAAGATGATATATGGGCCATTGGATGGAGGAGTAGGGGGAGTGGTTTATAGAGTGATTCATAGGTGGGGGATATTGGAAACTCCTAGCACCTCATGGAGATCGAGATAGATTGGGCCTCCTAGGATAGTGTCACTACATCGGTACCATGTAGTGGTAGCATATGCCCATTATTATGAGGATATGGTAATGCATGACCGACCGGATTATGTTCACAATGTGGATTATATAGTTGGATAGAGGACAATTCAAGGATTAGAGTCGGAGATCTAGGTCGATCTATATCTTTTGGGAGTAATTCTAGCATACGAAAACCTCCTCTAGCGAGGGGAGGATACGGGTAGCTCAACATAGTTCCGGTATATTTATATCACATGTATTTTAGCGATTTTTTTGATGATGACCTTGCATAGTCACATTCTATATGTATAGATGATCGATTATTTTGATGGCCAGTTATATACATGATTTGTACATTTTATGATATATGAGTACGAGCTTTTGGATTTATTTGATTATGGATGTACTTTAACATGTATGTTATTATTTTTGAGCTATTGATGATACATGGAGTATATATATATTATTGTGATTTATCTTGTTTATTGTTAGGTTGTGGATTTTTAGTGATTATGATGATGGTTTGGTTGATGGATCATGGTTTTAGATGATGTGTGTTTTAGGATTAAATGATGTATGTGTATAGATGATGATAAAATTATGTAGTTTCATGTGGATGATGTGCATTATTATGTATTATATCGGGATGATGATGATGATGATGATGATGTTTATTTATGTGGCTAGATTAGTTGGATAGATGAGTGTTTATGATGAAATGATGTTAGTTCTTATGTTGTATATGACTATGTATTTGATGAGATAGTGATGTATTTTGATTATGAAGATGTTTGTGTTGGTGACTATATGAGTTGTGTGTATGGATTAGTTTATATGATGTAATATTTTATGCTATTATTGATGATGTAATGTGAGGATGATTATGTGGTATTATGAGAATGAGAATGTTGTAATATTTGATGGATTATCATGATGAGGTATAATGTGTTGTTTTTCTTTATTATGAATGGTATGTGGATATGATGTGTAGTTAGAGTGGTTGATATTTACATGTTTATAGATATACAATGGAAATTGATTTTATTGTGGTTATGATTATATGTGTTGATAATGGATAGAAAAATGAGACCATATTTTTGTGTGTTATTATTGCAATGGTCATGGGAATATGTGGATGTTTTAGTTGAGGTTTATTTTATTTAAATGGATAGAAATAGAATGTGTGTATGTTATGAATGCAACATATGGTATGTATAATGAAATGGGTATTAAATGTGTTTGAATTTCATAAAAATATTTACAATATAATCATAATGTTGATCATGATAGGATGAAAGAGAGAAAAGGAGAGTGATAGGGAGTGATGAACAATGATGTGAATGGGGGAATGGAGAGAAATGAAGGCCTCTGGATCTTACAAGGGTTTGCATATCTCAGCAATTATGAAAGACTCCTTTAAATCTATTTCCTAAGGAAAAGAGTGTGGTTAATGCGACCTAAAATGAGTTTGGGTGCCAAAATGTAGATGAAAATTTGTGTTAGTGTGTGCAAACATGTTATGATTATGAAACCATACCAACAAAAATATAACACAACTAATCAACTACCTCAGATTGAGCAAGATGAAAGGAAGGGAAAGCAATTTACCTATACTTACCTACAAGTAGAATTCTCCTCCTTTGTTGCTTTGGATTTTCTCCTTTGATTTGTTTTCTTGAATGAATGCAATGGATGCTTCAAATTCTTGCACAAATTTTTACATCACCTCCCCTTGATCAATGGCTTGATTGAGCTCAATAGATTGCTATGAAGATTGCTTGGATTGCTAGAAAATTGGGCAACATATACTTGTAAATTTCTAAGGTGCTTGCCATGGAGGGTGGCACCTCTATTTATAGTTGGAGGAGGTAGAAATCAATGGCTAAGATCTTTCCATGGTGGATTAAATCAATGGTTGAGAATGGATGAGAGGAGAGGATTGTAGAAAATTCTAGATTTCATGAGAATTCTCTATTGAATTTAAAATTCAATAGAATAGTGTATTTTTAATTTGAATATTTGAAAAAGGAGGGAAGAATGGAGAGGTTTCTAGAATTAGAAGCCTCTAGATTTGGGGGCTCATTTAAGTGGTGATTAGGTGAGATTAATTACATTTAGTGAGGTGATTAGATGGAGAGGCTAGGCATAGAATAGGTATAGGGTAGGTGGGTGAGTATTTTTAAATTAGAGGAAAATAGTTAATGAGGTTTATTTAGTATAATGAATGAAATATTAATAATTTATTAATATTTCTAAGGGTATAGATGGGATGTGTAGAATATGGAATGATTAGAATGTGATTGTATATATGATATAATAATTAATTAAATTTATAATTAATTATTATAAGGTCGGTGGTGGGGATAAATGGTTATTATATGATGGGTGAATTATTTGTTATATGCCCATGTCAACATTTTACATGTCTACAGGTGTCCTCACCGGAAAACTTTTAGGATTCATCATATCTATCCAAGGCATTGAAATTGACCTAGAAAAAGTTAGGGCAATTATTGAGATGCCTCCACCATCTAATCTTAAGTAATTGCATAGCCTTCGAGGTAAATTATAGTCCATTCAACATTTCATATCACAACTCTCTAACCATTATCAACCGTTTCACCATCTCCTTCACAAGGACATAGAATTTCATTGGGATTATGATTGCCAAAAATCCTTCGATGAAATCAAAAACACCTATTATCACCACATGTTCTTACTCCACATCATGAAGGGGATTCATTCTATCTATGCATATCTACCTCATAACATGCTTTAGGAGCTATGCTTTCCCACCGTGATAGTTAAGGTCATGAACAGGTTGTATACTATATTAGCCACACTCTCGTGAATATGAAACACGTTATGCCAAAACTAAAAACTTGTGTTATGTGTTGTATTTTACCTCCTCCAAACTACGACATTATCTTCTCAATCACAAGACATATGTCATCACCAATTTTAATCCACTTAAGGCCATGCACACTAAACCTTATCATAATGATCACATAACTCAATGGCTTATGCTCATGACTAAATTTGACCTCAAAATCATATCACATAAATCTATTAAAGGTTGGTCCATTGAAGATTAACTCACCGAATCACCCCTTAGAGATAATCAACCACCCCACGAGTACTTCCCAATGAATCCATCAACAACATCAATGAATCTGACATATATGAATCTGATTTCATCCCCATCAAAATGACCCTCTTCTTTGATAGTGTTAAATGCCAAGAAGGGGGAGGAGCTAGAGTTTTTATCATACCACTTGGAACATTCCAATTATGTTATCATGCAAACAAAACTTTGAGTGTACTAACAACATGGAAGAATATGAAGCCCTAGTCATTGGTCTAAACACTACCATTCTCCTAGGTGCCCACATCCTGGAAATCTAGAAATATTTAGAACTTGTCATCAGTTAAGTCAAAAGATAATATCAATGTAAAAATGAAACCCTTCAAAAATATAAATTTTTCATTGACTTTCTCCTTAGTGCATTTGATCATTACACCATTCAATCCATTATGTGATCTTCTAATAGGTTTGCACATACTATGCCATCCCTCGATCCATGGTTCCCTTCAAACAAAAAAATCAAAGGATAAAACCAAGATGTCTATGGTTATTCAATGCTTGGATAATCCTTCACATAAAAATGATATGCCTTCCATCAATTTCATTAACAATGATCCACTTTGGATTTATGGTATACACAAAATATATGACTATCTCATCGAATCTAAACTTTCATTAGACTAATCACATGGAGATAAACGATCCTTTCTATAATGTTTCACCTATTTCGTCATCATAAGTGGTATCCTTTATAAACATATATTTGACAACATACTATTATGATGTCTTAAATCACATGAATCAATCAAATAAATCGAAGAAGTCCATGATGGCATATGTGGGTTAAATTTTGTGCAAATTCCATTACTAAATGTGTCATACGATTGGGGTATTACTGGCCTACCATCACTAAAGAATGTTGTGCATACGTAATGAAATGTGTCAAATTCCAACTCCATTCAGATATCATTCACGTCCCTAGTCAATAATTACAACCCGCTCAAGACCTATGGCCTTTCTCTCAATGGGGGTTGGACCTCATTAGCACAATCAATCCAAAATCATCCCAATAACATCATTCCATAATCACAGCAATTGAATACTTCACTAAGTGGGTTAAATTTATTCCTTTAACCTCGAAAAAATTGGACCCATCATCAACTTCATATATCAAAACATCATATGTCGTTTCAGCATCCCACGTAAGCTTATCATGAATAATGGAAAATCCTTAAAAAGGAAGTTAAAAAGCTCTGTGATACATTCAACATCAAACTTAGTTTTTCATCACCATATTATCCTCAAGAAAACATACGAGGATGAAACCTCTAACAAAACACTCACCAAAATCCTCATGAAAATAGTAAACGACGCGGGAAGGAATTGGCATCTTCAAATCACATTTTCTCTCTAGGCCTATCAAACTAACATCTAAACACCTACAGGCACTATGCCCTATTCACTTTTTTATGGCTCTAAAGCCATTATACCTTTTCAAATTTGAATTCCATCATTACATGTATCTCTTAAAGATTTCATCCCTGACGAAGAATATCACCAAGACTGTTTAACACAATTGGAATTTTTACATGAAAAGTGTCTAACAGCTCTTGAACATCATCAGGTTTATCAACAATGAATCAACAGAGCATACAACAAACATGTCAAAGAGCATGACTTTAAAATTGATGATCTTGTGCTTAAAGAAAATCAAAATGTCAATACATTAGAATGGAGTAAACGTGGAAAGTTTTCCACTAATTGGATTGTTCATACGTTATCACTCACAAGTATGGGTCGAGTGTATCATACCACTTATTTTGATGGGGAACTTGAAATGGAACATTTGAATGCTTTGCACTTATTGCCTTTATACTATTAAATGATTGATCATCATGACAGTAGTTCTAGTCAAATCCCATCACCTTATCATTGCAATGATTCCTTCCTTTGCAAGAACCTCTTGAAATCACTACACCTATCCATTAAAACCATAACATGTGTGTGTAGGTTGCATATACATTTATCCCCTCCTCAAAATAGTTTATTAGGGTTTTTTACCCTCAACTCAACAAATATATGAAAGAAGGTCATTTAGATGTTTGTCTTGTCAAAATATCACCTTATAATAGATTTATCCCTCAAAGGATAGTTATTCAAAAAGCATATATCATTATCAAAAATATAAAAAAGTAGACTACTCCCTCGAAGGACAGCTACTAATCAAAAGTATGGATTGATCCCTCGAAGGAAAACTATCCAGTCAAAAATCAAAATATGGACCATACCCTCGAAGGATGGCTACTCATACAAAAGGTTTCCCACTTTGATCAGCCTTCAAAATACATCAAAATCAAAAATCATCCAAGAAATCTTCCCGCATCGATCAACTTTCCCATCATGACAAACTTCCCACATCGATCAATTTGCTTCAAAATAACATGTAAAGTTGGGGCATCAATTCCCTATAAATCAGTTGAAAATAAGACCCCTTTTCCATAATGGTTTACACACAAAATCCTCCTTTTTATCATCCTAGAAAAATACAGATCATTCAAACCCACGTTCCCATCATAATTTATGTAACTACCCATTGATAATCTTATTTAACATCTGAAAGGCCACAAGTGCAAAGTGTTTTTCAAAACCCATTACAAATTCATAGTGGGGAAATCTTTCCATATTCATCTCATTTTATTTAGTTACATTTTTTATTTTGTATATTTTTGGACCAATTTTTTAAAAAGTAATTTAAATCAATCAAACATCAAAATCACATTTACAACCATTCTAAATCCATCTAAAATATCGACACATTTCAAATAAAACATACAAATCAAACCACAAGAATAAGTCATAAACCATCATCTATAAATATCAAAGTCTGGTATACATCACAAATTTTTGGATAATCAATGTATCATCATGCAAAAAAAGGCCTTCAATGATCCTATAACATCATGTAAAATCGTGTAGTAAATTCAATGTCTTATAACATCATGCTAGCACCACCCTCTCCCCCATGAGTAGGTGTGCCTCCGGTTCACACCAGTATATCTCCACCACCTCTATAAGCACTCATCACAACAACCTATCCTTTGGATCCTCCCTCGTCTTCACCATATCTCCCAGGCTCATATAATGCCTGGTAATCAAAGGGCCCTATGAATACCTCACATCCCGAACATGCCCTCCATATAACCTTTGCATAGTGTCTAGTCTCTCATCCTCCGTAATATAATAAATCACATGTCCATGAATCGGTAATCTCATAATACGATGAACATCCTCAAGGGTAATGGTCATCTCCCCTATAGGAAGTTAGAAATTATTGGTGGAAGGATTCCACCTCTCTAACAACGCCAATATCAAACTATGACATCTAGTGAACCCGTCTATAAAATCTCATGCCACCAAAACCCACTACCTCAAGATGCTCCCAATCCTCATCCGATAAGTCTTCCCTCACCTCATCTAACATCAATGGTATGTAGTCACGGATAGTCAACTGTGCATCCACCTGCAAAATGCACAGAGGCACAAGACAAACATTAATATCACCACATTAATATCACATTAATTCAAGTATTAAAATGTCAACTCTATTATCCAAAATCTCCTAAACAAAAAGTGACATTATAATATCAACATCAATATCGACATCCAAATATACATCTAACACCACTTGCAACCATAGAAATTCTACAAACTCAAAACATTTATCAAAAACCCAAGCCCTACTATTTAACATATAAACTATTTTTGTTGCAGGTGAATCATTGGCTATTCACCTCACTCGCTAGCGATTGGATGAATCACCGGTGATTCCTATTAATCAAAATTAGGACATCTGTGTGCCCCCAATAAAACAAAAATACCCCAAAAGACCTAAAAAATTCACAAAAATAAAACAAAAATGGATTAAATCCTACCTCGGCCATCACGGCTTACATTTCTTGCTCGAGGACACCATTTTGTTAGTTTTCCTCTCCCAAACACATTTTTCACATTGAGTTGTCACACTTTGTCAAATCATTTTTACCATAGTTACAATGTGGTAAAATAACATTACTTTTGTGCTATTTATATCCCCTCTTTTTTACATGATGCAATCACCGATGATTGCACTAATCATCGATGATTTACCCCCTTTAGGCATACATGCCCACATTGCCCTAAAATCATGTTATTTTCACCATTTACACAAGTGTGCCATGTTTTCAATAGGCCCTAGCCCTTGAAATTTTGAATAAACAAACACAGTCAATATTTGGATTTACCATTTGTCTATGGGAGATGAGCCCTTTAGCCCCATCACCTAGTTTTCATGTTCATCGGTTTACCTAGAAAGGATCATATGTCTACAGGTGTCGAACCCTTAGTTCACCCAAGCAATTGATTCCCTAGTAACCCACTCTTTACCCCCTTTGACTAGGGTGGCCTTTGAAATAAAATGCACATTGGTGTTCACCGTATTGCATTGCAATAGTAAACACCCATACAAACAAAAATCTCATCATTTTTGTCTAATGATTTTCCATAAATCATCAGATAAAAAGAGGTAAATGTAGACACCAAAAATCTACACTCTCTCACCTTCATTATCTAAACTCATTCATGATCATCAAAATAATTAAAACACACCACTCATGATACTCTACAACACTAGGTCACCCACTTGTACCCTTTAATTAAATTAATTTAATGTTCACGTCATCACATCCTTAGGTCTAAATAATTAAATAATTAAATTAAGTAAATAAATTACACCCTCACACCTCACCCCATGAAATCATCCACACTCACTAGTTATAACTAGTTAATTTAGTAACCTTCCATAAATATAGCCTAATTACCTCTAAATTATCCCTATAATTACTTCCCACCCCTAACTAGTTAGAACTAATTTAACTTTGGAAACGTTCTAAAAAAACCTCTACATTTATCCTAACTAACCTAGTCCTAGTCCGAGATCATCCCACTTAGTATCCCAACCTCTCTTGAAATCCTTCCAAATCAAGATCAAAATGGCAAGAAAATCATTCCTTTTAGCCCCTAACTTGAATTTTTGAAATCGTCAAATATTATCCCATCGACGGAGATCTATATAAACAAGTTTCTCAAGCATCTTTGGAGGAGGATTCTTAGATTTTTTCCATCCATTCACGAACATTCCATAAGGTTTCACCCATCATTTTCCTACGACATCAACACGATTTTCATAACATCCATCTTCATCGTTAAGATATCGTCAAGCCATCTTCACTCGTCTGTTAGTCAATTTGATTCAATCATCCAAGGTAAGCACTTATTTTCACTGAATTATGTTTCCATTTTCAAGTAACTTTTCTCATCTTTTCATTACTAGTCTCGTTTAAGCTTTAGAATTCCTCACAATTGTAAATAATTAATTTAAACTATTTATTTTTATTAGCCTGTTAGAATTCACAATAATCGTTGGCAATTGCTAGACCGCCTATGATTCTGCATAGTATTTTTCTTTCATATAATTGATCAAATTTGCTTAACAATTCATATCCATTTCTGTTTGTTGTTAACATGTCGTCAAGTATGGGTTTTTAGATGGCAATATCAAATACGAGCCATCCCATTACCAACATTGATTCACTACCAATCGTCCACCACCCTTACACTAGGAGAAATATGATTTGTTACATGACTTAGAACTATGTGTTATCTATGTTGCATCCCTTGATCATTTGGAAGAAATTTTCACATCAACCCAATGCATCTATGAAAGCAACCGAATAATTCCTGGGAGGCATACTATGAGATCTAGAGGATCCAAGATGACCTTTCATCATTCGACGACAACTATGAGGCATGCCTAGACATACCAAAGGATAACTACACCACATCTAAATCTAACCCGAAAGCAACATCAGCCTTCCAAACACTGATTTTTATCTATCACGCCTCTACGATACGAGAATAAGAGATCTTTTATTTATTCGTGGAAGATTATATGTCTGAACCTTATTCTTACTTCATAGAAGATGAAGGATTTTCCTATTCTATAGGCTCAAACTTCCCAGAAAACCTAAATTCTAACCTAGAATCCAACTATGGATTCTAGGCTTGTTGTTTTCATTTGATTACTATCATTTATTGTATGTAATCATATAAATAAGTGATAACAGATTAATCACATTTACCATTTATCATATTATCATCAATAAATCTTGATTTTCTTAAAAGTAGGTTGATATCCACTTGAGGAAGTCTTGGTGCTTACGGGACTAGAATTTTCTAGACAACCTTCCCCCTTATTTTACTAACTATATTTCATGTAGGTGTTTTGATTTTCAAAGCTTACTTGCAAAGGAGAGGAAGTCTAGTACATTCTTTATGGAGTGCAAAACATCATTCATACACCACATCTCGTGGGTATCCTAAAAACTCTGCCATACTGAGGTTGAGTGAATTTTACCCCTTTGAAGTATCAAACCAAAACCACCAAGGTAAAAATTTCCTCAACACTCACCCATGGTGAGTCATCTCACTTAGGTGAGTCATAGGCCTCTAGATGAGTCATTAGGAGTTATATGAAAATGAAAAAAACATCATAGAATCGGTCATATGTGTCATTATCACATGGGGATTACATGTCATTCTTGCATTGTAACTTTCCTCTCCTATTTTGGAGATATGAAAATTCCAGGACATGAGAATTACACAATACTCTTTTATGTACTTCTCTTGTTTGATCTATGATCATGAGTAGACCATTTTTATATGCACAAGTTCCTTAAGATGTTTTCTTGCTAATTCTTGGAGTTCCTTGTGTTTTTGTTAAGAATGAAACTTCATCGATGTGCATATATTTTGAATGATCTTCATACCCATGGTATAAGAGCATGGATTTCAATAATCATGTCACTCACTCCATTATTATTGATTACTCTCAATTTCATGATTTTATTAAATCTTTGTGCAAAATTTCAATTATTTATTAGTTTTTGTAAATATTTGACATTATCTAGTTATCATTGGTATTCATGGAGTTTGTTGGTTTTGTGGTGTTTTCTAGTGTTTGTGAAGGTTAGGTGTTTTGTGCCAAATATAGGTAGCTACACCTAAGTTTGGTGATGGCTCCAAATTTAATGGATCTTATGTTTAGGCTCTAATCTAAGTCTCTTCCCTACCCTAATTCACCTTGAGCTCGGTTATTTTTCCCTCTACTCTACCCATCTCACCACTAGGTTCCCTACTCATTGATCTCTCCACCTCTCTCTCTTTCAACTTTGCATCACCGAGATCCTCCTAGTACCCGAGATCATATATGTTTCCATCCTCTACCGAGATCACCATTTGGTTTCCATGCCTTATCATCCCAAGCCCAATATCATCATTTTCCTTACACTGGCCTCACTCCCAAGTCACCCCAACTCCCACTTGCTCATTTTTAACATGCTCTATAATAGAATCCAAATCCTCTTGGTACTAACTCTATTTGGTTCATCACTCATCAACCCTAGTGAGACTTTGTTTCATTTACAACTTAGGTTCCCATCCCCTTGCATGCATTTACTCTACCCTCGAGCCATTCCACAATCTCCCTTGCACCCACCTATCAGCTCATTGAGCTCCTTCCTACCTTGTGTTTGAAATCTCAACCCATCCAACCATACCAAGCCTCATCTTGGATCGATCCTCACCTAATTTCCTTTACCAAACCTCAACACCTACAAATCAACTCATCTTAGATCGAGCTACTTCCTTCATATACATTTATTAAACTTTTCCCTCTCTCAATTTAAGGTTTTCCTTTTTCAAAATAATTAAAGTTCAAATAAATCTAGTTTTTTTAAACATTTAAATTACCTTTTTTAATTTGAACTTAATTTGTTTTCATCTAGTGTTAATTAAAGGAAATTAGGAAAACTAAATTTTCATTGGGTCTGTTATTTTGAGGAGCTATTTTTTTAGGTTATTGTAAAAGGGATAATACATGAGGTAACATAGAATCTACCACGAATAACCCATGTGTGTTGGTACATCACCCACTTGAGCTAAGTGCTCACCCAAAGTGTGCAAAGGTACTAGGTCCCTCCTTAGATTTTTTTGTGCAGGATGTTTGTGTGATGAAGATATAATGCATTTAGATCCATAAATAGCATAAAAATTCCACAAAGCATACCGGATCTATATCTTTAGGGAATCATGAATAAAACAATAACTATAATGAGGTTAATCATACAAGAACTAATTCTGAATGAGATCATACAATCATCATAGGTGACCTCTCCTTAGTGTCATATTATGTCCGCTTGTAGTCATTTTTCCACCCACCAAGAACAAGGAAATCCTCTAGACAAATGTATTCATTCCAAATAGTGTGCCCTCTCTCAACAGAGAGTGTTTACAAATAGATAAATAGAACTACAAGAAAAGGAAAATACATAAGGATTTACATTTATTCCATAACATCCATGAACAAAATGAAAAGATATAGATATGAACCGAATCAATTATATTCATACTCATTCATGTTTGTAACCTCATTACATTCAATGGATCCATTAGACTACCATAGCTTGATCAGACCAAAGTCATACATCACAATAGGGATCATGTCCTTCATCCATACAAAGAAAAATTTATATCCCACCCCTTAATACATTACTCCTTTATATAGCTTCTACCCAATCCCACAGAGTTCTCGTAGTATTTCTGCAGAGCTCCACTCTCTATAATCTCCTCTCTTTTCTATCTGATCTCTCTCTTTTTCTCCTACGGCTCTCACATATATAGGCATCCCAAAGTGCCAACTCATCCTTCTACGGCCTCAGATCTGGTGCCAAGTGTCTGAATGTGGTCCTCCATGGGAGCATGCTTCTCCAGGCTTGAGCTCTCCACTTTTTTCCATGATGTCTTCTAGAACCTTCTATCATAGGGCATATTCCTTTCATGTGGGCATCACATTTCCAGATGACACCTTATCCACTCCATGCATGTAGTCGGGTCACACTTTTCTCATGTCCTACCCAAAATTCCCAATATGGCTAAGTCCTAAAACCTTGGCTCTGTCCACACATGCACCATGGGTTTTCTTAAACCCTTCCTTAAACCTATCATGTTTGCCTTATCCTTGCACACCCTTCTTCAACTAGGCCTTGCATGCCTACATGCCTTTGTGTACTTAGCCACTATTTTGGGGTCCCAACATCACCCCACACTACGCCTGTTCTCCATCCAGAGAACACTTCTCCAAAAATAATTACAGTATGTTCCAGAAGAATAAAATAATTTTGGAAGAGTAAGAATAAGGGGATGAAGGAATGGGAAAGAATAAAAGAATGGAAGGGTAATTATTGCTGCAAAAGGAGTGGGAAGTCCCTCTTTAGGTCAGCCTCCAACTTGTTCCAGGCATCTACTTCACTTTGCTCTCTGGCAGAGGTCACTGACCAAGGTGCTCACTTCCTTAAAGCTTAACCCATCTCCTTGGGTATTCATAGTCTCAACTACCCCTTCCAATTGTTTTCCCATGTCCTCAAGTGCATCCATTCTTCTCGTGATTTGGGTATAGTTCCTTCAACTAGTTTTTGATTGAACCCCTTAAGGTTTCAATGGCCTCAGGATTTATTTTCAACCTCGGAAAGGATTTTTCCCTTCCACCCTATTTCCCTTATTCTTCTCTTGAAACTCCTTCAGCTCTACTCTTCGTGAGTGGTGACCAAGATGCTCGCCACTCTATCCCTGTCTGCATGTAATTATCATACATGGCCTCAGTAGATTGGGTAGCAATCTTGACATCCACAAGTACCTTGCTATACTCAACAATGATTGCTACCACTTTCAATTTTCCTCCCTCTCCAAGCGTGTTGCCACTTCTTCTATGTGGACTCCAAGGCCAATGGTTGTCTCTCCATGGTGAGGATGCACGCATCAGATCTTCTAAGCATTCAAGAGTGGATCCATACTTTTATGTGGGTGGCATTAGGTCTGGATGCTTCAACATAATGGTGCTTGTGATAGACTCCATCTTTTTGTATATTTCACACACCTTCACCTTCTCATCCCTTAGTTCACGCTTCAGCTACACGTTGATCAACTCTTCTTGTTTCAAGCCCTTAGTCTTCTCAGCCAGCTCCTCTTCCTTCTTTTCTAGCTTTCCCTCTAGAAATCTTACTCTGTCATTTCTTCCAAAGAGCCTAGCCTCAGTCTCGACCATGACCTTGTTCAGCGCATTACATAACTACTCATCCGAGAGTTGTTGGGCATTTACCAAGGGGTTGGTTCCCTTAGACTCGATGTACTATGATTTCCCCTTGGTATACTTTGAAACTCTAGCTCATCAATATGGGACTCAAATGCCCAAGAGAGCATCTTCCTTGTCCTGGGGTATGCACCCTCCTTCATCAAATGACTCCATAGCTAGAAGTTCTTCCATGGGTATAGTGCTCTAGAAGCACGCATGCGTAACACCTTCCTTTGGTCATCAACATAGCCCATGACCTGTCCTCATTTTATATCAAGGCTCTTCCTTCCCGAGCGCATGGCTTTGGGGAAACTCACCATTAGACTGAGGACCTCCTCCCATACTGACTTGTTCTTTCTCAATGCTTTCCTCCTTATCCCTCTCCCATCACTATGTCTGTGTTGCGCTCCAATTCTTGTTCTACCAAGGCCTCGATTATTTTCATTGCTTCTCTTTCTGCCACCTCATTTACTTGCTCCCATGTAAGGCTTGGAGTTTTCTACTTCTACGCACCAACCTCCTCACTTCTTCCCATGTCTGGGTGCCTTCCTTCTCTAGCTACCCTTGCACCACATGAAAAGGAACTCTTGTTCTTCTTCTCCTCCCTCTTCTTTTGAATCATGCATGCTGAAGACAAGTGGCTCTTGATCTCTTTTAGGATCATCTTCTTCATCATCATCATCATCCTTTTCACCTATGTATTTCTCCAAGCTCTCTCATCTCCTCCGAGTCAGCTTCCTCTTCTATCCTCTGCTTCTTTATGAGAGGTGACTCTTCCATAGGGGATCCAACCTTCTCTACTTCCTCTAGTGACTTCTCCTTGGTGAGGGGTTGCTCTGGCACCTCTTCTTCTGGGGTCTTCTCTTTTACCGGGGATTTCTTCCTGCGTATATAGGTGCTAGGTTTGGCACTTGCCACCAGTGCGCTTACTAGTTGGGTAGTCTACACACTTGGTGCTTTTTCTTCTTCTCTCTCCCTTCTCTTGAGTGTGGGCTTTCTTCTACCCATGGGATCTTCAGGTATGGAGACATCATTCTCTAGGTATGCACCTTTCTCAAATTTTGGCCTAATGCGAGATATACACGCATGCGTGGTCTTTTTCTACAATTGTTAGAGTCAGGGGTTTCATCATTCTTGATTTCATGCGCTACGTACTTTTCCATGTATGCACTTCTTGGGGTAGACCAGCATCTGCGTAACTCCTGTGGTCTTGATCAACTTCACTAAGGTCAAACCTTAGTCTCTTTGCTTCTTTGAACTGTTAACTCCCACTTGGAAGTACTTGGGTGGTGAAGGAGAATGGGAGTTTACACCATGGGCTCATGGTTTCATCCATCAACTTAAATCTACCTATGCAGAAGTGTTGGTACATAAAAAACTCATCTTCTCCCATTGTAAGCATTGGTAGTTGTTCTGGGATTCTCCACTCTACCCTAAACACATCCCTTAAGTGCTTATACCACTTGTCCAGGCGCGCCTTGTGGGAGGCTGTCATTGTTTCACATGTATACTTTGAAAATATTTTCAGGTGAGGGATCTTCAGCCGGATACTCCCAAAAA
The DNA here is from genome assembly GCA_018340775.1 of Taxus wallichiana var. yunnanensis. Classification (NCBI taxonomy): domain Eukaryota; kingdom Viridiplantae; phylum Streptophyta; class Pinopsida; order Cupressales; family Taxaceae; genus Taxus; species Taxus wallichiana. Next base: position 967,228,065 of record CM031240.1, read on the forward strand.
ACTTGTCTGCGTGTCAGTACTCCTATCTCTAAAAATACAATTTTCAGGAGGATATTTCCAAAGAGTATCTTGTCTCCTTCTGTGTGTGTGCTTGATTATCTCATCTACAATGAAGGCCGATAAATTGTAGATTGTGCCCTCTGATATTTTCTACATACATTCAACCAGGCCTTATTCACCTGCGTCCACCTTTCTTGATCATTTAACTTTGTGACTAGGTGCATGCGCCATTCTCATGATGGGATCTGGGATTTCCACAATATCAAAATACCTTGACCCCTTCTTGTAATCATATGCAGCGATGGTTGCTTTGATGGCATCCTTGTCACTCAGGTCATCATCTATGTTGTCTCCCACACAGATGAGGCATGTAAACTTAGAAATCAGCTTGAGGGGTTATGCGCATCTTGTGCCCCATGAAGTAAAAGTGATCCTCATGCATGTGCGACATCAGCCACTAATAGAGGCACTCAGGCTTTCCAAAGTAGGGCAACTCATAGAGTTGTAATAACCCTGCCTTCTCCAACTTCACTTTTACCTCATCGTATAGATGGGAAAACCCTCTGGTGTCCTTTTTTCATCGGCACACTAACTCCAGCCATTTCCTTCTCTTTGTTGTGCTTGTGCGATGGTTATAATCACTCACCACCATCTTTCTCAAATGGGATTCCCACTCCTTCCCAAAAAAAACTCCATCTGGTACTTGCATTTCTACATACCACTCCTCATTCATGCTTGTGGTGGTTGTTGTTGGCTCTCTTGCCCTTGCCCTTGCCCTTTCCCTTTGGCTTTTTAGGTGACACGGTTGGTTTCTTGGGTGCCATTATCTAGGTCCTCTTATCACTTCAATCTCTTCTTGTTACTCTACTCTTCCACTTCTTCCAACCTTAAGATCTCAAACTTGTGAAGAAAACCTCTTAAACCCATGCCCTAGTTTTTCAAACCCTAAGCTGGGATAATTCCTTCACAAGATGGTGCCTTCTCACAACTTCTCTTACCCATGAAATCCCTTCCTTCTGGTTTGCAAATCCAAACTAGTTATTCATGCTCAAACTCTTCAAATTTTTCTTCACACGGATCATCCTTGGAAGAAGCCCTAGTTTGTAATGATGCAAAAGCACTTCTTCTCTTTCATATACACAAAGTAAATAATGAAATGCCTCGACCTTCTATTTATAGTTTTTCCACTTTGTAACATTAAATGCTACCTTACCTACCACCATACTTTAACACTTAATGCATGGATTTTTCAAACAAACCCAACTTTAGCACTTTAACTCACATGCCCCAACCTTGCATGGATAATTCTCCAACCTTTTGGCATGCAACCAATCCATCTTGACAGAGAGACTCTTGTGTGCATGCAAACCAGCACCGAAGGCACTTCTTCTATCATGATTTTTTCTCTCACCTACCTCGTGTTGCTTTGCACTTCTTCTTCTCTTTCGTGGATCCCCAATGTAGCCTTATCCTGACACCAACCATCCTTTTTCACCTTTCCTTGCATGTACTTTCTTCACAAGGCCATTCAACTGGGCTTTCCAATGCATTCCTTCTTGGCACTTCATACTTCAATTTCTTCCACCTTACTCCACCCCACACTAAAATGATGTGTGGTCCTCTGTACAATTACAACTTTCAAAAAGTAATGAGATTACTGGTGCCCAAGTGCAACACAAAACAACAACAAGAAAGGGAAACACAAGAAAGGAAAATGCATTAAAGAAAATCCTAAACTAACTAGCAATACTACCTTATTTACAAACACCAAGAAGACTTATTTATAGTAGGGCTTTAGCCTACTCCCATTGAAGTGTCTTGGAAATCTCGTCCCATCCAGTACTTATAACTGGCACATGCACCCAAATCAAGGATGTACGAGATGGTGTAGGGACCCAACCAATGCACTTTTAACTTCCCAGGATGGCACAAAACTTAGAATCATACAGTAAGACCATCTTCCCAACCTCAAACTTCTTGTTCTTAATGTGGCGATCATGCCATGCTTTTTGCTTTTCTTTTTCTGTTGTTTGGCTCCACCTGTGAGTGATCATCTTTCATCCAACTTCATTAATTTATCAATCCTTTCTTCCAGTGCTTTCTCATCAGCCATCCCTCCTACGCGCGTATATGTTGAGAAGGTAACATAAACTCAACCGGTAGGATAACTTCCATGCCAAACACCAATTGAAATGGTGTGGCTTTGTTCATCCTTTTATAAGTTGTCCTATAAGCCCATAATATGGATGATACCTTGTCATCCCAATCTTGTCTTCCGACATCACAAATATTTGTCAGGGTATGACTCAATATCTTGTTAAATGCTTCCACGGTTCCATTTTCTTGTGGGTGATAAGGTGTAGTTTTGTGATGAGCCACCATGAATTCTACTAACAGGATCCTCACGGTCTCATTCAAGAAATGTGTACCCCTATCATTGGTTAAACTTAAAGGGCATCCATACCTCATGATAATGTTCTCCCACAAAAATCTTGTTGTTGTAGCTTTGTATCAGTCTTTAGTTGGGGCTGCCTCTTCCCACCTTGTCAAATAGTCCATGCAAGTGATTACATAGCGTGATCTAGTCCTACGCACATTGCTTTGGTGCAATAGGGCCTACAAATTCTATTTCCCATTTCTCAAAAGGTTTAGCACTAGGGATAGGGTGCAAAAAGGCATTTCATCTCTCCTTCCTGGCTTGCCAACGTGCTGACAATGGTCACACACTTTACAATATTCCTTACAATCCTTATACAGAGTTTCCCACCACAATCCTACCATTAATATTTTACATGTGGTGGCATCACCTACATAATGTCCACCCACACTTCCTCCATGTGCTTCCTCTATGATGGCGAGGTGCTCATGCTCTAGTACACACTACACAAAAAAACTTCATCATGCCCTAGTTTGTATAAGTCCCCATTGATCAACATGTAGGGTGTGCGCATATGGCTAGTTGTTTTTTCTCTAATGTCCTCATCCCTTCCGGTGCCATACCCATTTTAAGGAACACAACAATATCCTCCAAGTTTGAGGGCACGTGCCACAACCTAAACAATTACACATCTGGCATGGTATCTTTAATGCTTTGCATCCTCCCTGAATCAATCCTAGATAAATGGTCGGTCCATAAATTACTTTTTCTAGTTTGACAACCACCATGAACTCAAACTCTTGGAATAATAACACCCACTAACATATGCACCCTTGTAGGATGGGCTTGTTCACCAAATATTTTAATGCCATGTGGTCAGTGTAGAAGACAAAGGGAGTTTCCAGTAGATACTGCCTAAACTTATGAAGCATGTAGATCATAGACAATGCCTCACACTTGGTCGTAGTATAATTCTACTCTGTTGGTGTCAACTTCCTGCTTGCAAATCATAGGGGGTGATCAACAATTCCCTCACCAGGATGTGCAAGCACTTGCCCCAATGGTCATTTCGAGGCATCTACATGAACATGGAAGGGCTTATCCCAAGAGGGGAAACATAATATAGGCACGGTGACAAGCCTATCCTTCAATGTGTCAATGCCTTCTATTGCACCTCTCCCCAATGAAAGGCACTTTTATGTCTGAGAAACTCTTCTAAAGGCATGGTGATCTTGGCATACCCCTTGATGAACTTCGATAGTAGCCCACGTGTCCAAGAAACCCATGCACTTGCACTTTGACTAGTTGGCTCCCCCAATCCCACAATCACTTGCAATTTTGGCAGGATCCACCAGCAAGCCTTCTTTGCATATGATGTGTCCCAACAGGGTCCCAAATGGGGTAGAAAATACACACTTCTTGATGTTGAGGGATATCCTCAACTACCGACACCTTTCAAACATCAATCTCATATTGTCACAATGGTCCTTGACCAGTCCATACATGGTCCAATCATCAAGGTAAACCTAGAGAAACTTGTGGATGAAGTCTTGAAGGCTTACTACTAATGCGTGAGAACACAATGGGTGCATTTTTTAACCCAAAAGGCATGACCGTATAGGAAAAACTTCCCCACTCGGTGGTGAAGGTTGTCTTTCTCTGGTCTTCCTTTGCAATCCTCACCTGGTGATAGCCTAAGAACCCATCCGTGAAAGAGTAGACTTCACGCCCTGCCACTCCTTCTAGGATCTCTTCAGTGAATGGGGTTGGGAAGGGATCAATGACACACACTTGCATTCAATCCCTATAATCAACACATATCCTTATCCTTCCATCCTTTTTGATACTAATCACCATTGGACTTATCCACTCTGACTCCTCCATAGCCTCTATGATTCCTGATGCTATCATCTTGTCTATTTCCTCCTTGACCTTCATGCATGCATTAGGATTCATCTAGTATGGTCTCTTCCGGACCGGTGCACACACCTTCCTTCAACTTAATTCTCATTTCCCCCAAGGAATGGTGAATGCCTTTGAGTTCATGATACCCACGCAGGAATAAATCCTCAAACTCACGTAAAAGATCAATGATCTTAGAGACTTCCCTCTCTGACCAATAATCTCTAATGATAGCTTCCTTGGGTTCCACCTCCGACCCAATATTAACCTTCTTTGTCTTTAAAGGTTCATGATAGGTGCACGTTCTTTCATCAGCACTATCCATCACTTTGTGCAAGCCTAGAGAATGGTTAACCTCCAAATTTTCCATCTCTTCACCATCTATGACATAGACCATCTTGCCTTTTTCTTTCTCTACACACGCGCTCAAACTTGCACCTCATCAGACTCATCTTCACCAAATTGTCCCTCCAAGCATGGCTCTCCTAGAAATTCTACAAGCCTATCCTCTACCTTTGCACTATCCCCCATCGTAAGGTGCTTGACCTCCTGTAATGCCTTATCCACCAATGGTTTGGTGCTTTGATACTCAAATGCTTGGACTAGATCAGCCACTAGTTCTTTCCAATTCCCTGTTTGGTGGCGTGTCTCAGAGTGGATGTACCATGCGCGCGCACAACCCTAGTGTAGAATATAGTTTGTGTACCCAAAGGGATGGTGGAAAAGCTTCCACGCCTTCCCTCTAGGCTCTCTCACAGGCTTGGATGTGGAAAGAGGTGGGCTCCTTACCATGGTAGTCTTTGATGGTGGTGGGCACATTGCTTCTAGAGAAATGAATAGAGAAGGCAATTCTCACTTCACGCCATTCCAAGAGATTATCTCGATGTGTTTCCCACCAGCACAGTAGTTCCTAGTAGGACATAGCTTAACATCCCCCTTCATTCATTTTCCTCCTTCCACTGAGCTTCCATCTTCTACAAAAAGACCTCGGGGAGGCTCCTCCTAAGTACTTAGGTAGCTCCTTTCCTCTAGGTGCACGGATCATACGCCTTTGTCACCTTTGTCACTTGATCCTCTTAAATGTCATCCATTAACTCATAGGTTCCATGCACCCAATTATCACATGCTATACTAGTGGTGTCACTTAGGGACTGAGCATCCTCAAACTGGATAACTCCATCTGTGGGATGAATTATCTCTGGATCCCTGATTGAGCACACATAAATTCTATCCAGGACCTCTTCTCCCAAAGGTTCAGTATAGGGTGTTGACTTCCCATCAACCAGGGGTATGATGACCCATTCCTCCTCATTTTCAAAGCTTATGTACCTTGTTGAACCGAAGATCCACATTGTTCTTATAACACCATGGGTGCCCAAGTAGTGTTGGGAAATTGTCTACCTCGGTGAGCACCAAGACTTTGAAGTCCCCAGTAAACTTAGCTCCTGAATGGTGATAGTTGCATCCTTTAAGACACGATGGGCATTGCCTTCATTTTTTTTTTCCATATACAACACATTCAAGATGGTTGTAATGCAGGCCTTCCCATCTGATGCCATGCATCCAAGGTGAGAACATTGACCTCCACACTGTGTCAATGAGGATATTACTAAGGAGCCATCCATCCATGACCGCATTTAACGTGATCTCCTATCATAGTCAAGGTTGTGAGGGGAAGGTTTGCATGCAAGACCTACCTCTCATGCTCTTCTCTAGTGTGTGGTACCTTCTCTCTCAAATGCTCTAGCAAGGGATAATATTCTCTTGCCTTAGCATTTTACATACTTCCTTGACCTCATCCAGGTCATCTCTTTGGTGCCTCGACCTTCCTTCTTTGCTCCTCCCTCTGGACTACTCCTTTAGACACTGGATTTCTCCTTGTAAACTCTTGAATGACATCCATGGTATCTTGATATACCTCCTTTTGATGCACGCAGGATCTGGTACTTCCCATGTACCACTTCTTCCCTTGAAACCAGGTTCTTTTGCCTTGGTATTTCCTTTGTGTGTGTGGCCTCTGCTCTTGTTGTTACCATAACATATTCCAAACCCACATCACGTGTCACCCATGGCATCCATTATGTGTCCATCTTCTTAATGCTTACCATTACAGCGCCCTTGTCTTTCCGTGTTTTGATTCATGTGCTCAAACAACTCAGGGCACTCCTCATACTTGTGCTTCTTCCCACACCATGAGCACTTTGCAATAATAGATCTAGGCACTCTCATTTGTAATGCTCTGTAGACCCACAATTAAAATAGGTTCCACATGGGAACTCACTTCTTCCTCCTCCACGGTTACCATGACCATGGAATCCTCCATGAAAATCCCCTTCCACTGCCTCCTCCATCATGCATGCTCCTCATAATGATCATCACCTTTAGAACTACTAGCAATGTTGTTGGTCTGCACACCCCATGATCAATGGCCTCATGGATCTGATCAATAAGCCTACAATCCTTAGTATCATGGGTTGTAGAGGTGTAGATCTTATAGTAGCAAGACACATTCTTCCAAATTACATGCATTGTAACAAGGGACATCTACTTGCATCATGGTCCCCATGACAAATTTCACAATCTATTATTATGGCATGTATTATCCTCTCCTCCGGGGAAACTATCCTTGACATGCCCCTCTACTTCACAATCTGTACACCATATACCACTGCGAGTCTCATGGGATGAGTTCACAGACAACTTCTCCAGCTGCTTAGCCATAACAATGATTTGAGCTTCCAAAAATGGCTAACACTAGTATCAACACTTCCAATACTTTGGCACACACAGAGCAGCTTCCAACGCCTCACGTGATCTGTGAAAGTTTTATGAGATAGAGCTCTTCTAAAAGGTGTTATCAACCCCAAAAAACCATTGAGCATGTTGTGAAGGGTGAATGTCATATGATAATTTTGACATGAGGGTTTTGAACCATGCATCATACTCCCACACTCTCTGCCATTCCTGTTGAATCTCCTTCAAGGCACTGATGCTCTTCTGTTCAAACTCAGGGATGTGGAATTCTGCCAAGAAGGTGTTCTTTAAAGTAGTATAATCCACCACCATTTGATGAGGGTCATATTTCCTATACCAGTATGTGCATGCCCCTTACAACATCATTGAAAACTGACTAGCCTTCCACTCGGGGTTGTGATCCCCTTCACACCATAGCAGCTCACACTTGTGAACATGTTCTATAGCATCTTCAATACCTCTATAATCTAGAAAATGTAAAGACATCTCAAAGAAAACTTGAGGGGGTTGTTGGGGTCCTTGTCCTCTGAGCTAGAGCCTTGGTTTCCTCTGGTGTTTCCTCCTCCCCCCCCCGATCCACCGGTGTCTGTGCCTCCTAAGCCACCAGATCCACCGGATCCACTAGTCCTATGTGCCTCCACGACCCACCAGTGATCCATCACCAGTCCACCGGGTCTGTAGTGGTCATGCCAAGGGTCCCCAAAGTTCCACTAAACTACGCAATGATCTATGATAATGCCCCACTACCACTAGTGTACCCCACGCCACTCCCAGATGAGACCAAAGGCTTGTGTACTTGCTCCTTGTCCAAAAATTCCTCTGAATACTAGAATAGTATGTGTAGCCATAGAAGTGGGAAATGAAAAATTGTATCTCACAGGGTGGGCAGATCTGTCACTTCCATTGATACCAACTGGGTCAATGATACTCCTTCCTTGATCTAGAAAACCAAGCACTAGGTTTCACTAGGTGTGGTTCGAGATACATGCCAATGAATCTTCTCTCTCCATGTGATGAAATCTCATCAAGCCAAAGGGGTCTCTCTTACGCGCTTGCCAAGATGGGGTAGCATAGACTACTCTAGGTTCCACATCCTCTGCATGTGAACCTCAACTCCTTCCCACAACATCTGCCTCCATAGATCCATCACACTTGCAACCTCACATTGTCTAGTAATCTCCCTTTCACACACTTCACTATACTTGAGTCACCTCTCCTCCCTTTCCTTCTCCATCATAATATCTTCCATCTTCCTCCACCCTAGCTTCCTTACCCAATGCTTAGAATGGTTTAGCCGGCCATTGGAAATGCCTCTAAACTCAAGGTAACAATCAAGATCTTCATTTCTAGAGGGATAGCACATAGAAATGATCCTCTGGGCTCCCACAAAAACTCAAACTCAAAACTTCCACAAGAATATGTAGAAATAGCATACTCCAGTGTAGCTAGCCAACACACCTTTCCACCAATGATCCACAACATGAGTCCATGTCAGATCTACATCTTGCAGCCTCTTGGTATTCTTCTTGGGTCCACATGCATGTCTATAATACCAGCTTGATCTAGATGCATATGTTGAGAGCCATTCATACAGTTCTACTAGGAAGCAACGAAAAAAAAATTTCATATAAATCATGGTAGAGGTTCTCTTCTACCCATCTACGTGCATCAAACTCAGATCCAGTGTTGAATCTCTGAGAAAATTCATCCTCCATGCTTTTGAACCATGATTCAACACTTTCCAAAGTTAAACACTCTATCATTACTCATTACACAGATCAAGATGTATGCCATTTCCCACTATAACTTTGAAAAGAGGTCTCGACAATGGAACCAAGATGTAGTCATTTTTACACCCACCAAAAGAACAAGGGAATCCCATGCATGTCGGCCTATCACCCAGTGGGTGTTGGGCACTCACCCAGGCACACGTGGGTGCCGAGTCTCTCTTTTATGTGAGTTAAGTGGGAAACCATCATCTATGTCATGAATCTTAATGAATAAAGGTGGAAATGAGACATACAATCATCATAGGGCTCAGAATGACCTCTAGACAAATGTATTCATTCCAAATAGAGAGTGTTTACAGATAACAGATAGAACTACAAGAAAGGAAAATACATAAGGATTTACATTTATTCCATAACATCCATGAACAGAAATGAAAAGATATAGATATGAACCAATCAATTATATTCATACTCATTCATGTTTGTAACCTCATTACATTCAATGGATCCATTAGACTACCACAACTTGATCAGACCAAAGTCATACATCATCAGCAGGGATCATGTCCTTCATCCATACAAAAAAAAATTTATAACCTATCCCCTTAATACATTACTCCTTTATATAGCCTCTACCCAATCCCACAGAGTTCTCATGCGGTATTTCTCTGAGCTCCACTCTCTATATATCTCTCTCTCTTTTCTATCTCTCTCTCCTCTTTTCTCTTTTTCTCTGTGGGCACTCACATATATAGGCATCCCAAAGTGCCAACTCATCCTTCTATGGCCTCAGATCTGGTGCCAAGTGTCTGAATGTGGTCCTCCATGGGAGCATGCTTCTCAAGCTTGAGCTCTCCACTTTTTCCATGATGTCTTCTAGAACCTTCTATCGTAGGGCATATTCCTTTCATGGGCATCACGTTGCCAGGCATGACACCTTATCCACTCCACATGCGTAGTTGGGTCATGCTTTTCTCGTGTCCTTCCCAAAATTCCCAATATGGCTAAGTCCTGAAACCTTGGCTTTGTCCACACGCACATGCCATGGGTATCCACGATCATCCGCTTCGTGCTACACATATGTTCAGGGCTTGATCTAGCTTTCTTCACTCATCTATAAAGTTTGGAGTAAGGCCTCGTAACTTGAAATCTTCCTAACCACGGAGGCCTTTTCTCTCTCTGCTTCTATTCGGGATCCTTTGGTGCTGGCATCCGAAGTGGTCCATCTTCAAGCACCAAATCAACTAATGTGCACATGTAATACATAGCCAAAGGAAACTTCTCAGGTACCTTAGACTCGAGGTGTGGTCTTGCTTTCAGGACATAATCACCAATTTCTTCTACCATGTTGATGAAGGCCTCATTATTTTTCTACTCTAGGTCCTTCTCTCCTTTTAGATGTGTTATTTATATAGTTTTTTCCTTGTTATCTTCAAGTAGTGCTCTAATAGTGGTAGCCTTATCAATGTTCCTCTACACCACCTCCGTAGATACCTTAACCAAGGCAGTTCTCACCTACTCGCGACATTATAGTAGGCTTTAGTGTCATGTGTCTCGCTTTAGAGTGCCTTCTTTATTCTCCTTGACACACAATATTATTTGCATGCGTCGTAATGCTCGCATCTCTATGTGGATCTCTGTATGGACTAGGATAATTGTTTTCTTGTGCATGTGGTGGCCATGTCTACATCCATCAGCTCCCATCCATACAATTCCTTAAGGCCTATTGTGCTTTCAAAATTGGCACGGAAAATTTTGCTTGTGTCCTCGCATATCTCATACTTGCAACACATATTCTCCACTTGTTCTTTTTGTTCTTGGCCCCTTAGGAATCTAAGCGCCAAGATTTGGAGTTGGCCCTTCAATGTCCCGAGAAGTATTATGCACACGAGGTTGCTCGTGTTTTGTTTCTTTTTCCTCGTTCACTCCTTCCTCTTTATCCTTCATGTCCTCATCTATGGGCTCCTCCACATCTTCTTACGGCATTGGGGTTCTGTGCACACTCTCTCGTAGACTCCTCCACCTCCTCATTCAGCTTTAGCTTTCTCCTTTTCTTCTCAATTTCCTCTTTCTAAGGAGAGAGTCATGGTGATCTCCTACGGACACGTGGAGTCCCCAGCCTTATGTCCTTGTTCTTTTGAATACCCTCTTAAATCAGCACTCTTCAGGGACTACATCCACGTCCAATTCCTCATCTCCTTCCTACACTTGAGGTGGAGTATCCATGTGCTCGCCTCCACTGCTTTTGTATTCCTCTGGCCTCTATGATCCAAGCCTCCAATATCTTCATGTTCTTCTTCCTCCTCATCTACCTCTATAGTTATTGTAGGCTTTGGAGCTAGCACATTCTCCATTGTATGTTTTCCCTTAGGCAGCCTTGGGAGCACAAACTCATTCTCCACATACTTTTTATTGTCCATCCTAGGCTTAAGCTAAAGATATATGAGTGTGGCTCTAGTGTCCCCAATAGCCAAACTTACTAGCTTCATGTTTATGATGTCTGAGATGAGTCTCTCAATGTAGGTAGTCCGGCTTGGATACACATATGTCTTCTTGAGGGTGTGGTAGTCACAATCTACCTTATTTGTGTTGAATTTTAGACAATGTGCATCATTAAACCTCGTGAGCTAATTCTGGAAGTAGCACGTTGTGAAGGTATAGGGAAGTTTTCACCATGGGCTCCATGTCCCATCCTCATATGTAAAACTGCTCGATGATGACATGAAAGTGTTGGTACACCACAAACTATAATGCCTTACTTGCCGACTATTGAAGGTATCTCCTTAGGAATGCGCCACTCCTCAAACATTGTGTGAAGTTGGTCATACCATGTTTCTACCCTCTCGCTTAAACGTCCCCACTCATTGACCCTTCTCATAAATATTTTTCAAACCTCTCTCAGAGGGACTTCTTTTATAAGGTTTACTCCCAGATATTGTTCTTTGGCCCATTGGGCACTCCAATTTCTATAAATACAAGAGAAATTAGGAAAACACCAAAACTTATCTTGTCACCTATGCGCACTTCCTCAACTTTGGTTTCGTAATGTAGCATGTTAAGTTGTATATTACTCCCTGAGAAATTTTCTTCGCAATATGAAGCCACATGGTGTTTACCTACAACCATCTCTCTTGGTCATTCAACTTAGTGAGAAGATGTGTGGCTACCTACACCATAGGAAACTTCTTCAGCTTATCAATGTCCATTCCACATGGACCCTTGGTATACCCCAACTCATTTCTTGTCTCTATAATTGTTGCTTTATCATTCGATCACTAACAAGGTCTATCATGGTGCCCTTCAAACCTGTTAGTGTCAAAACCAGGGTCGTTGTGATCCTAACCCTTCGTTCGGTGAAATAAAATAAGTCCTCATGGACTCGGCTCATAAGCCATTTGTATAAGGGTTCATATTTTCCAAAATATGGGAGCTCATACATTTGATAAACTCCTACCTAGTTAAGTAATTTTTCCCCAACATCGTCATACACTGGCATATCTTCCATTATGCACTTATTGGTCTTCTTATTCAACAAATCATCCAAATCTCCCTTGTTTTCAATGGTATGGTGGTTGTAGTCACTTATTTTTTATATGCGGATGTGAAAATCCCACTCTTGTCTCAATATTAGTCCTTTTGGGTATTGTATCTCTCCAAAAATTGCTCTCAGGAGTAATTTCAACTTCAACTTCTACCTTCTTCTTTCCTTTCATGTCTATTGTAGGTGCTTTCTTTGGTGCCATCATAAAATCTCACCTTTTATCTTCTCTAATGATAAAACTCAAACCTTAGCTCGAATTTGTGTGCCCTACCTCCTTCTAAACACTTCTGCTTCACTCAAACCCTTCACCAATGGGGACATAAGCCTCTTCCACGTAAAAATATACTCTCCACATCTATTTTCACACTCTCTACACTTCAACATGATTCACTTGGCTTGGTCACACTTAGCTCACTCAAATACTTGTGATCATAAAGGTAAAAATGAACCCGCATTACGTCCTTATATAGATTTTAAAAACATTAGTGAACTTATTGATCCTTCACCTACTAACAATCCTCTCATTAATTGACCATTTTCATAATATCCACATGGTACATTTTTCGTGCCACCTATAACCTTTTAGTGTGCCTTCCTACCTCCTTTGCTACATAATTCTCTTCAACTATGCTTTCATGCACCCGTACCTCACCATTGCATCTTCCCTTGGTATTTTCCATGGTGTACATTGCTTACCTCGCATTATATTGTTCCTTTATTTATCTCCATCTATGGTCATCTTTAGAAGCAATCTTCTTTCTAACAACTCCTTTCCAAACTTGAATAACACATGTAACAGTTTGTTCCCATGTGTACCCATTTGTGTATAATCACCCCACACAAATGTTATGTGTAGTCTTCTGTGCATAAAAAATACTCCAGATGGTAATTATCTTCCAACACGCAAATGTGCACTTATTACAAAAACACCAAACTAAATTGACAAAGCATAGCGATGAAGAAGGAAATACATAAAGGAAACCATATTCTAAATGGCAATACTTCCCTATTACAAACACCAAGAAGACTTATTTATAGTAGGGCTTCATCCTACTCCCATTGTAATAACCGAGTAACCGTATTCCATCAAATTCCTCTAACTGGAAAGTGGTTAATTTAATATATGAGTGATAACATATAGTCCTAACCAATGTAGTTTAAGCTTTTACTGGATGGCACAAAATTAGAATCATAAAGAAGCACCATCTATCCAATCTCAAGATTTTTGTCCCTGATGTGCCTTTCATGTCATGCCTTCTTCCTAGCCTTTTCCTAGCTTCTAACTCCAATGTGTTATGGTGCACCTCTCATCCAATTGTATCAATTTATCAATTCTTTCTTTTAATGCTTGTTCATCATCAACTAGACCTCCAAAGACACGCAATACGTAAAGAAGGTAACATGAATTCCCTAGAAGAATTGTTTTTCTGCTAAACACCAAATGAAAGGGTGTGGCCTTGTTTAACCTCTTTTATGTTGTTCTATATGCCTACAAAGACAACAAAAATTTTCATCCCAATATTTCCTTCCAACATCACATATTTTTGTCAATTTCTCGGCTCAAAATATTATTGTAGACCTCAAAGATCCCATTTTCCCGAGGATGATAGGGTGTAGTCTTATGGTGTGCAATCATAAATTCATCCAATATTATCCCGATTGTCTCAATAAAAAGTTTTGTATCCTATCACTTATCAAACTCAACGGGCATCCATACCTAGTAAGAATATGTTCCCATAAGAACTTGGTTGTTGTATTTGTTGTATAATCCTTGGTAGGTGTTGCTTCACCCACCTCATAAGATAATATGTGTAAGTGATGGTGTAGTGTGATCCGTTCTACACATGGCTAGCGAAATAGGACCCACAAAGTCTATAGCCCATTTATCAAACGGCTCTACACTAGGAATAGGTCTTAAAGGAATTTCATCTCTTTGCCCAGGTTTGCTAAGGCACTAAAAGTGATCACACACCCTACAATACACCTTACAATCCTTATACAAGGTCTCCCACCATAATCCAATGAGTAGAATTTTACACGCAGTGGCATCACCTACATAGTGCCCACCTGCAATACCACCATGAGCCTCTTCCATAATATCTCGTGTGCTCATGTTCTAATACACATCGGCGCAATAATTCATCTTGTCCTAACTTGTATAGGTCACCACTGATCAACATAAAAGGTGCCGTGAGAATTACAAGTTGTTTCTTCTCTAAGGATTTCATTCCTCTCTGCGACATACCCATGCGTAAAAAGAAAGCAATATCCTCCAATTCTAAAGGTGCATGATTTAACTCGTATATTGTGCATCTAGAATCTGTATCTTCAATTTTTTTGTCCTCCTGACTAAATCCTTGATAAATGGTCTAGGACAAGAATTACTTTTACCTAGTTTTACCATAAGTTTGAAATTAAATTCTTGGAATAAGAGCACCCATCGACATATGTGCCTCTGTAAAAGGGCTTGTTAACCAAGTACTTCAATGCCATGTGATCGGTATAAAATACAAATGGTATTGCTAGTAGGTATTGTCTAAATTTATGTAGCACATAGATCATTGAAATGCTTCATGCTCGTAGTTGTATAATTCTTCTCTACAAGATTCAAATTTCTACTATCAAAATAGATAAGATGATCTACAATTCCTTCTCCAAGTTGAGCTAACACTATGCCAATGGTCATGCCGAGGTGTCCACATGTACATGAAATGTTTGGTTCCTTGAAGGAAAACATAGAATAGGTGTTGTAGTTAGTCTCTCCTTCCATGCCTCAAATGTGCGTTGTTGTAGTTCTCCCCAATAGAATGTCCCTTTTCCCTTTAGTAACTCTTCCAAAGGTGTGGAAATCTTTGTATCCTTTGATAAATTTTCTATAATACCCTAAGTGACCCAAGAATCTGCGCGCCTCACTCTAACATGTAGGCTCTTCTAGACCTACAATAACTACAACCTTAGTTGGATCCACTAACAAACCTTCCTAGCAGATGATGTGCCCTAAAAAGTGTCAAAAGGTGTAGCAAACACGCACTTCTTGATGTTTAAATACATGTTTAACTATTTACATATTTCAAACATTAAGTGCAAATTGTCATAATGATCTCAAAATTCCATACACCATCCAATCATCCAAGTAAACCTATAAAAAGTTGTGAATAAATTCTTGGAATGCTTGAACAACTATGCATGAAAATACAATAGGTGTGTTTTTCAAACCAAAGGGCATAACAATATATGCAAAACTTCCCCATTCAATGGTGAAAGTAATTTTCTCTTGATCCTCTTGTGCAATCCTAACTTGATGATACCCAGAGAATCCATTTGTAAAAGAATAGATTTCATGTCCTACAATGCCTTCTAATATCTCCTCTGTGAAAGGTGTAGGAAAAGGATCAATCACACATGTAGCATTTAGTTCCCTGTAATCCACACAAATCCTAATCTGTCCATCTTTATTTATATTGATGACCATGGGGCTAACCCACTCTGATTCTTCTAGGGGCTTGATGATGCCAGATTTCAACATCTTGTCAATTTCTTCCTTGACTTTTAAGTGCAGCTTAGGGTTCATCCTGTAGGATCTCTTCCTGACCGGTCGTGCACCTTCCTTAAAATTGATCTTCATCTCTCCTAATGATTTATGCACGCCTTTCAATTCATGGTATACCCTAAGAAATAAGTCCTAAAAATCTCATAATATCTCAATGATTTTTGCCACGTTTAGTCGGACTAATAATCCCTAATTATTGCCTCCTTAGGTCTAGCATTTGTGATAATATTCACTCTCTTTGTCTTCATAGGTTCATGATAGGCACATGCATTGTTGTCCACACTATCTAAAACCTCACATGTACCCGATGAATGGTCGATATCCAAATTTTCTACTTCTTCATCATCCACTATATAGACCATCTTGCCTTTTTCTTTCTCAAAGCAAGTGCACTTAAGTAGCGGCATTTGTCTCTTATTCTTCTTCATCAAAGCACACTCATGAGTCTATCTCACCAAATAACTCTGGAAGGAGTTCTTCCACCTTGGCACTATCTCCCATAGTTAAGCATTTAATAACCCTTAAAGCCTCATCTACATGAGGTTTAGTAGAGAAGTAGTCAAAAGTTTGGACCATTCTTGTAATCAAATCTTGCCAATTTAAAGTCTCTTTATGTAGCTCCGCATATACATATCAAGCGTGTGTGTAGCCTTGTAAAGTGGAATAAAAAATTTACACCATAGTGAAGGTGATAAAGCTTCCTACCCCTCTGTCCGAGAGTTAATCACATTGTTGAACATGGTGTTGAATGGGTTGGTTACCATAATATGTGCAGATTTGATTAGGTGCGTTGCTCCTGAAAAACTTAGTAGAAAGAGCAATCCTGACTTCATTCCATTCTATAAGATTATCCCTATGAACCACCCACCAGTGCACTATTTTCCCAAGGTATATGCTAACATATTTCTTCTCTCAACTTGGTCTGTCCATTGTTCCTCCATGGCGCATAGGAATACCGTAGGGTCTCCTTCTCCAATGTACCAAGGTACAGAGTTGTTACCTATCCTCCTAATAAAACGAAGTTTTCTTCTCCATGTAAATGCACTCCTTTCTTTATACCCTACCATCTCATAAGTGTCATGAGCCCAATTATCACAAGCAATACTTGTAGTATCACTAATAGACTATGCATCTTCCCACTAAAGGATTCCTTCCTTAGATGGCTCAAGCACCTTTGGGTCTCAAATGGTGTGCACATAAATCATGTTCAGATCTTCCTCACTCAAAGGCTCAACATAAGGCATAGATTTCCCATATGTTAAAGGGATAATAACTCTTTCCTCCTTGTTCTCAAAACTGATATATCCCTTGTTGAACCGTAAATCAACATTATTTGCATAACACCAAGGGCACCCAAGCAAAGCTAGGAAACTATCTACTTTTACAAGTGTTAAAACCTAGAATTCCCAATAAACTTGGCCCTTGTATAGTAATGGATGCATCTTTTAAAAATCTGATGGGAGTGGCCTTAGTTTGATTAGCCATAAACAACACATTAGAAGATGGTTGCAATGGGGTCTCCCCATCTATACCCATGCATCTAAAGTAAGCACATTTACTTCCACACTGTTTCAATCAATATATTACTCAAGATCCATCCATCTACAATAACATTCAGATTGATCTCCTTGTTGTAATATAAAATATGAGGGGAAGATTTACATGCGAGATCTCGACATCCATTCTCAATACTTGTGCGCAGAGTGTTCCCTTTAGTCAATTCCCTCGTAATGGAATAGTATTCTCTTGGTGCAGCATTTTATATACCTCGCTTCAAATCATCAATGCCTAACTAGATCATCTTTGTTGCCTTCTTTTGTTCCATCTTCCATGATTGCTCCTTTAAACATTGTATTTCACCCTAAATATTTCTAAGTACCTCCATGGTTTCCTGATAAACCTCCTTATGATGTGTAAGATCTAGATACCTTACATGTAAAACATCCTCCTTAGTGATGGTAGGCTTCTATCTGTAATGCTTCTCTAGTGCACATAGCTTCAACGCATGTAGTAATCTTCACATGTAATACCTCAGTTCCAGTGCCAACTTTAGCATCCACTGATTTTCCACAACGTGTTGTATTCTAACCATCCTTGTGCCCTTGTTCTCTTGTTTATGCTACTTGCTAAGATGCTCATATAGGTCCGAGCATTCCTCATAGCTATGACTCTTCCCACAAAAAGAAAAAGTAATATTCTAAGGACATTCATGCCTATAGTGGTTAGGAAATCCACATGTAAAGCACATTTTGTGAGGAAACTTGCCTCGTCCACCACCACAGCCTCAACTTTGAATCCACCATGGTATCCTCAACCTCTGCCATGTCCTCCTTCATAGTGCCCCTCGTTCCGATCATAGCACACTTGATTGTGATCCCAATCTTGGTGCTCACCTTTACCCTTAGAGTTATCTGATACTCATGTCTGTCATACACCAATATTTATATCATCGTGGATTTGGCTAATCAACCTACGGTCTTATATCATGAACCGTGTCTTGATAAATCTTACAATAGAAATATACATTCTTCCTTATCGTGTGCATTGTAATAATTGGTAGCACATGGCATCATGGTTAAAATGGCATATCTCATAGTCTATCAATAATGAATGCACTGATCTATGGGGACAAGTATCCTTGGTGTGGCCTTCTACTTCACAATTTGTACACCAAATCCCAGTGCGTGTCTCATGTGTTAAATTTTTTGATTGTTTCTCCAACTACTTTTTCATAGCTATAATATGTGCTTTCAGGAATGGGCTTACTCCAGTGTCTATACTTCTAACTTCCTCAGTGCGCAAATCTGCTTCAAGTGCTTCACGTGGATCATTGTATGTCTTATGTGATAGTGCCTTATAAAAGGTGTGATCATACCTCTAATGAACCATTATGCATCTTGGATTGCAAGAATATCATAAGAAATCTTAGAAAAAGTGTTTTGAAATGGGACTAATACTCCCGACACTCTCGGTAGTGCCCTCCTCTTAATATCCTTGAGCACTCTTATACTCTTCTACTCAAATTCGGGATATAGAACTCTTTCGGAAAGCATATTTTAATGTTATAATCTACACAAGTTTGATCAGGGTCAAACTTCATGTACCAATGTGTGCGTGTCCTTGTAATGTAATTACAAATTGACTTGCCTTGTGCTCGAATCCGTGATCCCTTTTTCATGCCACAATATCTCACACATGTGCATGTGCTTAATAGCATCCTATATGCCCCTATACTCTGGAAGATAGAGAGACATCTCCATGTAAATATTATAAGGTTGGTGTGGACCCTTCCCACCTAATCTAGAACCTCCTATGTTACCTCTTCCTCTAGATCCACCGATAATCTGAGCCACCTATACCTCCCGATCCTCCACATGTAGCCAATGGAGGCGTACCAAAAGATTTATTGCCCCGTGTCCCAACAGTAGTATTGAATTGAATACCTACCTGATCTGCGTGGGTGGTACTATTCCCGAAGTGAGTCCAAAATTCTATGTGCTTGAATTCTATACTGGATGATGTGCCCGAAAAGGTACCTCCAAAAACAATGAAGACATTTTCCCTACCATCGATGTACTTTCTATTTGACTTACTCCTACTTTCCTACTACCCAAATTAGCTTGTTGACTATTGGTTATACTAGATAATGAAAACCAATCGCAAGGGCTAGGTTTCTAGGTAGATTCATATGTGTTCCCGCGGCCTAGGTCATCTCTATTGGTGCTCTCCTTGTAAGGCCGAGGAGGGTTCTCTTCATGCTTTCCCAAATGGGGGAGTTCTGATGCTTTGGCTCTATGCCTTCTACGTGAGCTCCAAATCCTTCATGATCCATCTCTCTCCTCAATTCCATCTACTCTACAATATCACGCTACTTCTCTATCTCCCTCTCACATGCCTCATTGTACTTAATTCACCTTTCTTCTCTTTTCCTTTCTACCGCTAGGTCTACCATCTTTCACCAAACCTACTCCTACCCCTGCATGTGGTGGGGTTTAGCTAGCCATCGCTTTTCTTCCAAGTTTAGGGTTACCATCAAGATCTTGATTGCCATTGGAATTCCTTGCAAGTAAGTTCCCCTAGGATAACGTAAAAACTAAAACTCAGCTACCTCCGGGAAAGAATAAGTGGAAATTGAGTACTCCAAAATATAACTATTCAAGATGCCATAGAACCAAGTATCCACAACGACGCATTCAAATAATATTAGCATCATAGAGGGCTTGAAATTCTTCTTGCCCAAAAAGTGTGTGATACCTCCAATTCCATTTAGATGCATAATCATTTATCCACTTATATAGTTCTACTAAAAAGATAGTGATGAAACTCTCATACAAATAGTCATATAGATTATGTTCCACCCATGTGCATGCATCAAAATTAGATCCATGTTGAACATCTATGCATACTCTTCTTCCGATATTTTATCCACTCCTCAACACTTGTTAGGTTCAACTAGTACGTCTCCATCATGAACATCCTAAAAAATAAAAAAGAGGTCCCACAATGGAACCAATGATGCAACCTAAAATCTACCATGAATAACCTAGGCACGTTGTCATATCACCCAACCTAAGTTGGGCACTCACCAAGTGCGCAAAGGTACCAAGTCCTCCTTAGATTTGTTTGTATGGGATGTTAGTGTGATGAAGATATAATGCATTCATATCCATAAATAGCATAAACATTCCACAAAGCATAACCAGATCTAGATCTCTAAGGAATCATGAATTAAACAATAAATATAATGAGATTAACCATACAAGAACCAGTTACAGTCATGTTTAACACCATTATCCATCCAATATACTCCATTATATTAACACTGTAAAACATATAAGCTCCTTACATCATATAACATTACCATAAGCTATGCAAGCAAATCGATTGTGGCATAATAATTTTACAATAATTGTGTGTCTTTATCTCTCTCTAAACTACATAGTTCAATACATATTTATAAGGGTGGGTACTTTCCCTTCACCACTTACACACTTCCCAAAATAGGTCACATGTTGAAAATAGCCATGTGCCTTTACAATAATATGCACACATGCAACTGCACTAATAATAGATCTCCTATAGTTAATCGGGGTAGTAATCCTATTATTATATTCAACTTATGCATGGTGTTTATCAACTAATCATTCCAAAATATAATTTGTGTATCGTGTAAGTCTCCATCCTGATGTGTGCTCCGCACACTATCTCCAAAAATAGCTTGTATCCATGAAAATGGCTAAGTCCCGAATCAGCTTGTCTTGGCACGTGTTTCCTTCCCTATCCTTCCACACCTTCAAATAAGCTTTGTTCATGTGTGTGAATCTTTTGTGTGCCCTCTCCTTACTTTGTCATATTATGTCTACTCAATAATTCAATTTTGGGAGCTTATTATTAGTTATTAGAGGTCTATGTAATCAAATCAAGCTCTTATTATTGTTTGTGGGTTAGTGAACACATTTATCATAACCTTATGACAAGGGAGCCATTTTTACAACGTGAGATATTTTTTCACGCCGAGGACCTTAGTTTCTTCCCTATTTCAACCTTCTAGTGATTTGTATGATGTTGATTTTATAGTGCATGCTGCTGAAAGTTATTATGGTCTCCACTCTTACGTAAATTTCCCCAATTGCAAGGTGAGTAGCCAACTAGTTCACACCACACGAACACACTAGATTATAATCAATGCACTAAGTATAAAGTTTCGTAATCAAGGGTAAAACTATTTTTCTAGAGTGTGTGTGTATTTCCTTTCCTTTTTCCAATTCTCTCTTTTTCCTC
Source organism: Taxus wallichiana var. yunnanensis (assembly GCA_018340775.1). Taxonomy (NCBI): domain Eukaryota; kingdom Viridiplantae; phylum Streptophyta; class Pinopsida; order Cupressales; family Taxaceae; genus Taxus; species Taxus wallichiana. The sequence goes on from CM031240.1 coordinate 967,249,700, forward strand.
ACAATGGATGATGGTACAATTATGTTTCTCATGTCCTTTAACTATCATGAATGGAGATCAAAATGATAATTAATTTATAGGGTAAAGGGTTATTCTACATCACTATGGGAGTGGGAAAGAAAAAACAACCAAACCCAAGAAATTCAAATGGTTCAAAAATGTGATGATGCTTTATGTATTATTTGTATGTCCATTTCTATCGAATTCCCTTTCACATCGAGTCTTTTGCAACACCTAAAAATCCTGAAAACTATAGATGGCATGTTTGGAAAATAAGATAACATGAGAGCTCCTAAGTTAGAGAATGAACTCATAGGATTAACCCCTAGTAACTTTGATAACCTATAGGTATGCTTCTCCAAATTTTTCCATGATAGATTGTTGTTAAATGAATGTGGAGTTAATAAGAAGGATTCCCAATTGATCTTGTCTATGTTTTCTAAGCTTGGACCTGAATACTTTATCTTTTTTTCCACCTTCAATGCCACAAAATAATCTTTAGGGACCACCTGAAAGATGCCCTCATTTGATAAATTTTCTACCCAAATCATTCAATAATATGACAAGTCAATCCAAATGGGTGTAATAAAGGCCAAGTCACATGTCCTAATAGCTAGTAATGATAAAGGGAAGGGGAACAAGGAGAAATAATCAATAAAAATGAACAACCTAAAAGGAATCTAAGACTACACTAGCCAAATCCAAGACTAATTTTCCACTTCTACCTCTACTTCGAGTCTAAACCAAATAAGGAAAATTGCAAGTGTTCCTATTGCAAGAAGTCAGTACATGAAGAGAATCAATGTATGAGAAAAAAATTTGACCACCAAACTTATTTACTTTAGAATAAAAATATAGGGGTCCCTGACTCTATCAATAAAATTTCTCTGAAACCCAAGTCTTCTAAAGCAAAGGAAAATAATTCTAATAAGAAGAAAGGAAAATCCATCATAGTAAGAGTAGCCCCTCATTAACGTGGGTTATATATTTTGATGTCTCGTACCACATGGGTTCCTCACACATTAATTTTTCCAATATGGAACCTTGTAGCATGTCCTAAATAACCTTAAGAGATGATACATTCGTCACAATGGTTGGTAGTGGATCAATGGAAGTTGATGGTGGAACCTTCAATGATTTTCTTATTGTTCCCCAACTTTCTACTAACCAAGTGTCATTCTACCAAATCATCCATATTGGCTAAGGGGTGCATGTGTAATTCAACCCTAACTCGGGATGATTAGATAGATACATGATGAGTCTACAATGGCATAGGGAAAGGTAGATAATTAGGCCGAGTTTATACACCTTTTCCCACTTTTCTCTTGATTCTTCTCCTGCTACCTTGTTGAATCACACGGATGAAGTTAGTAAGATATGGCACAAATAGTTTGGCCATTTAAACTACCGTTACCTTGAGAAATTAATCCAACATGAGATGGTTAATGGACTACCTTGAGTCATTTCTTCAAAGGGTCTTTATGAGGGTTGTGCCCTTGGGAAGTACTCGAAGAAAATTTTGGCAAGGGAAAATACAAGAGAGATTCTCAAGCCTTGGAGTTAGTCCATAACAATGGGCCCCTTTTTTTTCTCCTTCATTCACTAGAGTGTAGTATCTCCTTACCTTTATAGACATCTTTTCATGCTTCACATGGGTTTAATTTCTCAAATAGAAATCATAATTTTGCAATCTCTTTTGAAACTTTGAGGCTCTAGCTAAAAGTAAGATGAAAATTCCATTAAGGTTCTAAGAACTCGACAATGATGGGGAGTATGTTAGCAATAGTTTTGATGAACTTTACACCTCGAAAGGAATTTACTTGCAACATATAGTTTCTCACAGATCCTTTGTAAAATAGATTTGCATAAAGAAAGAACCAGGACCCTCAAATAGATGACCAAGCTGTATGATTCAATCAAAATCCCTTCCACTTTAGTTTTGGGAAAAAGTAGTGAGTTATGCTAACTACATTCAAAATAGGATTTTACAAAAGAAATAAAAGGGATGATACCCTTTAAGGATTGGTATGGAAGAAAATTTATGTTGATCACTTTTGTGTCTTCGGTTTAACTACCATGACTTGAATACCCAAGAAGAAACGTAAGGCCCTAGAACCACCATCTAAGCCTTGTATTTTTTTGGTATCCCGAAGGTGTGAATGGTCATATAATTTTTAATCCCACCACTAATAAGATCTATGTTGAGAGAAGTGTGAAATTCCAAGACTTCTCCCATTTCCACTTCTCCACCTAAAGAGGTCACTTTACACGTCTCTCACAATGATTCAAACTCTTGATGATTCTTTTTATCATGGGCCTCCCACTCATGATCCTCCTACTCCTCCATCTACCGATTCTAATGATAGTGATAATGAGGACTATGTCCCCTCACACTCAATTCATGGCTCAAAACATTTTGATCTTGACTCTCCTCTTGATCATCTTTGGGCAAGGTAGACCTTCTGAGGTGTTGGTGATTGGATAGGGGATCCTTCAAATGAGATACAAACTCAATTAGATTTTATTGAGCTCCATACCTTTTTACCTCTACTTTTGATCCAAATCTTTTGGGGAGGAAAATGGGATTCCAAATTTGGATTCTAATATGAAGGAGGAGTATTCCTCTCTCATAAAGAATCATACTTGGGATCTCACCCCTCTTCCTAAAGGAAGAAAAATGGTTTGGTGTAGATGGTGATTTAATTTTATTTGAATTAAATTTAATATTATAGAGTCACTAATGAACTAAATGATGTATAAATGCTAAAATATAGAAATGGCACAAGCAAGCTAATATTTAAGATATGAAACCTAAGAAAGAAGATGAGATATAAATACTTAGTTGATTTATGCTTGATATGGAACTCGATCTCGATGGTAAAATTACCGAACATGTTGGGAAGAGTTTCATAAATGCTAAGTATAAATCCTACAACTCATGAATAGAGTCATACATAATCTCCCATACTAGGTCGGGGTGCCTATGCACCGGAGACTACTATTGGGCCTCTGTGGATCAACGTAAATACTCATAATCTAGTGTTTATTGTGTCGTAAGAGTGTCACGCGTTTTTTTACTATCAATCACCTAGTGGTCACTATTTGAATGTTGAAGGTACACCTGTAACCTACAAAATGATATGTTCACTTCCCCTTCCTATGCAATGTATGGAAATTTGATGTAACCATTTTCCCTTAAATGGATGTTAGATGAATGCCTTTGAGTTTTGAATGCAATCTTAGGTGATAGTAGTAATGCTTAGTGTTTATTCCTTTATTTTGAACACATAACTATGTATTTATATGATTCCCTTGTTTGAATTTCATAATTGACAACTGGAAGGCTGACCCATAAGTGAAAAATATTCCCAAAAGATAAAAAATACCCAAAAGGAGTGAGTAAGGTGAAAAAGGGTTAGGGGCACCTAGAGGAGACAGGAGTGTTTAGGCACTTCTATCCTAGTTGGGCACCGATGTGCGAAGACATAAAAAATAGATTAGAAAAATATCGACTAGGTTGTAGGGTGTGAAAGACCAAATAGAAAAAAAAGAAACAAAAAAAGAGGCCAAAGATAGTTGTCAATCACTAGTTTTCTTACTTAGGAATCATATGAATGCTAGTATGTTTTTAGGACCTAGAAATGTACCCAAGTGTATGATTTTGTGTCTACATTTACCCCCACTTTATGTTGTTGAGTGAACACTCGATAACATAAATTAGATCATACATGTGTACCTTATGATCTGGTAGAGTGTGAGGTGAAATGCATGTTGAGTGGACAAGTGAAAATGTGGAATGATGCAAAGCGAAGCGTGGAGACTAGAAAAGGAAAGTGACCTAGGGGTGAGATATATACTTTACATTATACATTTTGTTGTGCTTGTTGAAGGATTCTTCTTATTGCATATTAAGGAAAGACATGTAAAACAAGAGTAAGAATGTAGTCAAAGTATTATAAATGAAAACTCGAGAAAAATGTGCATAAGTATGTAAATGTATGTAAAAGTGTGTAAAGAAAAGTGTGCACTGATGTAAAAGAGTGTAAAATGACTGAAAAATTATCCTTAAAATGTTGTGTAGAGTGAGGTTTTAGGTGATCTCATGCCAAGAGTGACTTTTTGGATGATCTCATGTCAAGCGCAATTTTTTTTTGGGTGATCTCACGTCAAGTGTGAGTTTTTTTGGCGATCTCACACTAAAGAGAAAGTGTTGGGAAGAGAGGAATAGTTTTACTCTTCATCCATGACTCTACCCAATAAGCATCACTGCATATTGTACATTCTGATTTATTCTTGTTGTCCTAAATTAGTTCTGAATGTACTTAATATTATGATTAAAATTGATTATAGGATATTACATGCATGTTGTAATTGAAGGACTTGTATATGTAACTCTAAAACTACTCGAAGAATTATGTAGATTGTGCTAATATGATAAGTTGATTATGTGTACCCCCAAGACATTAACATCCAGGGGACATAGGCACCCAAGCAGTACAATAATATTCTAATCCCATGTGCACCATCCTATCACCCGGTGGGTGCTAGGCACTCACCCGAGGCACATGGGCGTTGAGACCCTCCTTTATGTGAGTTATGTGAGAATACATCATTTATGACAAAATGTTAGATGCTAAAAGTAAAATAACCATGCATTTATTATAGGAAATTATGATGATTTATCATATCAATGCATTCATTCGGATAACAAAAGATAAATACTAAACACAATATAGATCTAATCCATAGTACGGATAAAATGCACTAGGTTTATGTCTATGAACAACATATATACTTTAGAACATGACCTTATATTCATATTAACAAAGTTCAAGTAACCATATTACATTCATTCTAAGCCATAGTAGACCAATGTAGTAATGTAGAAGAGACTCATGCTTGAGCCTAAACTATGCTTCCCATATTATAAAACCGATCTCAAACCCATCCCCCTAAACATGTCATTTCACCTACGGTCCTCCTAATGAGAACATTAAACCATAGAACCCCTTATTATCTCTGCAGCTTTTCTTATCCAAATGCTATATCTTCTCTGCTCTATTCATTTTCTTATACCAAATTCCTGTATATAGCTTTATGAACCACGGACCCTTTATGAAGTAATAGATCAATTTCAAAGTGTCCATGTGGTCCTCTAATGTAGCATGCCTCCTTTGATTTGAGCTCTCCACTCTTTGCAATGATGTCTTTTTGGATCCTTCCATCACATGGAATATTCATTTCTTAACCATCAAGTTGTTAGGATGACACCTTATCCACTTTGCATGCTAGTCGTGTCATGCTTTTCTCTGTTTTGTATGGAATAATATGGAATCAATATGGCTAAAGTTTCTCTTCTCTACACACATGTCATGTGTTCAACTAAACCCTGATAAAACCCTATCTTGTGTGCTTTCACCCCATGTGCCTTCTTTAATAGGTCCTCATGCCCACATGCCTTTTGGAACTTAGTATTGAGGCCCAACATCACCCCACACTACGCTTGTTCTCTATCCATCATTTCTCTCAATGAATAAAGAATGGCAGGCTCTAAATAGTTGGAAAAATCCTGAAGGAATGAAGAATTGGGAGAAAGAATGAAAGAATGGGGAAATGAAGGAGAACATTTTTATTGTTAAAGGATGAGAGGAAATCCTTCCTATTTCTGACTCTAGCTTCTACCGGGCGTCGACCTCACTGCAGGCTGCGAGGGGTCACCTTTAGGGTGCTCACCTCCTCAAAACTTAGTTTCTCACCTTTGGCACTCATTGTGTTAACGATACCCTTGAGTTGTTTTCCAAATTAATCTAGTGCATCCATCCCATGGGTGATCTATAAATCCTTCAACCAGATTTTGATCCCAAGGTCTCGATAGCTTCTTATTTCTTCTCTACCTAGCAGGGTTTTATCCCTCTACTGCTATGTTACCCTTATTCTTTTCTTTAAACTCCTTGAGTTCCATTTCACATCTACCAATATGCTTGCCACTCTATCCCTATCGTAGCAATTATCATATGTAGCTTCAGCAACTTACGCGGTGATCTCAACATATCGAGCAATGATCTCAAAACCTTCACTTCTCTTTTTTTCTTGGCAATTCATCACATCTTCTGGGACTCTAAGGTGGGAGGTCACCTTTCCATTGTGAGGATGTGAGTTAAATCCTACAAACACTCCAAGGATGATTCATACTTTTGTTCGTGTGGCACCGTGTCATGATTCTTTAAGATAATGTCATCCATAATCATCTCCACCTTTTTAGAGACTTCACGCACCTTTGCTTTCTCTTCCTTTAGTTCACACCTTAACTAAGCATTGATAAGATCTTCCTACTTCAATTATTTTCCTTTCTCAATGAGCTCCTCCTTTTTCTTCTCCAACTCCTCCTCTAGAATCTCACCATGTCATTTCTTCCAAAAATTTTGGCCTCAACCTTAACTAAAACTTTGTTGAGCGCATTGCAAACCTACTCATCTAACATTTTTTTAGCGTTTACAAGTGGTTTTATCCATTCTTCTCTCGCATCTTCATCAGCACTCTCTCGACTTACCTCAAACTCCGGTTCATCCACATGGGACTCAAACACCTAGCATTTTCCCGTTCGTGGGTATGTGCCTTCTTCATCAAATGAAGTCATTGATAGGATTTTTTTGTTAGTATAATGCTTTGGAAGTGCACTTGTAGTACCTTGCTTGGATCATTAATGTATCCCATTCCTTACCCTTTTTCTTCCATTATGCCCTTCCCACCTGTTCACACCACATTTGGGAAGCTTAGAGCCAAATTGGGATTTCCACCCATGTTGTCATACTCTTTCCCAATGCTCTCCTCTTCTACTTCCTTAAAAATTTCATCTATGCCCCACTCCAACTCCTTCTCCACCAATTCCTTAATGATGTCATCTACTTCTCTTTCCACAGCTTCTTCCACTTGTTCCTTCGTGAGGCTTGTGGTCCTTTTATTTTTGGTGCTCACTTATTTTCTCACCCCCTTGCCTTGGGAATCTACTTCCTCTTCACCATTCTTCTCTTCATCTTCCTCCTCCTCGAGTTTTGTACATCATATAATGGATGTTCTTGAGCTTCCTCTAGCTCGTCATCATCTTTTTTCCTATGTAGGCTCCTGGCTCTCTCTGTCTCCTCCAAGTCTTCCTTTTCTGCCACCTTCTGCTTCTTCCTAACTAGGTGATTCTAGTATAAAAGACTCTTCCTTTTCTTTCTCCTTAAAAGGTGATGTATTCCTTGGTGATTCTTCTTGTGTGAGAGGCTCTTCATGTTCCGATGCTTCTTCTTCTACGGTCTTCTCAACTGGGGACTTCTTTCTACACACGTAAGTGCTTTACTTATCGCTTGCTTCTAGCGCACCCATAGATTGTGTTGTTTTCACACTTGGTGCCTTCTTCTCTTGTACCTCTTCTCTCTCCCTCTTCTTTGGTGCAGCCTTCTTCCTCCCTATGGGGTCTTCTAGAATGGAGACATCATTCTCTAGATAGGTTCCTTTCTCAAACTTTGGCCTTATGCATAGATATACCCTTACTACGATCCTTCCAGTGATCGGTAAGCGTCATCAATGGCTTCATCATCTGCACTTTGTGGGAGACATACTTCTCCACATGCACACTTTTTTGGTATACAAGCTTTTAGGCACAGCCATGCGGTGGTCTTGGTCTACCTCACTAAGGTCAAACCTTAGCCTTTTGGCCTCCTTAAACAATTGACCCCTGCTTGGAAGTATTGTGTGGTGAAGGAGAATGGTAGCTTGCACCAAGGAATCCTAGTCCCATCTATCAATGTAAACCTATCAATACATAAATGTTTATATATAGCAACTCTGCTTCTCCATCAATGAGTGCTAGAAACTACTCAGGAATCCTCCACTCTACCCCAGAATGTGTAACACATTTGTTTGTACCACTTTTCCAGGTGCACCTTGTGAGCGGTCATCATGGTCTCACATGTATATTTCTCAAACATTTTTGCATGGGTGAGGGATCTTCTTCTGGATACTCCCAAATGAACTTCTCTGGCCCATCGGGCACTCCAATCTCTAAGAATATGATGGTGAGGAGAATGTTGTTGAATAGTATCTTTTCTCCTTCCTTCGTGTTGCTTATGATCTCATCTCGCAGTAAAGGCGGAAAAGTTATAAATGGTACCTACTAATATCTTTTGGCATACATTCAACCATGCCTTGTTCACTTGTTTCCATCTCTCTTGATCATTCATCTTGATAACCAAGTGCATGGCCATCCTCATAATAGGGTAGGGGATTTCTATGATATCAAAATAACGTGAACCCTTTTTGTAGTCATATTCCTCCATAGTTTTCTTGATGGCTTCCTTATCCTCCAAGTCATCGTCTATGGACTCGCCTTCATAAATTTAGGCCAGTGAACTTTGATATAAGTTGAGGAGTTATGTGCATTTTTTTGGCCTAAAAATATAAATGGTATTCATGCATGCATGACATTAACCACCGTATAGCCTCTCGGGCTTTCCAAAATAAGGCAACTCATAAAGTTACATCAACTCGGCCTTCTCCAGCTTTACCTTTACTTTGTCGTTGTATATTGGCATTCCTTCTAGTGTCCTCTTATTAGTTGGATGAACCAGGCTCCAATGCCATCTCTTTTTAGTGTGCTCTTGTGATGATTATAATCGCTCACCACCATTTTCTCAAGTGTGACACCCACTCTTTCCCTAACAACACTCCATTTGGGTACTACATTTTTGCATACCATTCTTCATTAGAGCTAACAATGGCAGCGGTATTTTTCCTTTTCCCTTGCCCTTTTTTTTCTTTGGTGAAATGGTCACCTTCTTTGGTGTCATGTTTACTTATCAAGTTACAACCTAAATTCCTCCTTCTTCCTCTTCTCTAGTACTCTTCTCAAATCTAAGGCTCCACTCCATGGAGAATCCTCCTTCTTCCATTCCCAAACTACCAAACCCTAACTAGGAACAACTCTTCCACAAGACAACGTACTCCCTCAAAAATTTCTTCCCTATGCCCATGTACTCCTTCCACTCTAGTTTGTAGATCAATCTAGTCGTGCACTTAGATCTCTATGATTCTTCTTCCTTCACACAAATCTCTCTGGATGACCTAGTTCACAAAAGCTCTTTAACTTCATAAAATCAAGGTAAATAATAACATGCCCAACTTCATACTTATAGATTTTTTTCATTTCTAAGTAAAAAATGTTATGCCACCTACCAATGTACTTAGCATTAAATACATTTTTCCACTAAGCCGACCTTAAGCACCCTTACCAACATGCCCAATCCTGCACAAAAACCCTTCTACAACCTTTTGGTGCAAAAATCTAAACCGACCAAGACTCTTATGCACGCGCTCAAGCGCCAAAGGCACTTCTACTATCCTTGACCTGATTTTTCCCTCGCCTACCTCATTATTGTTCCTACAATCTTCATCCTTTGTACGTGGTCTTTTTACAACCTTCTTGACACCAAAAATTTTTCCTATTTCCGCACTTTTTCTACCTTATGCACTTTTCATCCTTCAATCGGGCCATTTAACACAACTTTTACTTAATTTATACTTCACTTTTGTACTACTCCACCCCACACTAAAATAGATGTGCGGTCCTCTATGCATACAAACTTAGAAGTAATGTGGTTACTAGCACATAAGGCACAAAACAAAATAAATGGAAAGGAAAAAGCAATGAGAAAGGGAAACACAAGAAAGGAAATGCATTAAAGGAAATCCTAAACTAGATGGAAAAACTACCTTATTTACAAACACTAAGAAGACTTATTTATAATAGGGCTTCAACCTACTCCCATTGAAATGATCTGTAATCTCATCCCATCCAAAGACACTTGTAACTAGCAAGCACCTAAATCAAGGATGTACGAGATGATGTATGGTCCCAACCAATGGAATTTCAACTTCCTAGGATGGCACAAAAACTTGGAATCATACAACAAAACCATCTTCCCAACCTCAAACTTCTTGTTCTTGATATGATGATCATGCCATGCCTTTTGTCTTGCCTTTTCTGTCTTCTGACTCCATCTAGAAAGTGATCACCTTTCATCTAACTGCATCAAATTATCAATCCTCTCTTCCAATTCTTTTTCATCATCTAATCCTCCTACACACGCTATACGTAGTGATGGTAATATGAATTCAACCGGAAAAACAGCTTTCGCACCAAACACCAATTAAAATAGTGTGGCCTTATTCAACCTCTTGTAGGTTTTCCTGTATTCCCATATAACGGTGATACTTTATCATCCCAATCTTGTCTTCCAACATCATAGATCTTGGTCAATGTGACTTAGTATTTTGTTAAATGCCTCAGTAGTTCCATTTGCTTGTGGATGATAGGGGTGGTCTTGTGATGGGCCACCATAAAATATGCTAACAAAATCCTTGACCATTTCATTTTAAAAATGTGTACCCCTATCACTTCTTAAACTTAAAGGGCATCCAAACCTATTGATTATGTTTTCCCATAAGAATATGGCAGTTGTTGTTGCGGTCTAATCCTTGTAGGTGATGCTTCTGCCCATCTTGTCAAGTAATTTGTGTAAGTGATGATATACCATGACCCATCCTTCACGTGGAAAGTGAAATAGGTCCTACAAATCAATTTCCCATTTTTCAAATGGTTTCAGCATTACTATAGGTGCAAAGGAATTTCATCCCTTCTTTAGGTTTTCCAAGGCACTAAAGCAATGGTCACAAGCCTTGCAAAACTCAATATAGTCCTGGTAGATGCTTTCCCACCAAATCCTATGCAGTATAATCTTATGTGTGGTTGCATTTCTGCATAGTTCCCTCCTCCTGTAATCCCACCATGCACTTCCTCCATAATTGCAATGCGCTCATGTTCTAACATGCATCAATGCGAGAACCTCATCACGTCCTAACTTGTACAAATCTCCACTAATCAACATGTAAGGTGCGACACGTATAGCCAACTACTTCCTTTCCAAAGCCTTCATTCCTTCCGGTGCCAACCTATTTTGAGAAACATTGTGATGTCTTCTAAGTTCGAGGGCATGCACTACAACCTAAATAGTTGTGTGTATGGCATTGTATGCTCAATGCTTTGCACGTGCACTCCTCCCTGAGTCAATCCTAGATAAGTGGTCAGGTCTAGAATTAATTTTCCCTAGTTTTACTACAACTAAAAACTCAAAGTCCTAAAATAACATGACCCAATGACATATACACCCTTGTACCAGAATGAGGCTTGTTCACTAACTACTTCAATTCCATATGGTCCATGTAGAATATAAATGGTGTTGCACAATGGATACTTTCTAAACTTATATAACACATAGATCATAGATAGTGCCTCGCACTCGGTAGTTGTGTAATTTTTTACTTGGTGTTAACTTTCTACTGGAAAACACAAGAGGTGATCAACAATCCCCTCACCAGGGATGTGCTAGTATTGCTCCCATGGTTATCCCCGAGGGCATCAACATGCACATGAAGGGCTTATCCCAAGAAGGAAAATGTAGTATGGGTGTCATGACAAACCTATCCTTCAAAGTATCAAACACCTTTTTGTTGTGCCTCTCCCCAATGAAAATCATTCTTGTGCTTAAGAAATTCCTCCAATGGCACAATGATCTTGGAATATCCTTTAATAAATTTTTGTACCACCTATATGCCCAAGGAATCCATGCATGCTGCTTTGACTAGGTAGGTTCCCTAATCCCACAATAACTACAACTTTAGTGAGATCCACCAATAAGCCTTCCTTACATATAATATGCCCCAACAGGGTTCCAAAGGGAGTAGCAAAGATACATTTCTTAATGTTGAGGGATATCCTCAACTGCCGACATCTCTCAAACATCAACCTCAAATTGTCACAATGGTCTTTCACTAGCCCATACATATCCAGTCATCCAGGTAGACTTGAAGAAATTTATGGATGAAGTCCTAAAATTCTTGTACCACGATGCGAGAACACAATAGGTGCATTCTTCAATCCAAAAGGCATAACCGTGTAGGAAAAACTTCCCCATTTAGTGGTGAAGGTTATCTTTTCCTGGTCTTCCTTTACAATTCTAACTTGGTGGTACCTTAAGAATCCATCCGTAAAAGAATAGATCTCGCATCCGGATACTCCTTCCAAAATTTCTTCAGTGAAGGGGGTTGGAAAGGGGTCAATGACACAAACTAAATTTAAATCCCTATAATCCACATAGATCCTTATCCTCTCATCCTTCTTGATACTTATGACCATTGGGCTCACCCATTTTGATTCTTCCATAGCTTCAATGATACCTGATGTTATCATATTATCTATCTCCTCCTTGACCCTTATGCACAAGTTCAGATTCATCCAATAAGGCCTCTTCGAATTGGGTGCACACCTTCCTTTCAACTTGATCCTCATTTCCCCTAAGGAATGGTGAATGCCTTTGAGCTCATGGTACCCACGAGGAAATAAATCCTTAAACTCACACAATAGATCAATGATCTTAAAAATTCTTTTTCCGACCAATAATCCCCAATGATAACTTCCTTAGGTTCTACCTCTGAACCAATGTTAACCTTCTTTGTCTTCAAGGGCTCATGGTAGGTGTGCGCTCACTCATCAACACTATCTATGACCTCGTGCATACCTATAGAGTGGTTAACATCTAACTCTCCATTTCTTCACCATCTATCACATAGACCATCTTTCCTTTTTCCTTTTCCATGCATGTGTGCTCAAGTTACACCTCTTCTAATTCCTCTTCATCAAAGCATGTCTCTAAACTAGGTTCTCCTAGTAGCTCTTATATTCTATCTTCCTACCATAGCACTATCTCCCATTGTAAGGCACTTGACCACTTGTAACACCTTATCCACTAATGGCTTTGTACTCCGATACTCAAAAGCTTGAATGAGATCAATCACCAAGTCCTTCCAATTCCCTTTTTGATGGCACATCTCTGAATGAATATACCATGCACGCACACATCCTTGTAAAGTGGAATACAACTTATGCACCCATAAAAAGGTGGAAAATATTCTACGCCTTCTATCTAGGCCTTCTCTCATGCTTGGACATGAAATGAAGCGGTCTCTTTACCATGGTAGTCTTGTATGACAATGGGCACATTGTTCCTAGAGAACCTAACAAAGAATGTGACCCTCACCTTGTGCCATTCTAGAAGGATCTCCCAATGTGTAGCCCACCAGTGCGTTGTAGTCCCAGTAGGTCATATCGAGCATACTTCTTCTCTTGACCACATCTTTCCACTAAGCCTCCATTTCCCATAGGAAATCTTTAGGATTGCTCCTCCAGAGTAACTTGGTAATTTCTTCCCTCCTAGGTGTTTGACCAGATTGCACCTTTGTCACCCTTGTTATAGATCCTCTCAACTATCACCCAATCAACTCATAAGTCCCATGTGCGTCAAATTGTCACATGTCATGCTAGTTGTATCACTCAAGGACTGAGAAAATTCAAACTAGATAACTCCCTCCATGGGATGAATTATCTCAGGGTCTCTAATGGAGTGCACATAAATTCTGTCAAGTACATATTCTCCCAAGGGTTCAGTATAGGGTGTTGAATTCCCATCAGCCAATAGGATGATGACCCATTCTTCCTTGTTCTCAAAACTAATATACCCCTTATTAAACCACAGGTCATCATTGTTCTTATAACACCATGGGCACCCAAGAAATGTTGAAAATTGTCTTCCTTGGTGAGTGCCAAGACTTCAAATATCCAAAGAACTTGGCCCCTAAATAGTGATAACTCATCCTTCAAAACTCCAATGGGCATGGCCTTTGTCTTGTTTTCCATATATAACACATTTGAAGATGGCTGTAATGTGGGCCTTCCCATTTGATGCCAAGCATCTAGAGTGAGAACATTGACCTCTGCACTGTGTCAATCAAAATATTGCTCGAAAGCCACCATCTACAACTCGCAATTCAATGTGATCTCCTTATCATAGTCAAGGTTGTGGGGAGGGAGGTTAGCATGCAGAACCTTCCTTTTGCTCCCCTCCAGTGCATGGTACCTTCTCCCATAACCATTCCCCTAGCAAAGGAATAATATTCTCTTGCCTTAACATTTTGCATACTTCCCTGACCTCATCTAGATCCTTCTGTGGAGCCTCAACATTCTTCCTCTACTCCTACTACCTTGATTTTCCTTTAAACACTGGATTTCTCCTTGCAAACTACGAATTACATCCATAGTCTCTTGATACACCTCCTTCTAATGAGCAAGGTCAAGATACTTTCTATGTACCACTTCCTCTCTTGAAAACAAGCTGTCCTTTGTCTTGGTATCTCCTTGGTGCATGTGGCCTCTACTCACGTCGTCACCAATACAGTTCTAATCCTAACTCACACGCCACTCTTGGCATCCACTGTGAGTCAGCCTTCTTTATGCTCACCATCCCAGTGCCTTTTTCCTTCCGTGATACTAGTTCATATGCTCATAAAGCTCTAGACACTCCTCATACTTATGTTTCTTCCCGCACCATGAGCATTGCAACAAATAAGGACACTCATGTTTATAATTCTCTGTAGACCCACATTTATAACAAGTTCCTTACGGGAACTCACTTCTTCCTCCGTCATGGTTATAACGACCTTGAAATCATCCACAAAAACCCCTTCCATGCTCCTCCATCTACGCACCCTTCATAGCGGTGATCATCATCCTTGGAACTACTTGCAAGGCTAGTCTGGTGCACACCAAGATCAATAGCATCATGAATCTAGTCAATCATCCTATAATCCTTAGTATCATGGATCGTAGAGGTACAAATCTTACAATAGTAATAAGACACATTCTTATGGATCATGTGCTATAGTAGAGGACATATTCTCTCATCATGATCCCTATGGAAAATATCACAATCTACTACTACTACGGTGGTGCGTACCAATTTTGTGAGTAATTATCCTTTGCATGCCCCTCCACTTCACAATCTATGCACTACATCCCACTACAAACCTCATGTTCTAATTTGTAGATAGCTTCTCCAAATGCTTAGCCATTGCAAAATTTGAGCCTCTAGAGAAGGACTAACACCAAGGTATAAATGCTTCTAATAGCTTCAACATGTAGGGTGGCTTCCAAGGCCTCACATGGATCTCGTGAATGTTTTGTGTGACAATTCTCTTCTAAATGGTGTTTTTAACCCCCCAACAAACCATTGAGCATGTTGAGAAGGGTGAATGTCATAGGATAGCTTTGATAGGATATTTTTGAACTATGCGTCATACTCTCACACACTCTCTTCTATTCCTTGTTGGATTTCCTTTCAGAGTGTTGATGCTCTTCTACTCAAACTCAGGGATATGGAACTCTACTAGGAAGGCATTTTTCAACACAGTGTAATCTACCACCATCTAATGTGGGTCATACTTCCGGTACCAACTATACATGCATGCCCTTGTAACATCATTGTAAACTGACTTGATTTTTACTCCGGGTAGTGATTCCCTTTGCACACCATAGTAATTCACATTTATGCACATGTTCTGTGGCATCCACAATACCTCTATAGCCTGGAAAGTGCAAAGGCATCTCAAAGAATACTTGTGGAGGTGTCTAAGACCCTTGTCCTCCTTATATAGAACCTTGGTTCCCTCCATTGTTTCCTCCACCACCATATCCACTGGATCCACCATGTCCTATAACACTAAATCTACCTCCTCCTTGTAGCTGGTAAAGGTCCTGAAGCGGTCATTCCTAGTGTCCCAATGTCCCACTTTGAACTACGTGCTAATGGTTTGAGATATTTTTCACTTTCGAGTCATGTATCTCACGCCATTCCCACACACAATTCCCAAACTCTGTGTGCTTGCACTTTGCCCAAAAATTTCTCCAAACATAAGGATGGTCTCATGTAGCCATAGATGTCCCAAACTATAAATTATATTTCTTAGGCATAGATCAATTACTTCCATTGATACCAACTAGGTTAGAATACTTTTTCTTGATTTGAAAAGCCAAGCACCATGGCTTGGCCACTATGTGGGTTCATATGTGCACCAATGGCTCTTCTTTCTCCACGTGACAAACTCTCATCGAGAAGTTGAAGTGGATTCTCTCCTGCATTTTCCAAGATGGGTAGCACATACTACTCAGTTCCACGTCCTCTACGTGAACCTCAAATCCTTCCTACAACATTTACCTCCATAGATCCATCACACCTGCAACCTCACATTGTCTAGCCATCTCCCTTTCACGAGCTTCATCATAATTGAGTCATCTTTCTTCCCTCTCTTTTTCTCCATAATTTCTTCCATATTTCTTCACCCTAGCTTCCTTTCCCAACACTCGTGAGAAGTTTAGACGGCCATAGGGAATGCCTCCAAACTTATCATAATGATCAAAATCTTCATATCCAATGGGATAGCTTGCAAAAATTATTCTCTAAGTTCACGTAGGAACTCAAACTCAGCAACCTCTGGGGCAAATAATATATAGAAATGATGTATTCCAAAGTATAACTAGTTAGCACTCTTCTCCACTAGTGATCAACAACACGCATCCAAGTTAGATCTACATCCTACAACCGTTGATAATCATCTTGGGTCCATACGTGTGATCTATAGTACCATCTTGATCTAGATGCATATTTTGAAATCCATTCATATAGTTATACTATAAAACAACAGAAGAACATCTCATATAACTCATGGTACAGGTTCTCTTCTACCCACCTACGTGCATCAAACTCAAGTCTAGTGTTGAATCTTTGAGAAAACTCATCCTTTGTGCTCTTGAACCATGCTTCAACACTCTCCAAGGTTAGATGTTTTGTCATCATGCATCATAGGAACCAATATGTATTTCATTTCTCACAACAACTTTGAAAAGAGGTCCCAGGCAATGGAACCAAGATGTAGTCATTTTTATACCCTTACAACAATAGTCTAATCCCATACGCGTCGGCCTATCACCCAGCAAGCGTTGGGTGCTCAATCAAGGCACACATGGGTGTAGAGCCCCTCCTTTGTGTGAGTTGTGTGAGAATACATCATTTATGACAAAAGATTAGATGCTAAAAGGAAAAGAACCATGCATTCATTTTGGGAACTTAGGATGAGTTATCATATCAATGCATTCATTCAGATAATGAAATAGAAATATCAAATAGAATACATATCTAATCCATAGTATGGAGAAAATGCACTAGGGTTTATGTCCATGAACAACATATATACTTTAGAACAGAACCTTATATTCATATTAACAAAGTTTAGTAACCATATTACATTCATTCTAGGCCATAGTAGACCAATGTAGTAATGCAGAAGAGACTCAAGCTTCAGAGCCTAAACTATGCTTCCCATATTACAAGAATGATCACAGACCCATCCCCCTAAACATGCCATTTCTCCTACAGTCCTCCTAACGAGAACCTTAACCCATAGAACCCACTATTATCTCTGCAGAGCTTTGCCTATCCAAACGCTATATGATGTTGCCCTTTCTTCTCTACCTTTATTCATGCCTCCTTCTTCTACCTGAGCATCTCTATATATAGTTTTAGCAACCACCACCATGCCTTTCTAAAGTAATAAATCAGTTGTCAAGTGTCCATGTGGTCCTCCAATGGAGCATGCCTCCTTTGATCTGAGCTCTCCACTCTTTGCAATGATGTCTTTTTGGATCCTTCCATCGCATGGAATATTCCTTTCTTTACCATCAAGCTACCAGGTTGGTACCTTATCCACTCCACATGTTAGTCGGGTCATGCTTTTCTCATGTGCTACAAGGAACGCTAAATATTGCTAAGTCCCAAAACCTCTACTTTTCCCTGCAAACGTGTTGGTTTTTAAAATAGCATTTTTAGTAGTCAATAGTCAAGGGATAGAAATTCCCTCCTCTTTATGGGAGAGGTTCCCTTATTGAAAGCAAACAGTAAATCTTATATACAAATATACAACTTTTATATTAATGAGGACTCCTGGTACTTTGAAATGTTTTATGCCAATAAAGATTATCAATACATAGAAATGGAAGAACAAGAAAATTGAAAAGGGAAGAACACAATAGTAATTTAAGGTAGTATAGATAGCAGAACATAACCTTATATGTATTTTAGCAAAGGAGATACAGAATGGAATCATTCACATGAGCAACATTTGATATTATTCCACAGACACAAAGTTCTAGAAATCATATCACAAGAATGCAAAGTTTCTTAATATGAAAAGATTGATGATTCATAAATTTCAGATAAGGGAAGAAAGGATAGCAGATGGAAATAAGAGACAAGGAAAAACTTATGTATTGATTACTTTCAAATCTATTACATTTCAAGAGTATCAAAGTATCATACTTAATAATGGCATGAAGAGCCAATTAAATAGCTTACAAAGATAGTTACATTCGGTTCCAACTTCTTTTAAACTAAAGATTAAAGACTACTTAACAAATACATTAATAGAATGTCTTTAATCAAGTATTACATCTTGGGTTTTAAAACCCAAAATAAAATAAGTGACCTAAGACTCGGTAGCAAAAACATCCAAAGGAGGTTTAGAGGGACCAACTATCTTAAGAATCTGATGCCTAAATATTTTCAATGCTTCATCTATCTCCATGCACTTTGGGATGGTGGTGTTAGAAGTGGCATGGGTCCACATACCAAGACACTTCTCCATATCCTTCTCAAACTCTTTGTTTTCCAAAAATTCTTTATTTTCTTCAGGTGATAGTTGATTAAAGAGAGAAAACATCTTTCATTTTCTCCTTAGACATTGACTCTTCCTTGAAAATATCCTCTTTGATGAAGGTTTTGAACGGGCCTTGATCTCTTGTAAGGAAAACTGATTACCTAAGGCTTCATTTTGGATTTGACAATGAATATCTTGGAAGGAAGACAGAACACAAGTCTTGAAAGCTTCTCCTTTCTGCCACATATTTTTTAGTTCTCCCACTACTTCCTCCAAAACCTTGATCTTCCAATCAATACTGAAAACCCAGGATCTTCATAGGTTATTCTTGGCTTCATCAAATACTTTGTTTGCCAATAAAATATGCTCATCTGTCTTGCTCATCAAACAAAGATCTTGGATGCATTCACACCATAGCTTCAACTCTTTTTCCAAGCCATTGAGTGTTGTGATGAATTTCAACTACAACTTGGACACCTTTTCATGTGACTTGAAGGCCTCTTCAATGAAGTTCAATCCAACTACTATCATGTCATCAACTAGTGATTCGATGGCCTTTCCATAAGTCACATATTTTTGAATATCCTTGATGGTCTAAATTTCATCCTTGCTGAGAACTATAGGAGGAAGAAGAGTGGTTAATGGAGTTGGATCCAACACCTTATCTTTTACAAACAGGGGATTTTATAAAATCGAGAGAACCTATTATGTTCTTCCAATTGTTCCATAGATTTCTTTCCCTTCTCTACTCATTCAATGACCTACAGTTACTGATTTCTCTGAGGTTATGAACCTCACTTTTAGGCGTAGATGCCTCAAGTGGAATCCTTGTGAGTTACAAATCGACACTAAATTATATCTCTCTTCTCTATGCACTTTAGGCCTTACAATCTCCATGAATTGTTGACCCTTTAAATCTCTTGAGGTCATTTTTTATTTATTTGTTGGAGGAGGGGGAGTAGTACTGAAGTAAAGGCTGCCACAAGGATCAAACTTAGGAACCATAATTTGAGAGGTGGAATTCCTTTTCCTACTTTCAACGAAAGGTTGAACCCAAGCAAATGATGAGGAAGAGGCAGAAGGAACAATGGGTCCAAGTGCAAGTGTACTCATCACACTCAATGTTTGTACCACAGATGTTTCTAATGGAGAGGTTGGCATATCCTTGGAAGAAGAGTCCACCAAACCTAGAGATTCAACATTTGGCCCTTACTCTCCATCTCCGTAGTGTTGACGAGGGTTTCTTCCTCCTTTAATTCTTTACTATTATCTTCACTCAAAACAATGATATCCTCTTACTCTGCAAGAACTTGTGATCTGCTCTAAAGAAAACTCCTCCCTTTCCTCAATCATTTTCTCTTACTTGAGAGACTTTTCTTTATTCATATATACCTTGGTCAAAGAGGAAGGGTGGATTTCTTGGGCATCTCAACATCAAGTGTAGGTTCTTCTTTCCTGGGAGAGGAAGTATCTTGTGAATAAGACCTAGCTTTGTTCACCTTGAAGTTCTGCATCTTCTTATCAAACAAGAGCTTAGTTCTCACTAAAAACAGGTTGATCACTTCTTTCAAATCATCCTACTATTTTACAAACCAATAAATGGTTTCAAGAGGAGAGTGTTTGATGGTCTTCTCATATTCAATAGATTTTAGGTCTTCATCATCATCCTGGAATTTTTAGGTACTTTGTAGAGATTGAAATCTATAATTTTTTCAAGAGAAAGTCTTCCAAAATACCTTCTCCGGCCTCAAAGTCATCTACACAATCAGCCCAATAATCTTCATGTATCAACAAAGTGAATGAAACCTAATCTGAGACTTTTAGAAATATATCCCGATATCAAAGCAAGTTCGAGACTTGAACTAATGGAGAGTAAGAGGAACAATGGTTCTATCAATATTCGAGAATCAAGGGTTATTCTGCACGTATAATTTCCCAAGGTGATAGGAAATTGAATGCCAACAATCTTTTTATCTTTGCAAGTCGATGGAGTTTGTCCAATTTCCTAAAAATTTCAGCCGGGGCCATTTTATCATTGTAAAACATAGGAAGGTTTAAAAGGGAACCGTCAAAACCAGCTAGCTTTGAGTTATGAAAATTTTCTAAATTGAGTGAAGAAACTCCCATATTCAGAGATCAAGGTCTTTGCTTCCTCAAAAATCTCCGAGCAGTATCTCCTTCCAAAAGCCTCACAATGTACATGGTGAAGGCATCGTTGACTCTCCTAAAATGATGATTGTTGACTTTGAGAGTGAATTTAGGAAAATACTCATATATGGGAGCATACTTCTTATCTTCAATGAAAGAGAATCTAAGCCATTCTCTAGATGTTGCAATAATGTACATGAGATAAGAGGACATGTGGAACATCTTTGTTCTTTGAACATCAACCACTATTCTCGTTAGGTTTTCACATATTATCTCACCCCAATTGATTGTTCTTCCCTTCACAAATGATGTTGATATAGGGACACATCCAAAAATGAAATTCATTTGTAGAAGGCATTCCCATGATCCTAGCCATAAGAGTGATGATGTCTAAAAAAATTCATTGAAATCAACCCCGAACAATGATTTTGAAATTATGGGCGCTCCTTTTTAGGGTTCTTCAACAATGATTTAGCTACCCTAGCCTTATATCTCTCACTATCCTAGTCAAATAGTGCTTGTGCTTGAGCAATGGTGAGGTTATTGGCCCTTCTACTACTATTGGGATGCATAGGGCAACATAGATAGATTCAGGATCTAGTCATGCAACTACTTCACCATGTACATCAATGATCTCTTTGGACTCCGGATTGAAACAAGCCCCATAAGCAATTCAAGTGTCAACACACTAAACAGAGATAGGAAAACCATTTACAAATGCAATCTCACTTTTTTTTATCATTTGAGTGATGGGGGTAGGGTTATCACATCCAAGTCTTCTCCAAAATCATCAATGTGTAAATGTCGAGCTTCACCGTCACCGATGTTAGGTATAGAGGTTTCTAACGAGGAGAGATATTTGTGCCCTTGATATTGCATCTTCATTGTGATAGAGGCAGAGAGAATATAACCTTTAATGGAGTATTACCATGATCTCAAATAATCCCTATAAGAGAAAATATAGAAGTACAGACATGGGCGATGGCTTGCTTTGCACAAATGTGAGCGAGGGAAAAGATGAGTAGGAAAATGTGAGAAAGAAAGAATAGTTATACCCCTTTATATAGCCACAAATTTGCATGAAGGAGAGAGAATTTAACAAATGTGCAATAAATAACCCTGCATTGACTTGAAAAGGTGATATGTGGGAGAGTAAAAAAATGCCCAAATGATCCATGGGACATAGGAGACGAGGAACGTGCAGAGCCGATATACCCAATCCAAGAAGAATGCGGAAAAAGTGGGTTTGGGAGCACAAACGGTCCATGGGACATGTGGGATGTGTGGAGCTGATTTATCCAATATACAAGGTAGTGTAGGAAAGTCGAAAATCAGCAAACAAGAGGCCTGACAGCACTTGGGACATGTGGGACGTGCAGAGCTGATTTAGCCGACAAGTAAGCGGTGCGGGTAAAGCGGTGAATCGGTGAATGCATAGGCGCGCGGAACTTGGGACACGTGGGACACAAATTTCTAACTTAGCCGATGTGAGAGAAGTGTGGGTAAAGTGGTGAATCAAGGTAGCACTTGGGACATGCGGGACAAGAATGTCTGATTTAGCTTCAAAACACTAAAAATGACCCCAAAGAGTGAAATTTTCTAACTTTTTAAATTTCTCTCTTTACCAGAACACTTTCAAAGGATATTGACTCAAAAATTTTGAAATTTGTCTTTAAAAGGGGGAATTTGAGGGTGTCAACAACGCGTGTCGTGCATTCAACTAAACCCCGTTAATACCCTATCCTACGTGCTTTCACCTCATGCGCCCTTCCTTAAATAGGTCCCACGCACCCACGCTCCTTCCGCACTTAGCCAATATTCTAAGGCCCAATAAGCACTTTGGTGTCTCAGATTTGTGATTATGACCCAATTTTGATTATGGGTCATTCTATGATTGTATACCTATACTTTTTCTATATTGTGTAGATTTATATTGTAGCTCGAGCTATTATAGTGATTATTTGTTCACCTAATGTATGTCCCCCTTTTTTCAAAGTGCATGTAATGATGGTAGGAGAATGCATCCCAAAGGAGAGGACTTGACACTAAGTTGAATTGTATACTGCATGGGGTAGGGGATGTGCATGGTAAAAACTAAGGCACATGCAAACAAAGTAGCTAGATACATTTGTTATTAGAAAAATTAACAAGCATGTCATAGATAAAAATGTAACAAGAAAATGTGCATATAAGATAGACCACAAAAAATGAGTTTTAAACATGGTACATCACTCATAATGTCACAAGACAATCAAGGCCGAAGCAGCCATAAGCAAGTAAATAATTATCAAACAAGATATAGAGCATAGCCCAAAAATAATAGCATACAATGGAAAATAATGTCAAACAAAGTGTATCAAAAACCATGGTCGCATATAGTCTTGCAAATAAAATGCTACACATGAATCACTCGTTAGCATGTTAGAAAGATAAAAAGTATGTCAAGACATGTATGTATCAATGGAAAATAATGTGCTAGTAAGAATAGGAAGTAGTACATAATGAAATAATAGCACCTATAATGTGTGAGAGTAGTAATGGTAGATGCCCCAAGAGAGCCTCGGTGGGGTGGAAAAGGGTGCGGTGCAACCATCATTACAAAGATGTGAAAATCAGAAGAGACTGCATTCACTCCAAAATACCAAGTGAATGGGCATGTGTGTATGATAAATATAATGACATATTGAGTATCTGAATAGCACAGTAAGTAGAGTGCATCATGTAAGTAGTATAAGCAAGCAAGAGTAAGTGTAACCAATATATGCAAATGCAGTGTATGAGTGTGATGGAATGGTATCCAACATGTGAACATGATACAAGTGGCGTAACCCCACCTGATGTGTATGAGACGAAATTCATTTATAAAATACCCTCAACAATAAATAATGAACCATAGAACAAGAGTGTGTCATCAGGAAATGGTTTGAGAATGTGTGCTAAAAAGAGAGATCATGAAGCATAGAGTGTGAAGAGAGAATGTGGTGAGGTTCATTTCATATTTAGACCCTCAATAGTCAAGTATGAACCGTGGAACTAGAGTGTGTCATAGGGTAATGACGATACATTGTACTTATCAAAGCATTTTAAAGCGCGTATAAAATGAGTCATGAAGCACAAAGCATTAAGTGTGATAAATAGATCTAAAGACAATTGATAGTGCTAGAAGGGGGAATAACAATTCCCCCAAATGATGAAGAGCTATGTAACAATGTGAAAAGGATTATGGCATGGTGGTGGAGTTTGAAATGTGTCTTAGCCATCAATGTAAGGATTAGCTTGTTTGACAAAGAGAATTGGATGTGGAAGTGGAATAGGGTGGGGAGGGATCTTGAATGGTGGTAGCTTATTTGGAATCGGTAATGTTATAGAGGACTTAAGAGGAGGGGATGGACTGATTTTGAGATGAGGTATCTTAAGCTACTATTGAATTAGAAAATAAGGAACATGAGTGGTTGTTGAATGATTTTCATTAGACATAGATAGATAAGATTTAGGAGTCCATTGGGATTTAGCAATTGAAGATGAGCATGAAGTAGAATTTTGTGCATCAAATGAGATAAAACCCCGATGCTCAAGGTGTTTAATTCCTTGTTTTCAAGCATAGCAATCATTTTTTGTTATGTCCATTAATTTTTTGATAATTATAAAATGGAAGATCTATGTACTTGGCAAACCGATAAGAAGGATAGCAATGGGTAGTTGGTAAGTTGATCAATTGATGAGTGAGGAGCTCAGAAGAATATCACGTTGCTTAGCATTTGAATCAAACATGAGAGGCCCCGATAGTGGTATGACATGGGTTTCACTTATATGACCACATGTAGAAGACATAGAAGTGAGATGAGGTGTGGAAGGAGAACTAACATGGACTTGAATAGCATCCTTGAGATGTTGGATTTCATATTCAAGAGATGTAATTGTTGTTTACATAGCTTAAATTTTTGCTTGAAATAAACAATGCAGAGATTGAATTGACTCTAAGATGGGGTGATTGGATGGAGGATTAGGAGAAATAAAGTCATTAGATAGACAATTGAAAATATCACTTACTTGAGTGGGTGACTATTGAAAGGCATAATATGCTACTAAGGAAAGAAAATCCGAAAGTTCATGCGCAGGAGCAAGGTATACTTAGAGGCACGAAAGGAACGAGAAAGAAAAGCTCGTGAAAGATGGACTAATCTGGGACTTGGTTGTTTTCATGATCACGGGCTATTTTTGGAAGATGGCATGCAGAGAGAACACAAATGGGATAAAGGTTTGTGTCACGCATAGGCTATTTTTAAAAAGAGTTTATCAAGCGCTTTGCATGGGTATAAGTTAAATATAGAATTTCCACCGTTGATTATCTACAAGAGGCCTATTATTACCACACTTGCATGTGTGACTACTATTGTAAAGGCACATGGATATTTCCAAAGATGTGACCTATTTTGGGAATTAGGTAAGTGGTGAAGGCAAAGTCCCCACCCTTATAAATATACATAGAGTAAGTTGTGAAAGATATACAAAGATACGGATACACGAGAGAGATGTATGTGTAGATTCATATAGAACTACTCCCACATGCCCCGCTCGCCTCCGCATGCTTTGTTTTTCCCTCTTCCCCCTTTTTTTTGCATTTTTCTTCAAGTGATGAAACCGCCACCCCGCTACCCACATGCCTAGGTGGTGGTCCCATGACCACCACCTGATAGGGGCGGTCCCAGAACCACCGCCCCCGTACATAGGGCGGGGTCCCCTATACATTTTCCAGATTCTTCCGACGATCGCGTCAAACGTAAATCTTCAATTTTACCCACTTTCTTCAACCACTTTGGCTTGCATTAATGTTTTTGGTTCCCCTGGTAATAGTGTTTTTCCTTTGTTTATAGTAAAAGAGTTCAATTGGGAGTTACCCTCTGGTAAATGCATTTGCTATAAATAGCCAACTTGTTTTCAAACAAATGGCCCCTCACCTTCTCAATTCTCTTATTCAGTCTTTGAATTTCTTGCTTAGAATTCTACTAGCTTCATGTTTTGCATCATTATTAGTAGTTTCTTTTTTTTAGAAGTCATTCAATCTTCTTGTTTCAGTCTTGTTCCATTGTTGCTCCATACAATCAATCTTAGCATAGAATAGTTTCATTTCTAGATTAGAATCCATTAAAGTTACAGTAGGTTTTGTTTTGTCACAAGGATAGATTCTAAAACTCTCGGTACACTTGTGTTGTATTCCCACAATAAATCCCGCTAGGAATTACATAGTCAAGCTCTGTTCACTTGCGCTATCCCTCTCCTACTCGCATTGTATTCGGTCTATATCCAAAGCTGCCATTGTTCAAATACCATCTTCTATTGATACTATCATATACACACTTTTCTCTGGATTCACGAGAACACAAAGGAATGAGGAGATCACACTGAGGGGATGAAATCACACACAACTAGATTTACCACTGTTCTATGAAATGCCAGTTTGAGCTATCAAAGTTCTAGTTACAACATATCAAATAGAGTAGTGAATTATTTTATTTCAGTTAAAAGTTCACTCTCGATATCACCAGGGAAGCTGATGGGGATTGATAGTTTCTAGAAACTATGATTCATTCCTCACTTCTGAGGTAGGATCGAGAGTCTTTCAATTTAAAATAATTAGTTGCTTAGATATTTAGGATAAAATCACAACTACATAGGCAAATAGCCACACCAGGCTACTTTGTTTGTTTTAAATTTTGTTACTAGATTAGTTGTTCATTTTCTAAATATACTAGAATAGCTGCTCTTTAATTTCATTAAAATACGTCATCAAAAATACAAAAATAGAAGAATGCTTGCATAGTGTAAATACATCTTTCATAATCAGTTTATTAATTTTAGTTAAAAGTTGAATCATTTTGTATGACAATCACAGACCTAGAGAGCCTAGAGAATATATATTTGAACCAATAGTGCCTCAACCAAATCTACCCACAACATTAGCTGATATAGATCAAGACCTTAGGATACAGGTCTTTCGAGCAACAACAAACCTACAAGCAATTAGTGAACAACTGAGAGGGTTAAATATCAAGACGACAAGGCATACACATTTTGGTCAAATCATCCTAACTATAGACTAGCCTTGATAAAATATCCGAATGACCATATAAGGATTCGAAAGAGAACAAGTATTTGGTTGCGATCCTTTAGTTCCACAACCTGACGCAGGAGACCTCCTCGTTGACATAGATACTAGCTTACGCATTCAAGTTTCCAGAACACCTATAAGGTATTCTGAGAAAATTATACAACTTCTAGTTCTAAACATAGAGGCTGAAAAGGCATATGATTACTGGATAGTCGGAAGAAGGGATTGATTCTTCACATGACCATAACAGGTCCACAACAACCACGAACTCATGGTTGTGATCCCCAAGTCCCACAACCCAACGGGCCTACAAATCAATTAAGTATTGACACCGGCTTTACGAACGCTGGTATTTAGATCCTCACCACTCCCACCAGATATCATAACGCAGTTCTCCGTATTAAATATAGAAGCCAATCAATCTAATATTTTCTGGGCTAGACCAAAAAACCACCCATAGTTCACTACAAATCCACTAAACCTCCTATCACCATTTTCATGACCTTGTCTGGAGATATATACGAAGCTCCCACAGGTCACTTCCCACGTATCCAACAACCAAGAAACAGATCTCGACAGAGCTCGACATTGATTGGAGCCTCCGAACAACTATTATATCCGAACGAACCATTACACCAATTCAGGTTAGGAGGGCCTTCTTTGCCTTAGATTCACAGATTCCATTATTGTGTATTGAGGATATAAGATTACCCGATTAGCTTGTTCCATTCATTCATTCATTCAACATTCACCGACCTCGGAGGGTTGTAAGTGAGGAAGAGGTCTTGAGATTCCCATGATGACCTCGGGAGGTCGGGTATGAGGAAGAGGTACTTGTAGATTCCCATGCTCGCATGTCACTTTTCCATCATACAAAATTGGTGAACCCGACGTGAACAAACAAACAATTCTTCCTCTTTTATTTTTCATTTCTTTCATCCACCTTCGCTCTTTCCCATTATTCTATGGGTATTCATATACCCCCAAATATGTCGGGATACGATGCATATGGTAGACCTCTCTCAGGTCTCAAAGTAAACTATAGTCAAACAAATAGACAACCATCACCCTCACTTTCTACATGGGCTGATAACTATTCAAGTAATTACTTGTCATCTCAAACTCCCCCTCAAAGAACTAGTTCTAGTTCTTCATTCCAAATTGAGGAGTTTGATCAGCTTGCACAAACACAACAACCAGAGCCATCAGGCTCTAATAATATGACATTTACTGAGAATCCACTTCATCTCCTCGGGTCTTGTTCAGACCACATCAAGACAATCGATCCACTCCCTTTTTGGATGAGGAGTACTTAGCACGCTTGCTAAAAGTGAACAACATTTCCAAAATATGTATCCACCTATAGGGAGTTTACAAATACAATCTGATACCCTATTCCAAGAAAACACCCCCATTCCTCCACCTATGGGAAATACCCTCAGTGAAGCTTGGCAGGGTAATGATCAATTCATAGCAGGGTATCATACCCCTTTACAACCTCAAGGTATACAACAAACACCATTAAGGAAAAACACTATGTCTTCACCAATAGAGGTCATTTCAGCCTTAGTTGAAAAGGTTAGAGGGCTGGAACTTGCTCAAGCAAACCAAAATTCATATTTTGGGCAAGTAGGAATCCCCAACCCTCCGCATCATCCTAGTCAGGTTGACCTCCTTACAGGAATAGGCACATTAGGCATGCCTCCTCAAAATCCTTATAGTTACCCACAACAAACACCAACTAGGACCACATTTTCAAATGCCACTCCAATTGAAAACATGACACCTCCCGGCTTGGCACCAAACAACCCATACCAGAACAATGCTCCTCCTTACTTAAACATTTATTCAAAGTCACCACAAGGAGACATGTTCTCTTCTCCCGGATGTTCGTTCAACCACAGGATTCCCTTATGTCCCTACAAATGCATATGCTATGCCATATCAACAACCCATTCCACCTCCACCCCCTCAACAAGCACCATCGATGGTCGAGGCCTACGCAGGTAGGGACTTATTCAGAATATTTAAAAGAGCCCCTAGACTTCACCATACGAAAGTGTTATGCTTCCAAGACCTCTTCCCGATTTACCCAAATACAAAGGGGAAGGGGATCCAAATGCACACATTAAGGCCTATGCCACAACCATACGGAGTTACTCCCTTGGGATGGGGTTGTTGCTAAAATATTCCCTAAGACCTTAGAGGGTATTGCCCTTGATTGGTATTACAGAATACCTGAAGCCTCGATACACTCATTTAAACAACTCGTGTCAGAGTTCATCAAAGCTTTTGACATGAACAAATTGTTAAGAATGGGAATCAGGGAATTCTTGCATATTAAACAAGAACATAATGAATCCACTACTCATTTTATTCAAAGATGGCATACGGTTCTCTACTCATCAAAGTGCTCCAAACATGGATCAAATGGAACTATGTGATTTATTCCTTAATTCTCTCAATAGAGAGATAAAGGAAGAAGTCCAAAAGTTCCCACTAAGAACTTACGATGAAGTACTCGAGAGTGCTCTCCGAATCGACCAAGCAACGATAGATAGTGGTCATAAGACATATGGGACAAATGGGAAATTAACCACTCCCAATCAAAACACCGCGGCCTATCCTAATACCGAACGCTAATCAAGGACCTAAGATCCTTAACAAGAACCGCAGAGTTACAACAGATGGAGTAATTGACCAAGTTAAAAGGGAAAACATTGTAAACATTTCACCACCTAAATCATCATCAAATAACAATTTTACTCCAACAATCAACGCGGTGGATTTTAATCATCCACCACAACAACAACAACAACAACAACAAAAAAAAATCCAAACACAAGGTCCAAATCAAAACCCAACTGGATATCAGAGTCAAAACCAAAGGCAACAACCTCAAAATTTTAACTCTAACAACCAACAACCTTATCAAAATTTTGGGCCACAACAGTTTTAAATCAACAACCTCAAAATTATAATCCCAATTTATATTGGCTTCCACAAGATTCAAGGCCACGATACTAGGACTTGTCATGACTACAATAAATTCATGCAACATTTTCCAGAAGATCAAAAATAACTCTTTATAGATATGTTTTTAGCAAATTCTGTAGTACCCATGCCAAACACTTATACAGGGGCAATTTCCCCTCAAAATGCACCCCTCAAGATCTTTAATGATCCACTCCCAAACCATTCTAACAATAACAGGCTAGATCCTAATGGAACAAACAAGGGTGTTGTAATAGGAAACAATGATCATGAAGCTTCAACTTCATTAAATCCACCAAATCACCCCCAACTAGAACTCGACCCCAAACTAAGATAGTTGGTTTGGTAGAGTTAGACACCGAGCTACCCATAGAAACCATAACAAGAACACGGGATTATTCTTCTCAACCTACTCCAAGTTATCCATTGAACTAGACAACAGTCAACAAACATTGGTAAAACCCATAGCGCCTATGATTTAATTAATGACTTAACTAAAACCTTCTCTCACATCTCCTTTTTGGATTTGTTAAAGAACTCTCCCACCCACAGGGCTGCCCTCTTAGAAGCATTAGGCCTTGGTCATTTAATCAACATCACTCCTCCTCCGAAATGCAAGTAAACCATGTAGACTTTGACGTTTATCCTCCGGGGCAGCCAGATAGGGATACTGAATTTATATTCGATATAAGCAAAATGCCAACAGATGCTGAAATTGCACGAAGAGGTGACCCAACTTTACATTTACAAGTATGGGTTTACAATAATTATGTTAAACGTGCAATGGTTGATGATGGGGCAGCAGTTAACATAGTCCCCTTCACTTTTCTTCAAAAGTTAGGATATGGAGAGACAAACTGTTCCACAACATGAAATACGCTAAGAGGATATGATAGCCTCAAGGCCACTTCAATTGGAACCATAGTTTTACCAATCACTTTAGGACCCAAGACGGTCCTCACCGAAGTTTTATATTATAGATCGGGAAACCAACTATAATATGATCCTCGGTCGGCCATGGATACACCGCATGAAGGCAATCCCTTCCACGTTATTCCAAGAAATAAGATTTCTACACTTAGGGAAAATATTTGTGGCACAAGGTGACCCAAAACCCTTCGATATACACCTAGCTGATTTGAAGAAAAGACCAGTGTTCACTCCGAGTTTGAACTCCCAACAAATCAACTCATCAAACCAATTAATTCAAAACCAAAAGAAGAGTTGATACCCACCACAGAATTAGAAATTACAATCCAAATTGAGGACATTCCAACACTCAAAAATGAGACCAATGTTATAAAAATAGTGTCACTAGGGACTACCACAAAAATTCGAGTTGCTAGAGAAAGACTTACCTATTCTCCTACCATTTGATTCTATGGGTATGGGACACACCCTGGGAATTGCTTCTCTTCCATCGATGAAAATTTTTATGGTAGAAGTAACCAAAGCAAAAGAAATAGATACGACAGATATCCCAACATCCATTTTTCCAAGCAAGTATTGACTCTCCACTTCGATGGAGCTAGATGTCACTTTGGAGTCAAAGCGGAGTAATCTTTACTTCACCCGAGGGAAAGATCCTACCTTTCACCTTTAAATTAAACTTTGAATGTACAAACAATGGGGCTGAGTACGAAGCTCTCCTCCTTGGCCTCATCCTAGCCAAAAGAATGGGTGTCGATAACATTAGAGTGCTAGGAGACTCGCAACTAGTTAGCAAACCAAGTCTCCGAGGTATATGAAACTAGGCTGAACATTTACAACTCTATAAAACAACAATATTAGATCTAAGCAAGGGATTTAACTTCATATCAATCAAGCAATCCCACGAGAGAGTAAACCTTCTCGCAGACTCAATAAAGAACCTCAGCTTCCCATTTTCACTCCAAACAATGAGTTGAAGATACAAATTTCACAAGATCACTTCACTGCACTCCAACCATTAGTGCGTAAAATACCAACAAACTCACTCCTGACTCATGGAGAAGCTGAGGATGATTTTTCTATCATGGATCACTTTGACGATGATAGAGTCACTCTCGAATATCTAAACACCTATGCGAGCTACACCTTGCTCACCGTATAGTTGATCTTTCCTAATACCACATTCCTCTTCCTATTTTGGAAATCCCATGGTAGAGTCTCCTCCATAGAAGGATCTCGATATCTACGAGATAGAAAATGGAGAAAGCTTGGAACTACCTCCAACCCACCTGAATTTGAAGAAGGTAACACTTCTTTAATAGAAGAAACCATTGACATAAACATTGGAACGGAGGAAGAACCAAAATTTTGAAGTTGGGATCCTCGTTAACTCCAGAGGAGATAGAAATACACACCCAAATCCTCAAAGAACATCAAAAGGCTTTCACATTTAACTATAAAGAAATGACGGCATCGCACCACATGTCATGGTACATAATCTTGTCACTAAACCAGATGCAAAACCAATTAAATAGAAGTCAAGACCAATGAAGCCAAAAGTGGCTCTCATGGTAAAAGAGGAAGTAATAAAACTTCTCCAAGTGGGATTCATCAAGCCCATTGACTATTCACAATGGGTATCTAATATCGTCCCTGTTCTAAAAAGAATGGGAAGATACGCATTTGCATAGATTTTCGGGATATTAACAAAGCTTGTCCCAAGGATGACTTCCCATTACCATCCATTGACGTTATCATTGATGCAACAACTAGATTTGAACTATTGTCCCTCATGGATGGGTTCTCAGGGTATAATCAGATTAAAATATCTAACAGATCAAGCCAAAACTACATTCATAACTCCCTGGGAACTTATTGCTACGCTGTCATGCCATTTGGTCTTAAGAACGCCGGCGCTACATATCAATGGGCAATGACATATATATTCCATGATCTTATCCATAAAATTGTGGAATCCTATGTGGATGACTTGTTGGCCAAGGCCAAGAAATGTTGTGATCATCCGTAAGTGCTCCTATCATCATCCTCTCACGATTAATTGAATATGGCATCACATTAAACCCAGAGAAGTGCGTGTTTGGTGTGACAGGAGGCAAACTTCTGGGCTACATTATATCTTCACGAGGGATTGATGTTGATCCAGCCAAAATACGGGTTGTTCTCAAAATGATCCCACCATCGATGAGTCTGAATCAGGTCATTTCTTGGGAAACTCGGTGCAATCCAAGGTTCATCCCAGATTTAAGTTTTTCCATTCATCCAATCAACAATCTATTAAAGAAAGATTATAACATTGATTGATCAAGAATGCAACGAGGCCTTCAAGTAGTTAAACACTTCTTGTTGTCTCCACCCACGTTAATGCCTCCCAAACCAGACCGCCCTTTGATCCTATACTCACGAGCCACTCATGTCTCGCTAGCTAGCCTCGCATGCCGCTCAAGAAGACAATGATAAATGAGAACGTGTGGTCTATTTCATTAGCCGAACGTTGCTCGATTATGAAACACGTTACACACAGTAGAGAGAGAATGCCTTGCCATA
The DNA here is from genome assembly GCA_018340775.1 of Taxus wallichiana var. yunnanensis. NCBI lineage: Eukaryota > Viridiplantae > Streptophyta > Pinopsida > Cupressales > Taxaceae > Taxus > Taxus wallichiana. The sequence goes on from CM031240.1 coordinate 967,283,085, forward strand.
GTCTTTTTGTAACAAAACATTTAAGACATTACATGTTAAACCAAGAAACAAGGGTCATTGAAAGACAGATCATTTACGAACATTTCACGCAAGGGTCTTTATCTAAAAAGGTCGGGATTTTCATAACCTTAATGGGTGAATTTGAGTTGACATTCATAAACCAAAAATCCATTAAGGGACAAATCATTACAGATTGGTTAGCTGACAATCCACTAGATGGAGGTGATCTGTAAATCTGACTTTCCTGATGAGTGTGTATACTTCATCAAAACCAGGCCCCCCATCTCTACATGTCCCTGGTACACTGATATCATCAATTTTATCATAGACCACACATACCCGGAAGGTGCCACATCACAACAAAGAAGGTGGTTACACATTATTACCGCTAAATATGTTGTTTTAGAATAGGTACTCTATCGTAAAGCCTTCGACGGCATGCTTCTAAGATGCGTCGACACGGAAGAATCCAAGAAGATTCTTCATGAATCCCACAATGGGATATGTGGAGGCCACTTCGGTGGTCACGCCACCACTCACAAAATACATCGATGGGCTATTTTTGGCCCACTCTCAAGCATGACGCAGTGGAATTTGTACGTAAGTGCCACAAATGCCAAGAATTCTCTCACGAGATTCACATGCCAAAGACAATCCCTCAACCAATAAATGACCCCCGGGCCCTTCTCCACGTGGGGTCTGACTTGATAGGGAAATTCTCTCCTCATCAACCGATGGCCATAATTTTATAATTTACAAACCACGGAATATTTTACCAAATGGGTGGAGGCCATGCCTCTCACCACCATACTAGGTTCGGTAATTGCCAAATTCATTCTAAACCAAATCATTTGCAGGTATGGTGTCCCACAAGTCATTATCTCAGATAATGGCACGTCCTTTAAAAATGATGAAGTCCATGAGTTATGTAGAAAATTCAAAATAAACCATCACACGGCCTCTCTTTACTACCCTCAAGCCAATGGGCAAGCCGAAGCAACAAACAAAACATTAAAGGCTATTCTCCTCAAAACAATCAAGGAGAACAAGCGAGATTGGCATTTAAAACTATATCCGGCCTTGTGGGCCCATCAAACCTCAATAAGAACACCAACAGAGAAACCCTTTCTCATTGGTATTCGGGGCAGAAGTAGTTCTCCCACTTGAGGTTGAAATACCTAGCTCTCGTATCTCATTACAAGGGATTTTGATGAAGAAGCTTATAGGAGGCACGCCTCTCTCAACTCGGAAAGCCTTGACGAGGCCAAAGCAAATGCCAAACAACGGCACAGAGCCTATGCCGACCGGATGTGCCGGTAGTATAACAAAAAAAGTCTATGAGTGAGAAATATATGAGGGAGATCTAGTTCTAAGACTAGACAACCGATCGATAAGAAAACCGGTGAAGGAAGGAAGTTCCGGCCCAAGTGGTTGGGCCCATACCGAGTCATGAAGGACTACGGAAATGGTGCGTATCTTTTGTGCACACTAGAAGGTGAGGAATTCAATGAAACTATCAATTCCTTGCATCTTAAACATTTTACGCATAAGACATCAAAATCACCACTTGTACATTATAGCTACCTACATTGCATTAGTCATTTAGTTGTTTCATTCTGTCCACTCATTTCATAAAAATGGTAGTCCAGAACTTACTCTTAAGCAATTTATTACAAATTTCTGAAAATATTGGCAAAAAGCATTCAAATCACATCTCTTCAAACATCATCAAGTATTTTCAAATCTTCTCATCAAGTTTGACAGACAAGTATTGACAAAACCATACCAAGGCCTGCATACTTGGTTTTTCTCTTTCTTTCTACTAGGTGAAGTTGTCCTTACCTACGGTCTATTCTAGAAGCTTCTTGGTGTCACATCTATCCCTCTTAAATCTCTTTGAAAGAAAGGATATCCCAAAGTCATAGATCAGAAATGTCAAAATCAAATGGAATCAAAAGCACCAAGCAAACAAAATATTTTATTTTACACACTTCTTTTCCCCATCAACCTTCGGTGATAAGCCCACATCTCTTACTAGTGGTGTGAGGTTGGGAAAGGAAAGAAGTGCCCTTACTCACCTATATCTTGCCTTTGGTGACAAACCCATGCTTCTTACTAGTGGCATGAGGCAGGGTGTGGGGGGTCCATTCACACAAATTAACAAATCTTGGTATGCTAGAAGCACAAATCAAATTCTATTAAGAGAAAAAAAATGTCCAAATTCCAAAGAGATCAAATCCTCAAAACCAGATTTTGTCAACCAAGTTGCCATTTATGAATCTAAGTCTAGATAAACTAGAAAGTAAGTGGCCTTCTAAGCTTGGTGGTAGTTCTGAGTAGGGTAGGTGTGTAGGTCTAAGTTTGGTTTCTATTACTGGTTTGTTTGTCTCTCATCATTCCATTCAATCAAACTCATACAACTTGTGCCCTTCCTAACTCTTGGTGTTGAGCCCTCGCATCTTACTAGTTGCATGGAGTTGGGATTGGGGCAAGTTCATCTCTTTATCACTATACATTCATCACATTTTTCCAACATAAGAAGAAATTACAAACATTTCCCAAAGAGTTCAAAAGTTCAAACTACCATATGTTTATATCATCATATATCATTACAAAAAAAATAAAAAAAAAAACATTCTACTTTTATTATCATTTGTTTGTCATCCATCATATACATACTAAAAGCATGAAAACAAATATTCTAAAAATCTAAGTACACATGTGGAAACAAGTCACAAAATTCTAGGCACCAAGAGTCTGATCCAAAAAGATATATATATATATATATATATATATATATATATATATAAGTTTCATATACAATGCCATCATGCACTAGGCATGGTCAAAACGCTCAATGAGCCCGAAAAGTACAAAAACACTCATATAGATATCTGAAAAAATACTACAAAAATGGCCTCTCAATCCCTATGGGATCCCTCAGAAGGCGCACGACCACGTCTAGGACTCCGGCTACGCCGGCACTCCGAATGCACTGAGGGCTCACGGTCACGGCCAGTAGCTTGCCGTCTCACTATGAGAATGACTCCTCCTCATCAAGCGCTCGGCCATCCTATATCCAACTACCTCAACATGGAGAGAAGTCATGATCTTCACCGCATGCCAGATAGAGGCAAAAACATCGGTATGCCTACCGGCTACTGAAGGCTCCCCACATCCACAGAAAAGCTCAACACGAGTCTTCTCCGAGGGGAGCAACAAGGTATCTATGCATACTCGGTGAATCAAGTCTCGCCACTCATCAACAGTCACAAAAGTAAAGGAGAAAACAAGTTAGAAAATGATCAAAGATAAAACCAAGAGTAAACAAAACAAAAAGAAATAACAACTAAGACAATTCTAACTAAAACAAATGTCAAGAGAAGAGTGACAACTCACTCGGATCTCCGGGCCTCCAAGAAGGATCTCTAGGATCCGCGCCTACCACTGATGCCACCACTGACTGGTGTCCCTCTCCCACATCTGGGGCAATGTGACAGCCTGCAATGGACTCACCATCTCCACCTAAGTCCTGAGAGAGCAACTCCTCTGAGACCAGAGTCACCCTCTCTACGCTCCGCTCCGCCCTCTCGGCCCATAGGATCTCCTGAGTATCATGCCACTCGGGATCACTATCATCCCCCCACCCATCTCACTGATCTCCATCTCCTCTGTCTCCTCCTCTGTCTCTCCCCCAGTGAACTCCTCAGACTCGAGTCCACGTCAATGGGCTCATCACTACTATGGGCGGGACCGGCGGCAATCCAAGTAAGGGTGCCTGAGGAGCACCGGCTCTCCCTCGAGCACGTACTACCCTCCTAGCCACAATGGGAACACCAGGGTAACAATGGTCCAACCTCGGCCTCTAGACCTCCCCCGAGCCTCACGAATAGATCTATACACTAGCCCCACCGAGGAAACATGTCAATATAGGGGAGGCCGAAACTGCTATGGTACTCTATCAAAGGGGTGGATCTCCAACTTCCCCGCCCTATCTACCAACTGACTGGTAGTCTGACAAGCAATCAATGTAATAGTCTCCTCTCCCCATACCCCTACCATGGCCTGATAAGGAGTGGCCTCCATGTCTGCAGTGGTCAAAGAGGCCACTGGCTGGTGGGGTGCTCTAAGAACTATCATCCCTATCCACCTCACTACCCTGACGGCCCCGAGATCCTCTACCTCTACACCTCTCCCATATGGGGTGATATGCTCATACACCCAACTCATGACAAGAGTCGGGTGGCTCAGTGACTATCCCTGTAATCGACTACCCTATATAAATCATGGTAGGTAGTCCCGAGGATATCTACTCCCCAAGCATAGACACGTCCATGGCCCTCAATCTATGTAATAATGGGGGCCCAACAATATAAGAGAGTGTCCCCTCCCTTGTCCCCAATCAATCTCAAGCAAGGATGCCCATGATGGCCTTGCGGAGCACAGAATGTCTGACTCAATAATGGAGTGGATCCTCACTCCCTTCTTCGATCCCATCGATACAACTACATCCCCCATATAGGTGGCCCACTGAACCACCTGAGATCTCGATACTGTTGTCTTAAGAGACAACCACCACCCAAGGATCGAACCCCCAGTATATGGTAAACATCCTCCAGGGTGATGGTCCACTCACCCCTAACTCCTGGCAATCGAAGGTGTTCCGATCCGCATCCCAATATGAAAATAAGTCACATAGTATGTGACTAGTAGGTGCAACGTGAGGGACCTTGTGCAATCCTCCAAATGCCAGCCCTCTGAAGAGTATCTCGCTCTACCTGAGAGAGTGCCTCTAACACTGCTGGGAGCCAATCACACTCCCTCTCTCGGCTCCATCTAATATACTCCTCCTTCTTCTGCATACACCCAAAAACACAAAAAGGAGTAAGTTAGTATCAAAATCCAATTGGAAAACTATTAAAACATGTAAAAATGCTAAAAATGCAAAAATAAGTTAAGTAAAGCATTGTTTTTGCTTTCTGTCATGAACCGCCACCCTGCAGAGCGGCGGTTCCATAACCACCCTTCTAAGGTGGCGGTCCCATAACCACCACCGCCACAGGCACAGGGCGCGGTCCTGTCCCAAAAACACAAACGGCTCGAATACCCTAAAAATGCCTAAAAACAAGCAAAATTCACCATTTTAACTAAAATAAAACCTACCCTATGGGCGCCCCCCCAGAGACACATTTAAAACTAGTATTTTCAAAAATACCCCCCCAAGACAAAGATTTCATCATTTCCACATTTTAGGTTTAAAAACAATAAATTGAGAAGAACTAACCTGAGACTTCATGGGTCGATGTTCCACTCTCGAGGCATGATCACTATCTCACCACGAACGTTTTGACTATACTCTCATCGAAAACCATCACCGTGGGTCCCAGAGCTCAAAAACTATCAAATCAATCCACACAAATGAATAGTGAAATGAGTTCATTTTATATATATATATATATAGCTTTCTAAAATTGATTTTGAATGTCTTTCACAGGGTCGAGCATCGACGAGAGGTAAGTTCTAAACCCCGCATAGATGGTAAGTCCTCATTTCATATCAATTTAGCCTTTTTATTTCTCAATTTATTTTATCTATCTACACTTGAGTCCCCTTTTTCATTTTTACAGATAGCGGATTTGATGGTGACTTTCCAACACACAGGCATGTCAGGTATAACTCCTAACTCCCCATTTCGGGACCGCCATACTCGATCCACCATTTTACGCCTCTTCATGGCTAAGACTTCTCCGAGGGGGCAATATGTACGTACCCAAAATTGTAGGGTACTGCACCACCGAACGATGTTACACATACCCCAATGATGATACAGGTCTCCTTGCAAGGTGTTCGAAATCCAAAAAAGCTCACCAAGTATACGTTTGTATCCCACATGCCCCGCTCGGCCTCCGCATGCTTTGTTTTTCCCTTTCCCCCTTTTTTTTTTGCATTTTGGTCTTCAGTGATGAAACCGCCACCCTACCCTGGTGGCGGTGGTCCCATGACCACCCCTGACAGGGTGGCGGTCCCATAACCGCCACCCCCGCACAGGCAATGGGTCCTGTACGCATTTTCCAAGATTCTTCCGATGATCACGTCAAACGTAAATCTTCAATTTTACCCACTTTCTTCAACCACTTTGGCTTGCATTAATGTTTTTGGTTCCCTGTAATAGTGTTTTCCTTTTTTAGTAAAAAAGAGTTCAATTGGGAGTTACCCTCTGGTAAATGCATTTGCTATAAATAGCCAACTTGTTTTCAAACAAATGGCCCCTCACCTTCTCAATTCTCTTATTCAGTCTTTGAATTTCTTGCTTAGAATTCTACTAGCTTCATGTTTTGCATCAATTATTAGTTTTCCTTTGTTGTTTAGAAGTCATTCAATCTTCTTGTTTCAGTCTTGTTCCATTGTTGCTCCATACAATCAGTTTAGCATAGAATAGTTTCATTTCTAGATTAGAATCCATTAAAGTTACAGTAGGTTTTGTTTTGTCACAAGGATAGATTCTAAAACTCTCAAGACACACTTGTGTTGTATTCCCACAATAAATCCCACTAGGAATTACATAGTCAAGCTCTGTTCACTTGCGCTATCCCTCTCCTACTCGCATTGTATTCGGTCTATATCCAAAGCTGCCATTGTTCGAATACCATCTTCTATTGATACTATCATATACACACTTTTCTAGATTCACGAGAACACGAAGGAATGAGGAGATCACACTGAGGGGATGAAATCACACACAACTAGATTTACCACTGTTCTGTAAATGCCAGTTTGAGCTATCAAAGTTCTAGTTACAACATATCAAATAGAGTAGTGAATTATTTTATTTCAGTTAAAAGTTCACTCTCGATATCACCAGGAAGTTATGGGGATTGATAGTTTCTGAGAAACTGTGATTCATTCCTCACTTCTGAGGTAGGATCGAGAGTCTTTCAATTTAAAATAATTAGTTGCTTAGATATTTAGGATAAAATCACAACTACACAGGCAAATAGCCACACCAGGCTACTTTGTTTGTTTTAAATTCTGTTACTAGATTAGTTGTTCATTTTCTAAATATACTAGAATAGCTGCTCTTTAATTTCATTAAAATACGTCATCAAAATACAAAAATAGAAGAATGCTTGCATAGTGTAAATACTTCTTTCGTAATCAGTTTATTAATTTTAGTTAAAAGTTGAATCATTTTGTATGACAATCACAGGACCTAGAGAGCCTAGAGAATATATATTTGAACCAATAGTGCCTCAACCAAATCTACCCACAACATTAGCTGATATAGATCAAGACCTTAGGATACAAGTCTTTCGAGCAACAAAAACCTACAAGCAATTAGTGAACAACTGAGAGGGTTAAATATCGAAGACGACAAAGCTTACACATTTTGGTCAAATCATCCTAACTATAGACTGCCTTGATAAAATATCCGAATGACTCGTACAAGGATTCAAAAGAGAACAAGCATTTGGTTATGATCCTTTAGTTCCACAACCTGACGCAGAGACCTCCTCATTGACATAGATACTAGCTTACGCATTCAAGTTGCTAGAACACCTGTAAGGTATTCTGAGAAAATTATACAACTTCTAGTTCTAAACATAGAGGCTGAAAAGGCATATGATTACTGGATAGTCGGAAGAAGGGATTGATTCTTCACATGACCATAACAGGTCCACAACAACCACGAACTCACGGTTGTGATCCCCAAGTCCCACAACCCAACGGGCCTACAAATCAATTAAGTATTGACACCGCTTACGAACGCTGGTATTTAGATCCTCACCACTCCCACCAGATATCATAACGCAGTTCTCCGTATTAAATATAGAAGCCAATCAATCTAATATTTTCTAGGCTAGACCAGAAAACCACCCATAGTTCACTACAAATCCACTAAACCTCCTATCACCATTTTCATGACCTTGTCTGAGATATATATACGAAGCTCCCACAGTCACTTCCCACGTATCCAACAACCAAGAAATAGGATCTCGGCAGAGCTCGACATTGATTGGAGCCTCCGAACAGCCATTATATCCAAATGATCCATTACACCAATTCAGGTTAGGAGGGCCTTCTTTGCCTTTCACAGAGATTCACATTCCATTATTATTTCAGTATTGATATATATAATTACCCGATTAGCTTGTCTCGTATCCATTCATAGTGGATACATGATCTAGAAGAAGAGTACGCACGAGATTCAAAGACTAGATATGAGTTTGATGCACGCACATGGGTGGAGCAATATTTGTATGATTGTTTGTATGAGAGCTTCTTCATTATCTTTCCAAATGAATGTATGCGATTTTATGGTTGCTTATGTTTCTAAATGGAATCGGAGATAACGCACACTTGTTTGGATGCAGGAAGAATTTCAAGCCCTCTATGATGTTGATCTAGTTTGGACGTATGTTGTGGATACCTAGTTTTGTGTCATCTTGAATAGTTATATTCGGAGTATTCTTGTCTAGAGGTAGCCAAATTTCAATTTCTATGGTATCTCAGGGGAACCTATTTACAAGGCATTCCACTAGTGATCAAGATTTTAATGGTAACCCTGAACTTGGAATACAAATCGATGGCTAGCTAAACCTCACCACACGTGGGGTCAAGAACAGGATTGGGGAAAGATGGTAGACTTAGCAGTAGTAAGGCGGAGCAAAGAAAGGTGGCTTAAGTATAATGAGGCACACGAGAGGGAGATAGAGAAGCGCGTGACATTACGAGTAGATGGAATTGAGGAGGGAGATGGCTCGTGAAGAATTTGGAGCTCACGTGGATGACGTGGAGCTAGAGCATCAAGAACTCCCCCATCTGGGAAATCATGATAGGGAACCCTCTTCGGCCTCACAAGGAAGCATGCCGGCGAGAGACGACTGGGCCGCGGGAACACATATAAACCTACTTGAAACCTAGCCCTTGTGTTTAGTTTTCTAGTATCTAGTATGACAAGCAAATCATCAAGCTAATTTATGAATTGGGAGAGTAGGAGTAAGTTAGGTAGCAAGTACATCAATGGCGGGGCATATATCTTCATTATTGTTTGGAGGTAATTTTTCGGTGCATCATCCACATAGAATGTAAGCGCGCGAATGTTGGATTCACTTTTGGGATTGGTACACTTCACATACCATAGGGGTCCAAAGTATAATACCATTGTTGGGGCACATAGGAAGTACATCTTCCGGTCCTATTCCAGCCACATGTGGAGGATCGGGAGGTATAGGTGGTTCTAGCTCGGTGGATCTGGTGGTTCTATAGTTAGAGGAAACACATGAGGTTCTAGATCGGTGGGTAAGGTTCACACCAAAGCCAAAATATTTATATGGAAATGTCTCTTTGTCTTCTAGATTATAGGAGCATAATGGATGCTATTGAACACGTGCACATGTGTGAAATATTGTGGCACGCAAAAGGGATCACAGCTTTTGAGTGCAAGGCAAGCTAATTTACAACTATATTACAGGGACATGCACACACAAGGTTGGTACAGAATTTTGACCCCGATCAAACTTGCATGGATTATACAACAATAAAAGATGTATTCTTAAAGAGTTCTATATCCTTGAGTTTGAGCAGAAGAGTATAAGCGCGCTCAAGGATATTAAACAAGGCACTACTGAGAGTGTCTAGGAGTATGATGCCCATTTCAAAACACTTTTATCTAATCTTTCCTATGATATTCACACAAGCCAACATGCATAATGGTTTGTTGGAGGGCTGATTAAAGCTTTTAGAAGGGCACTATCACATAAGACATACATTGATCCGTGTAAATCACTTGAAGCATATTTACGCACCGAGGTAGTTGGGAGTATACACACCGGCATTAGCTCATTTTTGGAGGCACAGATTGTAGCTATGGCAAAGCAGCTTAGAGGAACTATCAAAGAATTCAGCACATGAGACGCGTTCGAGGATTTGGTGTATAGATTGTGAAGTGGAAGGTCACACTAAGGATAGTTTTCCCCAGTAGATCCATACGCTCATTATTGTTGTCTTGAGATATTTCATTTGAACCATGATGTTATCCACTACCCATTACTACAACGTGCGATAAGAAAGAGCGTATCCTACTATTATAATATTTTCTGCTCCATGACTCATGATACAAAGGATTGTAGATTGATTGTTCAAATCCATGATGCTATAGATATTGGTGTGAGACAGAAAAGCGTATCGGATAATTTTAAAGGCAAGAATGAGCACCAGATCGGGATCATAATAAAATGCACTATGATTAGAATGATGGGTGTTTTTAAGGAGGTCGTGGAAGAGGGTGGATACCATGGTGGATTTAGAGGATGAGGCCGTGGTGGTGGACGAGGTGATTTTCCTCATGGGACATGCTATACATGCAAATCTCCTAACCACTATAGGCGTGAATGTCCCTAGAATATTACATGTTCTTTCTGTGGAAAGAATCATAGCTATGAGGAATGTCCAGACTTGTATGAACACCTTAGTAAACAACATAAATAAGAGAACAAAGGTGCAGGGATGGTTTGGATCCAACGCGTGGTGGAAAATCAGTGGATGCCCAAGTTAACACCAAAACCTGAGGCATTAACTATAAAGATTACCACACGTGTTGAAGTGGCACACGCCAAAGAAGCATTACACCAGAATCCTGCCATTACTAAGGAGGAGGTTCTACATGTGAGGTACCTAGATCCTACCCATCAGAAGGAGGTTTATCAAGATACCATGGAGGTCCTCATAAATCTTCAGGGTGAAATACAATGTTTAAAAGAGAAATCACGGAAGATGGAATAGAAGAAAGAAGCGAGGAAGGTTCCATCGAGAAGATGGATGAAAAATATTGCGCCAGAGAATATCATTTCAGTTAGGGAATTAGTTCCACTCTAGATATTCTTCCACCGATAGCATAGACTACGATAAGAGATAAATTTGAATGTTGTTAAATGGCTTGTGAGTAATATCTTGAGAATATCATTTCATTGTTAGGGCAATTAGATGATGTTGAGGAGGTTGATCATACCCTCCACATTGAATCCTTTCTCCAAGTACTAAGAATGAGAAAGGAATCTTCGAGAAGGAGATTCCTCTGCATGCAAAAAAATCTTTTACTCAAAGTCTAATCTAACTTGATAGCAAGATTCTAAAAATAAACCTAAACTGATGATGCAGGAATAAGAACACTATCTTGCCAATAAACACAAGCCATTAAAATGTGATGCAAGATGGATTTTGAAAGATCAAGAGAGGGTTGATCATTCACAAACATGCATTACTTTCTCCAAAGATTGATATAATACACTACAAAATGCCAAGAGGTAGAATCACATTATAGTTTTAAATGGGAGGTTCTCCACAAATTCACTTAAAAAGAAGCCCCTCTTTACAATTTATAGGAAGAATGAGAGAGGAAAGAGAGAGGAAAGTTAGATCTACCCCAACCACTTCTAGGTTGCTTTTAATTTATCTCATTATGGCGGTGCGAGATGGGCAAAGTTAGATCTACCCCAAATCCACTTCTAGGTTGCTTTTAATTTATCTCATTATGGCGGTGGGTGAGAACCTCCAAAAGAGACCTCCAAACTGAACCAAAATGCAATATTGACCCTAGAATCGTGTAGAGAATTTCACCAGCTTTCCATTGATATAAAGAACGCAAAAACCGAGCTCGATCAAAAGTTATGGCAATCAAGATTTAGGGCAAAAATAGACCAAAACGGATCGGCTATTTGAATTTTTCCCACACTCTACCATAAGATGACACGTCCCCTGATTTGTCTATGGGTTCATCCTCTGAAAATTCCTTTCGAAAACTGCATCCATTTTACTATTCGGGCCCGAGGGGCGCATTTTTACCTTCACAAAACAAACTTTTCAACCTTCACATGTGGCACGTTCTCGATTCATCAAGGCGGGCCTCCTTGTCTCTTTTTAGCCATTTCACCTTTTCATGTCCCGCGTGTACCTTTGAGGTAAATGAAAATCTCCCGCTTCGCACTTCCTTGCAGGTGAAGACACGTGGCGAGATTCCATTCGTATCTCTTTTGGCTTTCCATGCCCACCGTGTTTTGGTCCAACTATCCCAAACTATCCTGGGACAAATATCTCCGAACCGCCCAAAATGGACTGATTTATGGTTCGATAACTATCCCAAACCGCACGGGATTACAATTTTTTCTCTTTAGTTTTTTCACGTCCTGCAGAATAAGGAGGACTTAGCAAGTTTCTAATCCCTTTAACATATTCGGAAATGCTTAACACCCTATGTTATTTTTGCATTTCTTCCATTTTCTCAGTGAGGAGGGGATTTAAAAAAGTCAGGGGACCCCGAAATCATGATTTTGGGCAATCAATCTTACTTTAAGACCGAATAATCTCAGAGGTTATCAAAATTACCCTGGGGTGAATTTTGATAACCATACTTTAGATGCATGGGAGGGCATCCTTCCACCAATGTGTTTTTATGGCTAAAGGCCACTCCCATAGAGATCCGAAAGATGATCCATCACTACAAGAAATTCATTATTTTTGATAATTGGGATCATGGTACTTATGAATTAACGGATAGGGTTCGATGATACATCGTTTGAGAATAAGGAGGAACAAGTGTAATCCCTTTAACATATGGAAATCTACACCGTATGTTAAGTGGACTATGTACACATCATTCAAGAATAGGTAAGCCATCAAAGGAGGGCATCCTTCAATGGTAAGATGTAAAGTCTGGAGAATTGTTTGTGATAATTGATCTTACATTATTCTTAGGGCGTGAAGTAAGAAGTGTGATTGCATGGAAAAGTGGACTTCATTCTATTAGAAGAATAGTAATTCAGAGATAGGAAAAAGATTAGCATTATTCTCGCAAGCCCTATGAATATTGGGCCAGGATAAGCAGAGAAGGAAAATGTTAGCATATACCCTATGCAGGATAAAGAACGCACCGGTGGGTGGTTCACAAAGATAATCTTATGGAATGGAATGAGATCAGGATCACTCTATCTACTCGATTTTTCAGGAGCAATGCACCTACTCAAATCTACACTTATCATGGTAATCAACCTGTTCAGCACCACATTCAAGCGGTGAGAGACTCTAGACAGAGGGTTAGGAAGCATTACCACCTTCACTCTGGGTGCACAAATTTTATTCCACTCTACAAGGATGTGCACGCACTTGGTATGTATATGCAGAGCTACATAGAGAAACTTGAAATTGGCAGGATTTGATTACACGAATGGTCCAAAATTTTGACTACTTCTATACTAAACCTCCAAAGAAGAGGCATTAAAGGTTATAAATCTCTAAACTATGGGAGATAGTGCAAAAGTGGAAGAACTCATTCAGGATTTATTTGGTGAGACATATTTAGGAGTGTGTTTTGATAAAGAAGAAGAAACAGACTCCATGTTACTTCACATGCTTGCTCTGAGAAAGAAAAAGGCAAGATGGTCTACATAGTGGATGATGAAGAAGTAGAAAATTTGGATGTCGATCATTCAATAGGAATGCGCAAAGTCTTGGACAGTGTAGATAAAAATACATGTGCATATCATGAACCTATGAAGACAAAGAAAGTGAATATTGGCACGGATACTGAACCTAAGGAGGCCATAATTGGGGATTATTGGTCTGACTCTGAAGTGGCCAAAATCATTGAGTTACTATGGGACTTTCAGGATCTATTTCCTAGGGGATATCATGAATTAAAAGGCATACATGAATCATTGGGAGAGATGAAGATCAAGCTTAAGGAAGGTGCATGACCGGTCAGGAAGAGACCCTATAGAATGAACCCTAACTTACGAGTTAAAGTTAAGGAAGAAATTGACAAAATGTTGAAATATGGCATCATCAAGCCCCTAGAAGAATCTGAGTGGGTTAGTCCCATGGTTATCAACATAAAGAAGGATGGTCGATTCAGATTTGTGTGGATTACAAGGAACTGAATGTTGCATGTGTAATTGATCCTTTTCCTACACCCTTCACAGAAGAAATATTAGAAGGTGTTGCAGGGTGCAAAATCTATTCTTTCATGGATGGATTCTCTAGGTATCATCAAGTCAAGATTACATAGGAGGATCAAGAGAAAATAACCTTCACCACTAAGTGGGGAAGTTTTTCATATACGGTGATGTCATTCGGTTTGAAAAACACGCCTGTTGTATTTTTGTGCATAGTTGTTCAAGCATTTTAGGATTTCATCCACAACTTTTTGTAGGTTTACTTGGATGATTGGATAGTGTATGGACTTGTTAAGGATCATTGTGAAAATCTATGCTTAATGTTTGAAAGATGTAGACAGTTGATTATTTCTTTGAACATCAAGAAGTGTGTATTTGCTACACCATTTGGTAAATTTTTAGGGCTTATTATCTGTAAGGATAGTTTGTTGGTTGATCCAGCTAAGGTTGTAGTTATAATAGGCCTAGAAGAACCTATAAGTAAAAATGAGGTGCACGGATTCTTATGTCACACTAGGTATGCTAACATTTTCGCACCCTTGGAAGAATTACTAAAAGGAAAAGGGACATTTTATTGGGGAGAACCATAGCAGCATGCAATCGAGACATTAAAGGATAAAATTACCACAATGCCTATTATGTATTTTCCTTTGTGGGACCAACCATTTCATGTACATGTGGATGCTTCTGGCATGGCCATTGGTGCGGTGTTGGCTCACTCTGGAGAAGGTATTATAGATCATCCTATCTATTTTGCTAGTAGAAATTTGACCCCTGCAGAACAAAATTATACAACTATTGAGTGTGAAGCATTGTCCATGATCTATGCACTGCAAAAATTCAGAAAATACCTACTAGCAACACCATTTGTCTTTTACATTGATCACATGGCATTGAAATACTTGGTCAATAAGCCCGTCTTACAGGGATGCATATGTCGATGGGTGATCTTGTTCTAAGAATTTGATTTTACAGTTGTGGTTAAACCAGGGAAAAGTAACTCTGGGCCAACCATTTATCAAGGATACAATCAAGGGAAGTCACACAAACAATTGAAGACACAATGTCGAATCCCGCTTATACAAGTTACAACACACGCCTTCAAACTTGGATGATATTGTTGTTTTTCTACATAGGTATAAAGCACTGAGGGATTAAAGGCCTTAGAAAAAACAACTTGCCATTCGTGCGGCACCTTTTATGTTGATCAATAGTGACCTCTACAAGTTAGGTAGAGATGAAGTATTGCACCAATGTGTATTGGAGCATGAGTGCATAAATATTATGGAGGAGGATCATGGTGGTATTGCAGGTGGGCACTATGTAGGTGATGTCATTGCTGCACAGCAAGATTCTACTCACTATTGTGGTTGGAGACCCTGTATAAATATTACAAGGCATATTGCAAGGTGTGCGATCATTGTCAACGTCTAGGAAAACCAAGGCAAAGAGATGAAATGCCTTTAAGACCTATTTCTAGTGCAAAACCATTTGAAAAATGGGCTATAGATTTTGTGGGTCCTATTTCACTAGCCATGCGGAGGACTGATCACGCTACATGATTACTTGCACAAATTATCTCACAAGGTGGGCGTATGAAGATGTACCAAGGATTTTACAAAGAATAACAATAATAGCCAAATTTTTATGGGAAAAAATTCTTACAAGGTATGGATGCCCGCTAAGTTTGACAAGCGATAGGGGCACACATTTTTTGAATGAGACAATCATAATATTATTGGATGAATTTATGATTGTGCACCATAAAAATACACCCTATCATCCTCGGTAGTAATTGGAACTGTTGAGGCCTTCAACAAAATTTTAATCCGGCATTGACAAAAAAATTATGCTAGAAGGAAAGATTGGGATGACAAATTTTTGTTGTGCTTTAGGCATATAGAACAACATATAAAAGGTTAAACAAGGCCACACTATTTTTTAGTTAGTGTTTGGTAGAATTAGATCTTCCTATGGAATTCATACTACCTTCTTTGTGTATTGTGCATGATGGAGGACTAGTTGATGAACAAGAGTTAGAAAAATGGATTGAAAGGTTGATCAAGTTGATGAGCGACGAGCCATAGCACATTGGAGTCAAAAATAAGAAAAGGCCAAGTAGAAAGCATGGCATGACAAGCACATTAGGGATAAAAAGTTTGATATTGGACATATGGTGCTTCTTTATGATTCAAAATTTTGTGCCATCCAGAAAACTCAAAGTACATTGGCTAGGGGCCGTATGTTATCACACACATACTTGAAATAGACACTTTCCAAATAGAGGTGCTTAATGGAATGTGGTTACCCTTACTTCAACAGAGTAGGCGAAGCCCTAATATAAATAAGTCTTCTTGGTGTTTGTAATAGGTAGTATTTCCATTTAGATTAAGTTTTCAATTATGCATTCCCTTAATGTATTTCCTTCTTTTTCTCTATGCTTTGTTAATTTAGTTGGTTTTTTGTGTAATAAGCGCGGAAGCTAATTACTATTTGCTTTTTACATACCCATTAGTGTGGGGTGGTTATTGATAATTAGGTATAATAATGTTGGAAAATGGGTACACTTAAAGGACCAAAATGTTATAGGTGATATTCAAGATGGAGATTTGTTAGAAAAGAGATTGCTTCTAAAAAGAGGACCATTTATGGAGATAAATGAAGGAACAAGTATAATGTGAGGTAAGCAAAGGCCATGGAAACTACCAAGGCAAGGCACGGTGAAGAGAGGTACTCGAGCGCATGGAAGCACACAAGAGAAGTCCGCTGCTAGAAGGTAGGAAGGTGCACTAGAAGGTTATAGCTTGGGCACGTAGATGTACCGCACAAAAAGAGTGAAAATGGTCAATTAATAAGATGATTGTTGGTAGGTGAAGGAGTAATAAATGCACTAAATTTTTGAAAATCTATATATAGATGGGATGTGAGTTAATTCTTACCATTGTGGTTGTGAGAATTTGAAAGATCCAAGTGTGACTCACCTACGAAAAGAGTATTCAGAGTGGAAAGAGTGTGAAACGAGACATGGAGGGAAGATTTGTGCACATGAGAAGCTTGCATCCCCATCCCCATGCAAAGGTTTTGAGTGAAGCGAGCATTGCAAAAGAGATAGGGCATGTGATTTCAACTTGGGCACGCAGATTCAAGCTAGGGTTTGGGTTTACACGTTGCAGAGGATAGAAGGTGAGTATTTGAAGTTATAAAATTATGAGTTACAAATGGCACCAAAGAAAGCACCTACCACAAGAGCTAAGGGAAAGAAAAAGTGGAAGTAGAGGTTGAAATTACTCCTAAGAGTAATTTCTCATAGATACAATACCCAAAAAATGTAATAGTGGGACAAGAATGGGGGTCTCACATCCAGAAGTGTAAAATTAGTGATTACAACCACCGCACATCAAATAACAAGGAGTTAGATGTGTTACACGTGTATGAAGACAAAAAAGTGCATAGCAGAGGACATGCCAAGTATATGATGACGTTGGAGAGAAGTTATTGAAGCATATTGGAGTTTACCAATTATACGAGCTCCCATACTTCAGCAAGTATAAACCTTTATACCAATGGTTAATGAGCATGGTACATAAAGATTTCTTCTATTTCGAAGGATGGAGGGTAAGGATTACTTTGCAGCACTAATTGCGACATTGACATGATTAAAAGCCTCAAGAGCATATCTAGATAGTGACTTGACAGATAAAGTAACAATCTTGAAACAAGGAAGGAGTTAGGATATACCAAGGGTCTATGCGATATGGATATAGATAAGCTGAGGAAGTACCCAGTGGTACAAGCAGTTGCACACCTAGTGACAAAATTGAATGATCAAGAGAGGTGGTCACAAGTGAACACAATGTGGGTTCATGTCACAAAGAAGATGTCATATGGGGTAGTCTACAATATTGCAGCTACATAGCGGAGACCATAGCCGAGGAATCGTTCACCTATGAGAGGATAAGTTTCAACACGATCCTACTATCCTTGGTATTTATGGAGATTAGAGTGCTCGATGGGCCAAAGGAAAATGTTTGGGGTACCCCAAGGAAAATAAGTCCCTAGTAGAAATATTTTTCTAGTACTTGTGTGATGATTCAATGAGTATTCCATTCAAGCAAAGGGTGGAGATGTGGTATGATAGGCTCCGCACGGTGTTCGAAGAAGAGTGGCACATTCCCAAGGAGTTTCCCTCAATGGTAGGCAAGGTAGTGTACTTTGTAGTATACCAATAATTCAGCATAGTGCACTTTGTAATGAAATATGGAACTTGGAGCCCTTGGTGCAAGCTACCATATGCCTTCATAGCGTGCAACTTCTAGGAATCGAGTCTACCATTTTTTTAATGCATGCAATTTAAACTTAATTACACACAAAGTAGACTATAACTACCACACCTTGAGGAAAATTTATGTCTATCCGTGGACGGATTTGCCTATGTTGAGAGCACAATCTCATATATGATAAGCATGAAGCCCGTAAGTTTTGGCGATTGGAGATGGTGGAGCCACATGTATACCTTCAACTTAATCCTAAGTTAGAAGGTAATAAATATGTAGAAAATGAATTTGCACTCCCAGGGCCACCAAAGGGTAAGCACACAATGGAGAACGTTCCAACTCCAAAACCTACAGAAACCATAGTGGTGGAGGAGGAAGAGGAAGAAGAATGAGAAGATAGTGGTGGTCTGGAACATAGAGGACAAAGGAAGCCTACAGATATGTGAGAAAATAAGTGATAAAATATGTAGAATATTCCTCACAAATCGCAATAAGAGAAACTAATATGCAAAAAATATTATAGATCTCAAATGAAAGTGTAGAATAAAATAACACAACACAAAGAGACAAAGATTTAACGTGGTTCACCCAATTTGGGCTATACGTCCACCAAGAATCACTTGCTCATATTTTATTACAAGCCACCACTCTCTCAACACAATACCTAGATCTGTTTGGGAGCTATGCTCAACAAACTCTCCGAATTCACACCCGAATTCAAAACACATCTCGTAATGTTACATCATCTATCTACCATATGCATAAAACCACATAAGTAGACAACTACTTAAGTAGTTTTACAAAATTATGGGTATTAAAACCATGGGCCAAAACCGTCCCATAAACCTATGGGTCAAAAATCCCACCCATATGAGAAAAGCACGTTTCCCAGTATATCGGGCATGTTTTAAGGCCAAAACCCCAAATGAGACAACTGTGGAAAGTGTACATTACTCTTAGTGTATAGTCTTCAACACTTTCACACATGAAAATAGGGTCCACAACCTAACAATCTCCCACTTGAAGACTAGTTTTCCTCTTAGTAGGATTCTCAACCCTTCACTAGTTTCCATGAAGACCAACCAAAGTTGAACACAACTTCAATTTTTCCCTTGTGACCACCTTGGTCATCATGTTTATAGGATTCTACGGGTATGAATCTTCTCCAACTTCACCTTCTCTTCCTCCAAAGTTTTCCTGATGAAATGGTACCTTAACTATATATGATTTTTTTTAGAGTGGAAAGCATAGTTATTAGCTAGGTGTATAACACTCTGACTATCACTATGTAAATTTCCTTCCTCCTGCTTATGCCCCAACTCCTCAAGAAATTTTTGTAACTAAATCATTTCTTTGCTTGCCTCTGGCAGCAACATACTCAACCTCTGTGGTTGATAAAGCCACCAGCTTTTATAGTCATGAAATATAGCTTACTATTGTCCCACCTACAGTGTAAACATAACCTATCATGCTCCTCTTGTTGTCTACATCTCCAGCCATATCTAAATCTACATAACCACACAAAGTGGTGTCTGATCCACTATAGCACAAAATTTTCCCCATGGTCCCTCTCAAATACCGAAGGATCCACTTTATTTCCTGCCAGTGATCTCTACCTGGATCACTCATAAATCTACTCACCACTCCCACTACATGGGCAATATCAGGCCTAGTGCACACCATGGCATACATCAAACTGCTAAACCACTGATGAGTAAGGTACCTTGGAAATCTAGTTTCTCTCCTGCTCTATCTTGGGACACTGCTCCTTTGATAACTTGAAATGGCCTGCCAAAGGAGTCCCAACCGGTTTAGCATCCTACATATTAAACCTCTCCAAGACCTTCTTAATGTACTCTTCCTAGATAAAGTCGATTTCATTCCTTCCTATCCCAAGATATCCTCATACCAAGGATTTGTTTGGTTGCCCCAAAATCCTTCATAGAAAAGGATTCACTTAGTTGCTTCTTGAGTACTTTTATTTCCTACATGTTTTTACCTGCAACCAATATGTCATCCACATATAAACACAGGATAATATAACTTCCATCCTCAAATTTCTTTATATACACGCAATGGTCAAATGACATCTAATATAACCTTGCTCCATCATGAAGCTATCAAATTTCTTATACCATTGATGTGGAGCTTGTTTCAATCCATACAAGATCTTCTTCAATTTGCACACCATCTCCTCTTTACCTTTGACCTCATAGCCCTCTGGTTGCTTGCATATATAGTTCCTCCTCCAAATCACCATGGAGAAATGTAGTATTTACATCAATTTGTTCTAAGTGCAAGTCTTCTACTGCAACTATACCTAGAAATAGTTCTAATAGAAGTCATTTTTACTATAGGAGAAAAAATCTCATCAAAATCTATACATTTTTTTGTGCAAACCCCTTGACCACCAACCGGCCTTGTATCTTTTCTTTCCTCCTTCTTCCTCTTTGACTCTGAACACCCACTTATTCTATAATTCTCTTTTTCCTTCAGGTAGCTTCACCAAATCCCATGTATGGTTCTCCATGAGAGCCTGATGCTCCTCATCCATGGATTGCTCCCACTTCTTCCTGGAATCTACCTACATTGCTTCATCAAAGCTCTCTGGCTCCACTATCAATGAGTAATAAATAATAAAGAGAAGGAGAAAAACATTCAAGTTATCTTCTTACCCTAGAAGACCTCCTCGATATAGGAGTTTGGGGTTCCTGTTGAGAAGGTTCCTGAACTGATTCATGTGTTACTTTCCCATCCAAAATATCCTCTACCACTGCATATTCTTTCTTGGATTCTTCCCTATTTTCTTGCAACTAGCTTTTATACATGACTTTCTCATTAAAGACCACATCCCTAGATCGAAATGATTTTCTTTTCCTTAATACTCCAACATTTATATCCAAAGTCATCACCACCATAACCAATGAAAGTACATTTTTCTGATTTAGCCTCTAGTTTGGTCCTATCATCCTTGTCTATATGGACAAACACCTCACATCCAAAGACTTTAAGAAATGAATAATCAACTTTCTTACCATACCAAGCCTCCTTGGGTATGCCTCCATCCAAGGCACTTGAGGGTCCTCTGTTTATCAAGTACATAGTTGTGCTCACCGCTTCTACCCAAAAAAGAAAGAGGCAGTCCTACATGTAACCTCATGCTCTAACATGTTCCATTATTGTTTTGTTCATCCTTTCTGACACCCCATTCTATTGCGGAGTTCCTGGAACCATCTTTTTCCTATGGATTCCATTCTTAGAACAATAATCATCAAATTCATTGTTGCAATACTCCCCTCCATTATCTGACTTGAGACATTTTAGCTTAAGACATGTTTCATTCTCTACCAAGGATTTCCATTTAAAAAGTGTCAAATACATCAAATTTGTTTCTAATACAATAAACCCAAACTTTCCTTATTGCATCATCAATAAAAGTAACATAATAACTTGAACCCCCAAGAGATGATACCTGAGCCGGCCCCCACACATCAGAGTGCACTAGCTCTAACTTACTCTCTTTCTTTGTAGGTCTAACCTTGAGAAACCTTACTCGCTTCTGTTTCCCATATATGCAGTCCTCACATAACTCCAAACATGTTTATGTATATCTAGGAAAATCCTTCTTTATGATCTCCATGCCCTTATGGCTCATATGACCGAGCCTATAGTGCCACAATGTTGTATCTACTTCAAAGCCACAAGATTACAAAGGTTAGTTCTATAAGTTGTTAAATACAAGGTTCCAACCTTCTTACCTCTTGTCACTACAAGAGCACCATTGGTAACCTTCCAAAGTCCGTTGTAAATATCACAATACAACCATCACTTCCCAACTGGCCTACCAATATCATATTTTGTTTTAAAGTAGGCACATGTCTGACATACCTCAATAGCCATGTATTCCCATTCTACATCTTAACCCAAATAAATCTTTTTCCAACTATACCGCAAGGCTCATCATCACTAAGAAAAACATGCCCAAAATCCCTTGAACATAATCAACAAAATAATGCCTATGTGGAGTAAGGAAAGAAGCCCTGAATCTAAAACCCAAGATTTAGTAATATTGTGCAAAGAAAGAATCAAAGCATCCTGACATACACTACTCGTTGCCACATTTTCCTCCTTGTTTTCTTCCTATTGTTTCTTCTTGTCCCAAAGTTCCCAACAATCCTTCTTTGCATGTCTAGACTTTCCACAGTGCCAACATACTATCTTGCTTTTGGATTTTGACCTTGCATGATCCTTTGATTTTCCACGGCTTCCTCTATTCTTCTATCTCCCTCTAGTTTCCACTGTTAAAGCATTCCCTAAAGTAGAAGATTCCCAGCTTTTTCTTCACATTTCCTCACTTAGAATCACCCCTACAACATCCTCAAACTTCAACTTTGAGTTAATTGGAACCGATTAGTTTACCGCCATTACCAAAGTGCTATTCCAACTCTCGTAAAGAGCACATAAACTAATAAAGCCCTAACTTCTTCATCAAATTCTATTATAACCAAAGCTAGCATATTTATAACCATATTAAAATCATTTAAATGATCTTCTACTAAACCATTCTCATACATCTTCATATTAAACAACTTTTTCATTAAAAATATCTTATTTGAGGCAGAGGGTTTTTCATACAACTTCCCTAATGCATCCATCAGTTCTTTTGTAGTCTTTTCCTTTGAAACATTAAATAATACCAAGATGCAAGACATAGCCGATTGTCCCAAGTGCCTTCCTATCCAAAAAATCCCATTCCACATCCGTCATGCTCAAGGGTTTGTTCACCTTCTCAAACAACAGAATATAAAGATCCTTCTAATAAAGGTAATCTTCCATCTACATCTTCCAAAGACTAAAATTTTGCTTGTTGAATTTATCAACCCTTGATCTTCCATCATCTACCATAGCTCCCACTCAAGATAAAACTTTCCCTGTGATTCAACACTTCAATAAACCAAAACCAGGCTCTAATACCAATTGTTAGGAAATAAGGGATAAAATATGTGGAATATTCCCTCACATAATCGCAATAGTAGAAACTAATATGCAGAAAAATATTACATAT
The DNA here is from genome assembly GCA_018340775.1 of Taxus wallichiana var. yunnanensis. Lineage (NCBI taxonomy): Eukaryota > Viridiplantae > Streptophyta > Pinopsida > Cupressales > Taxaceae > Taxus > Taxus wallichiana. The sequence continues at coordinate 967,306,370 of CM031240.1, forward strand.
CTCAAATGAAAGTGTAGAATAAAATAACACAACACAAAGAGACAATATTTAATGTGGTTCACCCAATTTGGGCTACATCCACCAAGAATCACTTGCTCATATTTTATTACAAGCCATCACTCTCTTAATACAATACCCAGATCTGTTTGGAGCTATGCTCAACAAACTCTACAAAATTCACACTGAATTCAAAACACATCTACAATGTTACATCATTTATCTACCATATGCATAAAACCACATAAGTAGACAACTACTTAAGTAGTTTTACAAAACCATGGGTATTAAAACCATGGGCCAAAACCGTCCCATAAACCTATGGGTCAAAAATCCCGCCCATATGAGAAAATCACGTTTCCCGGTATATCAAGCACGTGTTGATGTCGATGTCGCATTAATGTCTCGCAACATGATGGGTTGAGACTCTCATACGAGTGAAATTGCATAACATGTAGCTTTTCCCATGTGGGACTCGAAATCGAATAAAGCTCTCCCTTGATGAAGGCTATTTTATTCCTCTGTTGTTGCACACGTAGAAGATGCGAGGGTTTACTAAAACCTAATCTAACTTGCCAAGGAGACAGGGGTAAGAAAATGCATAAAATAAAACCTAAACTACAAAGGTGAAAGGAATGAAGAACACTGTCTTGCCAATAAACACGAACCAAAATGCAATACAAGATCATACATTACTCCATTCACAAAAATCAAAGCGGATGCAAATGAATACAGAGAAGAATTATCCACATACTTGCATTAATTTGCTCCAAAGATTGATAACACACTACAAAATGCCAAGAGGCAAGGTTGCATTACGCTTTGAAATGGGAGGTTTTAACTCCACAAGTTCACTCCAAAGAGAAGAAGGGAGGGGAAAACAAATGTCCAACCTTTAGAAAGAAGCCCCTCCCTACAATTTATAGGAAGAATGAGAAGAAAAAGAAAAAATTGAAATCTGTGAACCACCTTGGTGAATGCACTTAACTCATCTCATAATGATGGTAGGTGAGAACCAAATTTTCCCAAAAGTGGTAAATCATCCAATTAAATATATCCATGATGATAGTTGGATAGAGGACCTCAAGATTTCCGAAAAGTCCAACCTTGCATGAATCCGAGCTCCATTTGTTTAAGTTATGGCCATCAATATACGCGGGTGAGTCCTCTCTGTCGGTGCTCAAAATTTTACGCCTCTTGAAGGTGCGCAATGTTAACGCATTCATGTGTGTTCGTCATCTCTTTATGTGCCTTGGTCAAGCACCATTTCCCATCATGTCGACACTACGTGTCATGTGCCCATTCTGTAGGCCTTGGGCGCACTTTTTCCTCTGTCGACACTCGTGTCGTGCGCCCATATTCAAGAAAATTTCGCACCATTTCTCTCTGGTCCGACACTCGTGTCATGCACCCATAAAGTGCGCCAATTTTGCGCCATTCCTCTCTCAAAACTACGTGTCGTGCACTTCATTATGTGCACCTTGGGTGCACCATTTCCTCTCACACTCAGTGTCGTATTCCGTGTGCCATTATGAGCGCTCATGGGGCTTTCACACATCTGAAGACACTCGTGTCGTGCGCCCATTATGTGCACCTTGGGCACACCATTTCCTCTTCGACACTCTGAGGTGTGCCCATTCTGTGTGCCTTGGGATGACCATTTTTGATCTATCAACACTTATATGCGCCCATTACTATGCGCCTTGGGCATGTCGTGATTTGAGCTTCTTTGATTTCTATAATCTTGTGTATATGTACCTAGGGAAGATATATACAACAAGACGTTTTAAGGCCAAAACCTTGAGAGACAATGTGGAAAGTGTACATTACTCTTAGTGTATAATCTTGGCACTTTCACGTGTGAAAATAGGCTCCCAAACCTAACAAGATAAGGTAGGAACCGAGCGTGTGACCACTCCATCCTAGGATGAAGAAAAATGTGATGAAGACTTCAGATGCGGTCCAAGGTGAGCACCTCTTCAAAAGGGTATACAAGAACAAGAACCCAAGTTGCTACTCCACAATCAATACGTAGATCACTGCGACTCTCCCCTTAGAAGGAGACAAGCCAAGGGAGAAAAAGAAATAAGTTAAGAATAGACGAGGATGCAGAGGAGTCTTCTAAAGCGGGTCAAGTCTCCTACACAACCGAATGAGGAGCCATAGATGAAGAGATGAAAGATGAATATGTGAAGAATGAAGAAGAAGGGGTAAAGGAAGGAGAAGTATTAGATAATGCTCAAGACATAGAAGATCTAGCTCCAAATCTTGACGCTCTAGTTCCTAAGGGGCCAAGAACTAAAAGAACAAGTGGGGAGTATATTGTTCCATCTTTGGGCTATGCTGAGGACACAAGTAAAATTGTCCACGCCCATTTTCAAATCACGGTGACCCCTAAGGATTTATATGGATGGGAGCTGATGGATGAAGATATGGCCACCACACGCATAAGGAAGCAACTATCTTGGTCTATGCACACTTAAATGGATGAGCCAACTTCACGTATGTGAAGAGTCCTATCTATCAAGAAGGTTGAAGAAGGCACCTCGGGCTAGGCACATAATAGTAAATCTTGTTGTTATGTCGATGAACAAGTAATTCCTTGGGAAGGTATCTCAGTAGAGGTGGCATGGAGGAATGTGGATAAAGCCATAACAATTAGGGCACTAAGGGAATAAATCAAATCCAGAGATGTAGAAATAGTGTGCCTAGAAGGGGAGAAGGATTTAGAACAAAATAAAAATGAGGTATTTGTTAGAATGGTAAAAGACCTTGGATACCAGGTCCTAAGAGCAAGACCACACTTGGAGTCCAAGGTACCTAAAAATTTCCCTTTGGCTATGTGTTATTTACGTACCTTCTTTGGATTTGGTGCTTGAGGATGGACCTATGTGCATGCTGTAACCAAAGGACCCTGAGCAAGAAGTATAGCAAGTAAAGACTTTGGTGATGAGGAAGATTTCATCTTATGAGGCATTACTCCAAACCTTGCAGGAGGATATGAGGAAAGTGGACCAAGAGTTGAATATTTTTACGGCACCAGAGGTGATTATAAGGATAAGGATAAGGATATTGGTAGAGGACAATGAACTCCTAAAATTAATGAAGGATGAGACATTGGGGTGTGCAAATAGGTTGAAATTGGTGAAACAAAAGCACAAGGCCCTCAGCGGCTCCAAAACCCATAAGGAAAGGTTAGATGAGGTGGGGAAATTATAGCACGAGAAGATTCTTTATGGAAGGAAGAATGCCTATAATGTCTAACATTGTTCTAGTTTTATAGAATGAGAAGGAAGAAATTTCTCAAGATGAGTTAGAGTCTATTGCAATGAGATATCCCGTAAAAAATCGAGGTCACGCCGAATGAATGGAAAAACTTGGAGGCGAAATAAAAAGAGGAATATCCAGAGTTGATTCTTATTGTAGAAGAAGAAGACGCTACAGGTAAAGTAATTCTTTTGTACATCAAATTCTTTACATTCTTCCATTCATATTCTTTATTCATTAAACATTAAGAGGAAACCATTATTGGGGTGACAATGTAGTTAGTGTGAGGTAATGTTGAGAAGATAATATGTTGCTAAGGAAAGAATAGCCATAAAGTTTGCGCGTGGGAGCAAGGTATACTTAGAGGCACGAAAGGAACAAGAAGGAAAATGCACGAAAGATGGACTAATCTGGGACTTATCCATTTTCATGATCACGGCTATTTTTGGAAGATGGCGTGCGGAGCACACAAACGGATAAAGGCTTACACATCATGCATTGGCTATTTTTGGAAAAGAGGTTATTGTTATCCATATTTCACCCCCTGGGAAAAGTATTGGATCAGCCATGACCCCGCACAGGAAGAACCAAAGAAAACACGGTTAAATCTTGCAAACCTACGAAGGACCAAACAACCCTATGCATGAAGAAAGAAAAGAGATGGCTCTATCGAGTGGATCCATGTCTTAAATCTATTTAACAGGTTACAGGTAGGCTCAAAAATGGAACAACAGGGTCAGAGAAAGAGGAGCGGTGTCAAAAGATCTAGGAGCGAGAAGAGAAAGAAGAAACGACAAAGATCCAAAGTCTTCGGGCTCAAAATGGTTCAGAATGAGTCCAAAAATTGGCTAAGTATGGAGGAGGTAGCGGAGGAAGCCACGTGTCGACTCTACGCATCTCCAAGGTTTAATCCAAAAAGGGAAACTCAAACTCACACTAGCCCTCCATGTAGCAAACAGTCAACAAAGGTCAAAAGGTGGACAAGGCGGGCCTCAAAAAAGGCTAAGTATAAAAGTGGTCACGGAAGAAGCCACATGTCAACTCTATGCATCTCCAAGGGTAAATCCAAAAGTGGAGGCTCAAACAAGTGCCAACCCACCATGTAGCCCAAGGTCTAAAAAGGTTAGAGGGGTCGTTGAAAATTCTAAGAGTCTCATGGAGGCTTCCAAGTGTCAACCCGACGCTCCTTCAAAGGAAAATATTGATCGGGCTTTCAAGTGAGCGCGAGCCTCCACGCATCTAGTCTCAAAAAAGGGGACAGAGTTAGGTTGAATAGTCAATGCATGGTGGTAGGCTGGTGGAGAGTGCCAAGTGTCCAAATGGCGCTAAATATAGGGTCAAAAAAGAGAAGGTTTCCAGATGAGCGCCGAACACCGCGTGTCCTCTTAAGAAATATGACCCTGCCGAGCAAAGGACTTATCCAAAAACATAGAAATTGAGCAGGCCGGTGGAGGAAGCCATGTGTCAGCCCCATGCCATTCCAAGAGCAAAATATAGAGGTTTCCCTCGAACAAGCGCAAGTCCTCCACGTGTCCCATATTAAAGGTGGGACCATTTTTTAAATTGCTTTTCCCACCCTTTCGTACGGACCCAATACAAACTTCAAGAGGCATATCTTTTGACTCGTGGCTCGAATATTGCAAATCTGACACCATTGGAAATATCTCAGCCTCATCTACACCATGCATATCTAAAACTTCAAGTTTGGGGAGGTTAGGTGGGAGAAAAATGGAGAAACATCTTTAGGGTCATTAATGCAAGATCTATTTTTGCCCCAACAACCAGATTGGATTCAATCTACTCCACCGTTTCCTCCTCCTTCGAGGTGCCGAATAAGAATTTGATGTAGTCAAGACAGATTTGGGGGTAGATTTTATGGGAGGCATTAATAGCGGTGGTTGAGCTTGAACTGCTTTTTCCCCTCTCTCTCTTTCTCCCCTTTGTGTTGAATCTATAAAAGCAGGGTCGAGACTCATTATAAAGGGTTGGACATTCTCTTGTTTTTATAGGCTCCCCTTTCCTTCTGGCAAAGGAATTCATGGAGTTCATACCTTCCATTTAAATTGCAATATGTTTTCTACCTTCTCGCCATTTTTAATGCATTGTATCAATTTGCAGAGCAATAAAACATGTTTTTGATCGATTTTAGATCCTTTCTTGTCTCCTTTGCTCTCATATGGTCTTTCATTATAAATTTGGTTATTTGTGCTTGATTATTGTATGCATTTTGTTGGTTTGTGTCTATCAGCAAAACTAATGTTCATCATTCCTTCGGTGCATCACCTTATAGCTTAGTTTTGATTTCTTGTATTCCTTTTATCCATGTCTCCTTGGTAAAACTTAGATTAGGTTTAGGAATAGGTCCTCTATAAGTTTCCATGTATGCACCTAAACAGAGGAATAGGAACTAGCCTTTAATTTGGAGAGTTTTCCCATTTGCAAAGTCCCACACTTTGGGAAAACTCAATGTTATGTGAATCACACCAAATGAATCTACCTTAGAAAAGTAGATCTGATGACTCATTTAGGGGTGCTGTGATTTTGCATTAACAGTTTTGGCATGCCCAGTGGGACCAAGAAGTCTCCATCTTTATTACAGTAAGATTGATGTGCACTTGTTGTGATTCTAGCTTTTAAGAAGCTTTTAAGAACCGCACATCTGCGACTCCAAAAGGGACAGAATCTACTAGTTTCGTAGTTTGAGTTCCCAAGTTCATGAGAAGGATACAAATAAGGTCAAGAACAAGAGAAGAAGGACAGTTTGTACACCTACACTTGTCTCCATGATGAAGGAGAAGAGGAAGAAGAGCCCAGAGGTCTCTATCTCCACCAAACAGAGCCTTATCAACACCTCCTCCTAGTAGGCCATTCTTTCAATCAAGAAGGGTTCTCAGGCTGATTAGGATGGCACAACCAAATCCTTATGTCAATTTCACTAGCAGCAGCCCACTCGCTTTGAATGCACAAAACCCAATCCCAGTGGTAGCATTAAAGAGCATCCCATACTTCACAGAGAAAACCAAACTTCTTCTCGGTGACCACGTTCAAGATATTACAAATGTCTGTACAATCCATGAGATCACTAAGATGGACATTAAAGTCAAGTTTCTAGCCTCTTCACTCAAGGGTAAGGCTTCGTAATGGTTCAGAGCCTAGCAGCAAGCCAGCTATATTCAATCTTGGGACCATCTCGTGCACAGCTCTTCACCACCAGCTTTAGAAAAAAAGGAGATGACCTTTCCTTGTTAAAGCAATCGACAACAATCAAGAGAGATCCAAATGAGTAGTTGAAAAATTTCAACCTCATATTTAAGTGGGCTCTGGACAAGATTCTAGTGGCAAGTAAAGCCCACCAAGAAGGTGCCTTCTTATACTTTCTTAGAGCTTTAAATTTTGATATTTCTTTAATGATTCAACAATGGGGGCAACAACCTTACTGCAGCCTTATAGCTTTTCCATAGAGCTGAGAATCATTTAATTCAGTGCTCACAAACTTATTCATAGGCCATCCATGCCTCTATACCCTAAATTAGGAAACCCAAGTACTAGCCAAACACTCACATTAGCTCCTATGCCCACTCCCAGAGTCAAATTTCAGCCGAAGCCTCCACCTCATCATCTACCACCTTAAAGGAGGTTCAGAAAATTATGAAACAACTTAAAAATTGGGAATGAGTTAGTAACCATCAAAATACAAGTAGCTCGAGTTCTAGGCCATATCAACCTCAAGCTCAGTATCAGGCTCGACCCCATATCAACAAAATAGACCACAAGCCCAGGCTGTAAATCAGAGTCAACACCAAGGACAACCTCAAGTTGTTAGACCTTTTAGGCCATATGATCCAAACACAACTTCAACATCAAGGGCATTGGTTCCAATAGAATAACATGGCACAAGAATATGATTGGTGTTTCCCATGCAGTTAGGCACATAATCAATCAATGTGCTTCAATGGTGCACTAAATCAGGCTTTGATGGTGTAAACCGTCGCATGTGTCACAAGAACCTAACCAAGAATAAAATCAATAGTAAGGAGCTCAACAAGAGGGACCTCCAAGTGAAACTATGCTTGTCAATTGGCAAGCTGAAGACTTCTGTGGAATGAATCAAGCTCCTTCTCTAAGTATAGCTACCAATACATGGTCCAAGAAGAGAAATATTGGAGAAGGACATTCACCAAACTTAGGTGACCCTCAATCCTCCATTACTCCACAAGGTATTGGCATTCAAAATACAACCCCGGTATGTAGAGCCAATCCAAACCACCTTCTAAATTTACTTAAGCACCGGTTGTAATAAAGACATGTGCAAGAGAAAATGTGCCAGGGAAGGGGAAATAGAAGGATATCCCATTTAATATCATTGAGAAAATGAAGAGGACAAGTGTGAACATTTCACTATGGGATTCACTAGCCACCCAGTAGGCAAAGGATCTATCAGTAGACTACCATGCAAAATTAGTCAAGCTCACATCAACCCCCTAACCAACAAGAGAAAGTGCTAACCAATACAGCTCAACCTGGGGGGAACCATCGAGAGCAACAAGGTAAGAACCTGAGACCTCCTCCATTCTATGTTTCATTAATCATTGGGGATAAATTGGTGCATAATTATGTGATTGATTCTAGGGCAAGTAGTTCGGTAATGCCCAAACAAATAGTTGATCAACTGGGTCTCCAATATGAAGTCATCTCTAGAGGGGTAGTACAATTGGATGGGACAAAGCAAGGACAACTATTGGAATCATCAAGGATCTAATACTCACTCTACATGTGTCTCGATGACTGGTCACATATGCTCTTTAGAACAAGGTATGGGGTGAAGGCCACAATCAGATCCAAGCCCATAGCAGATTATCACATTGATTCTTATGTGCCTAGCCCAATCAATGCAAATTGTTCAGCTTTTGATTAGGAAGACCTCCTAAACACTTCTGAAGCATACCAAGGTGGGGTGTATCCTAGACCTGACTCTCGACAAATGGGTAGTCAAAAGACATGCTTTTGATCCCTATAAGGAGATGGAAGAATCTAAGCTAGGAGTCTACTACCTGCATGAAGAGAATCATCCTCTTCCTGACATCATTAAGCCAAAATATAAGGATGACAATGAAGTATGGAAATTTTTCTTTGATGGCTTGAGAAGTAGGCAAGGAGCCGGAGGTGGAGCTATGATTGTGTCACCCCAAGGTATGAATTATTACTCAGCTTTCCATTTCTAGTTTTCTTGCTCAAATAACATTGCAGAATATGAGGCTTCATGGATTGCATTGGGCTAGAAGATGAGGAATCAAGAACCTACAAGTGTTTGGTGACAATGAACTGGTTTTCAATCAAGTCAAAGGACAAAATGTTGTCAAGAATGACCTACTCAAAAGCTACAAGAATAGGGTATGGGATCTCATTAAGGATTTCGAAGCCTTCAACATTGTGTCCATACCCAGGAAGGAGAACGAAGCTACTGATAGGCTTCACCAACAGCTTAGAGAAACATTTGATGTGGTTGATAGCATCAAGAGGGACAAAGGACAGCCACATATCCATGTGATTGTAAGGCCAGCAATGTCGGATAACAACACATGCTAGCAGGTGTTCAAGAATGAATCAGCAGATCATCAATTTTTTACAAGAGGAAGTTGAGTTCTCAGCTAGAATCAAAAAAAACTAGAGCAACAATATGGAGATCAAGTAGTGCAACCGCATACCAATAAGCTTCCCAAAGGCTTAGTGACATTGGAATCTATCTTCAATCCTAATGACTATTTTCAAAAGAGAAGGCTAATATAAAAATCAAAGGAGAAGATTCAGAGTCAATTCTAGTAGGAGAAGGCATAACACTTCAAATTGGCAAAGTGGCCACTGAGCAAGAAAGGTAAGAATTCATACAAATTTTCCAAGAGTTTCCATATGTATTTTCTTGGAGCTATGAAGACCTAAGAGGGTTTAATCCGAAGCTAGCACAACACACAATTGAACTATATCTAGCTATTAAGCCCATTAGGAAAAAGCAAAGACCAGTTAATCCACACATTGAACCTCTGATGAAGAAAGAGCTAAACAAGCTGATAGAGGAAAGTATCATATTTCTAATCAAACACTCAAGTTGGGTTGCAAACTTGGTCCCAGTCAGGAAGAAGAATGGAGAGATTAGGTTATGTGTAGACTTTCAAGACTTGAACAGCTTCCTCAAAGATCATTACCCACTCCCTTCATTGGAGTAGATCTTGCAAGTGGTGTCTAGATCAAAGATATTCTCTCTCCTAGATGGCTACTCAGGGTACAACTAGATCATGGTGAAAGAAGATGATCAGTTCAAAACAGCTTTCACCACCAAATGGGGCACTTATGCCTACATAAAGATGTCATTTGGATTGTCTAATGTCGAGCCACTTTCCAAAGGGCAATGGATATGGCATTCAAAGGGCTGATTAAAAAAATAGTACTGATCTATCTGGATGACATTATTATGTTCTCCAAAAATGTAGCAGACCACATTTTTCACCTAAGGCAAGTGTTTCAAAGGTGTAGGATATTTGGGGTATCATTGAACCCTAAAAAATGCATATTCTTGGCCCATGAGGGCAAGCTTCTAGGCCATATTGTATCAAAGGAAGGTTTGGCAATTGACCCAGAGAGAGTTGAAGCAATAAGAGCCTTGCCATTGCCAAGCCATAAGAAATCTCTTCAAAGCTTCTTAGGAAAAATCAATTTTGTCCGCAGGTTTGTACCAAACTTTGTTGCCCTTGTCAAACCAATAACATTGATGTTGAAGAAGAGCTTGGCATTTAGGTGGACAATCAAGGAAGACCAAGTTTTGAGGCCATAAAATAAATTATATCACAAGCCCCAACTCTCGTAAATTTGGATTTTTCTAAGGACTTCATACTATATGCCTTTGGTGGCGGTGACACAATTTCGCAATCCTAGTATAGCAAAAACAAAGAAGATACAGAGCAGCCAATTGCCTTCTTATTAGGAATTAATTATATATAATGCGGAATAATTCCTCATAATCACAATAATAAGAAGTATGAATAGAATTATACAAATGAAAAATGCACAACATGAAGACAATATTTAACATGGTTCACCCAATGTGGGCTACATCCACCAAGAACACTTGCTCAAAATTTATTACAAGCCAACAGCTTCATAGCTATAATAATCGATTTTGTTTAGATCTCGCGCTCAACAAACCCTCCCGAATTTGCACTTGAATTCACACACACTATTCACCTTCACAAAACACACTCATAATAAATCCTATTGTATGTCCATCTATTTATAAGTACATAAATAGGTAGCCAAGAGGTGGTTTTACAAAATAATGGGTACCGAAAACCATGGACCCAAAAACAGCCCATAACGGCTACCCATTACCCATGGGTTAATAAACCACCCATGAAAATTTGCTTTGGGGACTTCACCCCCGAACCCCCTTGACCCGCTCACCGGTGATCGGGACCACCGTAAAAATATCTGAGTGTAACACATGGAAGGTGTACCAAACTTTAACATGAAAACAAGATCCATAAACATAACAATCTCCCACTTGGAGACTAATTTCCACTGAGCAAGCTTCTCAACCCTTCACTGTCATCCACGAAGGCCAACCAAACTCGAACATAGGTTTAGTTTATCCCAGTGACCACCTTGGTCATCATGTCTCGGCAGGAGTTTGACTGGTATGAATCTTCTTCAACTTCAACTTATCTTCCTCCAAATTTGTCTTGATGAAGTGATATCTCAATTGTATATGCTTTGTCCTGAGTGGAAAGTAAATTTCTTAGCTAAGTGTATAGCACTCGACTATCACTATGCAGCTTACATTCCTCCCGCTTATGCCACAACTCCTCAAGTAATTGTTGTAACCAAATCATCTCTTTGCTTGCCTCTGTGGTAGCAACATACTCAGCCTCCGTGGTTGACAAAGCCACCAGCTTCCGTAGTCGTGAAATCTAGCTCATTGTTGTCCCACCTACAAGTGTAAATATAACTCCGTCATGCTCCTCCCGTTGTCTACATCTCCAACCATGTCTCTAACATAACCACTAATCCACTATAGCACAAAATTGTCCCCATGGTCCCTCTCAAATACAAAGGATCCACTTTACCGCTTGTCAATGCTTTTAACCTGGATCACTCATAAATCTACTCACGCTCCCACTACATGGGGAATATCGGCCTAGTGCACACCATAACATACATCAAATTGCCAACCATTGATGAGTAAGGTACCTTGGACATCTGGTTTTTTCTTGCTCTATCTTGGGACACCGCTCCTTTGATAACTTAAAATGAACTCGCCAAAGGAGTCTCAACCGGTTTAGCATATTGCATGTTAAACCTATCCAATACCTTCTTAATGTACTCTTCCTGAGATAAAGTCATCTTTTGTTCCTTCCTATCCCGAGTTATCCTCATACCAAGGATTTTTCTGGCTGCCCCCAAATCCTTCATATCAAAGGATTCACTTAGTTGTTTCTTGAGTACTTTTATTTCCCGCATGTTTTTACTCGCAACCAACATGTCATCAACATACAAAAATAGGATAATATAACTTCCATCCTCAAATTTCTTTGTATACACGCAATGGTCGAATGACATCTAATATAACCTTGCTCCATCATAAAGCTATCAAACTTCTTATACCATTGGTGTGGAGCTTGTTTCAGCCATACAAGCTCTTCTTCGCCTTTTTACACACCATTTCCTCTTTACCTTTGACTTCATATCCTTCAAGCTCTTTGCATTTATAGCTCCTTCTCCAAATAACCATGGATAAATGCGTCTTTACATCTAACTATTCTAAGTGCAAGTCTTCTACGCCACTATTCCAAGAACAGATTCGATAGAAGTCATTTTTACTACAAGAGAAAAAATCTCATCAAAATCTATACCTTGTTTCGTGTAAACCCCTTGACCACCAACCGGGCTTTATATATTTTCTTTCCTCCTTATTCATCTTTAACTCTGTACACCCACTTGTTCGTAATGCTCTTTTCCTTCCAGAGCTTCACCAAATCCCATGTTTGGTTCTCCATGAGAGACTTATGCTCCTCATCCATGGCTTGTTCCCACTTCTTACTATCATCTACCTTCATTGCTTCATCAAAGCTCTTTGCTCTCCACTATCAATGAGTAATAAATAATAAAGAGAAGGAGAAAATGTTCAAGTTCTTTTCTTACCCTAGAAGACCTCCTCACCGTAGTAGTTTTGGGTTCTGTTGAGTAGGTTCCCGAACCGATTCATGGGTCACTATCCCATCCGGAAGATCCTCTACCACCGCATATTCTTTCTTGAATTCTTCCCTATTTTCCTACAATCGTTGCTTATACATGACTTTCTCATTAAAGACCACATCCCTAGATCGAATGATTTTCTTGTCCTTAATACTCCAACATTTAAATCCAAAGTCATCACCACCATAACCAATAAAAGTACATTTTTCTGATTTAGCCTCTAGCTTGGTCCTATCATCCTTGTCACTATGAACAAACACCTCACCTCCAAAGACTCTAAGAAATGATTAATTGAATTTCTTACTGTACCAAGCCTCCTTAGGTATGCCTCCATCCAAGGCACTTGAGGGTCCTCTGTTTATCAAGTACACAATTGTGCTCACCACTTCTACCCAAAAATAAAGAGGCAATCCTGCATGTATCCTCATGCTCCTAGCACATTCCATTATTGTTCTGTTCATCCTTTCTGACACCCCATTCTACTGCGGGGTTCCTGGAACCATCTTTTTCTGCGGATTCCATTCTTAGAACAATAATCATCAAATTCATTGCTGCAATACTCCCCTCCATTATCTGACTTGAGACATTTTAACTTAAGACTTGTTTCATTCTCTACCAAGGCTTTCCATTTAACAAAAGTATCAAATACATCATATTTTTTTCTAATACAATAAACCCAAACTTTCCTTGTTGCATCATCAATAAAAGTAACATAATAACTTGAACCCCCAAGAGATGATACCTAAGTTGGCCCCACACATCAGAATGTACCAGCTCTAACTTACTCTCTTTCTTCGTAGGTCCAACCTTGAGAAACCTTACTCGCTTTTGTTTCCCATATATGCAGTTCTCACATAAATCCAAACTTGTTTCTGTATATCCAGGAAAATTCTTCTTTATGATGTTCATGCCCTTATGGCTCATATGACCGAACCTATAGTGCCATAATTTTATATCTCGTATCTATGCCACAAGATTACAATCATTAGTACTATCGGTGGTTAAATACAAGGTTCCAACCTTCTTACCTCTTGCCACCACAAAAGCACCCTTGGTAGCCTTCCAAGAGTCAACTCAAATATCACAAGACAACCATCACTTCCCAATTACCCCGCCAATATCAAATTTCTCCTTGATGAAGGCACATGTCCGACATCCTTCAATAGCCATGTATTCCCATTCTTCATCTTAACCTCGAATGAAACTTTTCCAACTATACTACAAGGCTCATCATCACCAAGAAAAACATGCCCAAAATCCCCTTAAACATAATCAACAAAATAATTCCTATGTGGAGTAGCATGGAAAGAATCCCCTAAATCTAAAACCCAAGATTCAATAATATTATGCAAAAAAATAATCAAATCATCCTAGCATACATTACCCAATGCCACATTTACCTCCTTGTTTTCTTCCTGTTGTTTCTTCTTATCCCAAAGCTCCCAACAATCCTTCTTTACATGCCCAAACTTTCCACAATTCTAACATACAATCTTGCTCTTGGATTTTGACCTTGCCCGATCTTTCGATTTTCCACGGTTTCCTCTATTCTTCTGTCTCCCTCTAGTTTCCACTATCAAAGCATTCCCTAAAGTAGAATATTCCCCAGAGCTTTTTCTTTGCATTTCCTCGCTTAGAATCACCCCTACAACATCCTCAAACTTCAACTTTGAGTTAGCTGAACCGAGTTCCTTATCGCCATTACCAAGTTATTCCAACTTTCAACTAAAGAGCAAAGAATTAATAAAGCCCTAACTTCTTCATAAAATTCTATTGTAACCAAGCTATCATATTCACAACTCTATTGAAATCATTTAAATGATCTACTACTCGAACTATTCTCGACATCTTCATGTTAAACAATTTTTTCATTAAAAATATCTTGTTAGAGGGAGAGGGTTTTTCATACAACTTCCCTAATGCATCCATTAGTTATTTTGTAGTCTTTTCCTTTGAAACATTAAATAATACCGAAGATGCAAGACACATCCAGATTGTCCCAAGTGCCTTCCTATCTAGCAAATCCCATTCCGCATCCATCATGCTCGAGGGTTTGTTCACCTTCTCAAACAATGGAGTATAAAGATCCTTCTGATAAAGGTAATCTTCCATCTACATCTTCCAAAGACTGAAATTATGCCCGTTGAATTTATCAACCCTAGATCTTCCATCATCTGACATAGATCCCACTTAAGCTAAAAACTTTCCCTATGATTCAACACTTCAAAACCAAACCAGTGCTCTATACCAATTGTTAGGAATTAATTATATCTAATGCGGAATAATTCCTCGAATCAAATAATAAGAAGTATGAATATAATTATAGAAATGAAAAATGCACAACACGAAAATAATATTTAACGTGGTTCACCCAATATGGGCTACATCCACCAAGAACACTTGCTCGATTTTATTACAAGCCAACAAATTTCACAGATTACTATAATCGATCTTGTTTGGAGTTGCTCTCAACAAACCCTCCCGAATTCACACACACTATTCACCTTCACAAAACACACTCATAATAAATCATATTGTATGTCCATCTATTTATAAGGACATCAATAGGTAGCCAAAGAGGTGGTTTTACAAAACAACGAGTACCGAAAACCATGGGCCCAAAAACAACCCATAACGGTTACCCATTACCCATGGGTTAATAAACCACCCATGAAAATTTGCTTCGGGATTTGCCCCGAACCCCTTGACCCACTCACCGGAGAGCAAGACTATTGTAAAAATATCTGAGTGTAACACATGGAAGGTGTACCAAACTCTAACATGAAAACAGGATCCATAAACATAACACTTCTTCACCAGTGGTCTAGAAGATTATGAAGTGAGATACTCTTTCATTGAAAAACAAGTCTTGCAAAGTGATCGGAGGGTTAAAGAAATTTAAACATCTGGTTTCAAACAATAAAATTCAATAGTTAGTCTCTCATATGGGAGTTAAAGACTTCCTTCTCAACAAGGATCTCGAATGAAAACATGCAAGATGGATCACTCATGTCATGGAGTAACATTGAGATCAAGGTCACTAATTTGGTCCGTGGGAAGGGATTGTGTGAACAACTAGCCTCAAGTCAACAAGATGAGGCAAACAAAGGTGAAAAGGAAGTTATTTTATTATGTAAAATAGTCAAGAGGAAGAAAATGATGATGTACCACTCCTTGTTGGACTCAAATCATTATGCACTTCCTTCAAACAGACTTGTGTCCTCCAGAAATGAGTAAAACAAAAAGGAGACATTTCAGACTACAGGCCATCCCATATGTGTTTATTGATGGCATCTTGTTCAAGAGGGACATCAATGGTGTTCTACTAAGATGTATTGGGATAGATCAGATTGGGAGAGTGTTATAATAGTTCCATGATGAGGTAGGTGGAGGCCATTTTTCTCCATGGGTGATAGCACTCAAGATCATGAAGGTAGGTTATTATTGGCCCAAGGTGTTTAGTGACTGCTATGCATGGATCAAAAAGTGCAAAAATTGTGCATTCTTCAAAGGCAAAGAAAGGCTAGCAGCACTTCCATTACACCCGGGCCAATGACAATCCATTCATGCAATGGGGATTGGATTTCATTGGGTCATCAATCCAAATTCAAGCCAAGGCCACAAGTGGATTTTGATGGCAATAGACTATTTCACCAAGTGGACCGAGGTAGTGGCACTCAAAGAAGCTAATGAGTCTAGCATACTAGATTTCTATGAAGGGATAGTGACCAGATTTGGAGTGTCACCACCACTATATTAGAAAATGCATTGGCATTCATAGGTTCCAAAATCATAGGGTGGGCCATTAGGAATGGAATTTACTTGAGCACATCATCAAATTATTACCCTTAGGGTAATGGCCAAGCGATTCCACAAACAAGAACCTGCTAAAGATTATCAAAAGAAATCTGGATGAAAATCAAAGAACTTGGCACACAAAACTCAAATCAGCCTTATGGGTTGATAGGACAACACCCAAGAAGTCTATAAGCAACTCTCCATTCAAACTTATCTATGGGAAATAGGCGGTGTTTCCTATATCACTTGAATTTATAGCATTGGAACTCATGAAGCACCGGAGATGTCCGAGTTTGAACTAATGAGGTGGGTATGCGGAATTGATGGATTTGGAAGAAACTAGATAACATGCACTTCACATAATGGATAAGGATCGGTATCAATCAAGAGATGCTTTGATAAGAAGGTAAGAACAACGGTCTTCAGGAAGGAGACCTAGTTTTGAAATGGGATGTAGATCGGGCAAAACCAGAAGACATTCCAAGTTTGATGCCATTTGGAGTGGCCCTCACATGGTCACAAAATGTAAAATTAGCAATGCTTTCCAATTGTCTACATTGGATGGTGAAGAGTTACGATTCCAATGAAACGGAATCTATCTTAAACATTACTACTAGAAGGAAAGTTCCCACCTTGTACATATTATTTAGTTTCCCATTCTCTAAGTGCTTGCACATTGTATTATTGTAGTTTAGGTTGCTTTTCTCCTAAGTGCTTTGCACACTCTGCATGTTCTACTTGGAGCATGTATGATTTCAAATTTTGTATATAGTTGTGGTGTTTTTTTTTCTCTTGCATAACCCATTTAGAAACAGATGAAGCCCTAGGTCAAAGTAATTTTCTACTCTCAGAAACCATCATTTCAAGATTTCTTATGAAAATTGAGAGTGCAAATAGTCGGGCTCATGAATCAAAGGCAGGATCAATATCAGACCATCATTCTTGACTCCATACCCAATGGATGTGACAAGGAAATTGGTCTTTTCATCTAGCAGGTAGATACCCCTATGAGTCGCCAAATTGTTATCCATATTTCACCCTCGAGAAAAGTATTGGATCAGCCATGACTCCACAGGAAGAACCAGAGAAAACATGGTTAAATCTTGCAAACATGTCGCAGAAGGACTCAACGATGGAGTGGCGGGACCTGCGAAGGACCAAATGACCCTATGCATGAAGAAAGAAAGAGACGGCTCAGTCGAGCGGATCCGTGTCTTAAATATATTTAATAGGTTACATGCAGGCTCAAAAATGGAACAACAGGGTCAGAGAAAGAGGAGTGGTGTCAAAAGAGCCAGGAGCGAGAAGAGAAAGAAGAAATGGTGAAGATTCGAAGGCTTCAGACTCAAAACGGTTTAGAACGAGTCCAAAAATCAACTAAGTATGGAGGAGGTGGCGGAGGAAGCCACATGTCAACTCTACACATCTCCAAGGTTTAATCCAAAAATGGAAACTCAAACTTGACCTACCCTCCACCTAGCAAAGAAACGGTCAATAGAGGTCAAAAGGCGGACAAGGCGAGCCTCAAAAAAAGGCTAAGTATAAAAGTGGTTGCGGAAGAAGCCACGTGTCGACTCTGTGCATCTCCAAGGGTAAATCCAAAAGTAGAGGCTCAAATAAGCGCCAACCTACCACGTAGCCCAAGGTCCAAAAAGGTTAGAGGGGTCATTAAAAATTCTAAGAGTCTATGGAGGCTTCCAAGTGTCAACCCGACACTCCTTCAAAGGAAAATCTTGATCGGGATTTCAAGTGAGCGCAGAGCCTCCATGCGTCCAATCTCAAAAAGGGGACAGAGTCGGGTTGAATAGTCAATGCATGGTGGCAAGTTGGTGGAGAGTGCCAAGTGTCCAAATGGCACTAACTCAAGGGTCAAATAAAGAGAAGGTTTCCAGATGAGTGCCAAACCACTGTGTGTCCCCTCGGTCAAGAAATATGACCCCGCCGAGCAAAGGACTTAGCCAAAAACATAGAAATTGAGTAGGCCGGTGGAGGAAGCCACGTGTCAGCCCCACACCATTCCAAGAGAAAAATACAGAGGCTACCCTCAAACAAGTGCCAACCCTCCACATGTCCCATATTAAAGGGGGCCCGATTTTTAAACTAGTTTTCCTACCCTTTCCTACGAGACCGATACAAACTTTGAAGAGGCATATCTTTCTACTCAGGGCTTGAAATATTCAAATCGACACCGTTGGAAATATCTCGGCCTCATCTACGCCATGGAGATCTAAAACTTCAAGTTTGGGGAGGTTAATTTTGAGAAAAATGGAGAAACATCTTCAGGCCATTAATACAGGATCTATTTTTTCCCAACAACCGATTGGATTTGATCTATCTGTCGTTTCCTCCTCCTTTGAGGCCGAATAAGAATTTGATGTAGTCAAGACAGCATTTAGGGGTAGATTTTATGGGAGGCATTAATAGTGGTGGTTGAGCTTCAAAAAAAATTTCTCACCTCTCTCTCTTTCTCCCTCTGTGTTGAATCTATAAAAGCAGAGTCGAGACTCATTGTATGGGGGTTGGACATTCTCTTATTTTTGCAAGCTCCCCTTTCTTTTCCTGCAAAGGAATTCATGGAGTTTAGACCTTCCATTTTAATTGCAATAAATTTTCTACCTTCTAGCTATTTGAATGCATTGTATCAATCTGCAAAGTAATAAAACACATTTGTGATTGATTTTAGATCCTTTCTCGTATCCTTTGCTCTCATCCGGTCTTCCATTATAAATCGATTATCTCGTGCTTGATTATTGTATGCATTTTGTTGGTTTGTGTCTATCAGCAAAACTAATGTTCATCACTCCTTTGGTGTAGCACTATCATCACCAATCCGCACTATGATAATTCTTCACCGAACTCCTCGTCTTTATCTTTCTAATGCACAACCTTTAGTTTGGTGGATGTAATCTGAAACAAAACAACAAACATAACACAAGAATACCATCAACTATGATAAGACAGAATGATGACAAATCTGAAATATCAAAGTAAATTATAATATTAACATGAAATTGTTATAATCTCACCCATGAGGTACTTCAAGTGTTATTGACTTCACTTGCCTTCCACCAATACTATGGGAGAAACTTTACAATTACACCTCTTAATGGCTTCTTCAACACACCTTTAAACTGATGGCTTCCTTTACACACTTCATACAATATTTCTCACTACTTCCTTCTATGCTAAATGAGGGGGGTGGCCTCTTTATTTATAGAACTTCCAAGCTTATCCATCTTATCTCTAAGATAGGATAAGAAATCCACTCTGACGAATCATATTCCATACCTTAACTCTTATCTCATGCATGTAAGCTTATCTTTTAAGATAAGATAAACCTTATCATTTCACATGGGTTCCACATTTTTAGACTTTTTACAAATAAAATACACAAAATATTTATTACCTCACTCCTTGTCCTTATTATCAATATCATCCTACTTCTCTACTTATCCCAACTTTGACATTTTAACATTACCGAACTACTTCCAAATATTTACTTTTTACAACATTCCTATTACTTTGGTATTACCAGTATTCTAATATTGCGGCACCGTTTTTGGTTTGCCGTTATCTTCTATCAGCACTACTACTAATTACACTTAACAACATCCTATTCCTAATACATACATTAATGAAATAGAAATTATGGAGGAAAATTTTAGTGTCGACAAAGACACCTCGTAGCTTAGTTTTGACTTCTTGTATTTCTTTTATCCTTGTCTCCTTGGTAAAACTTACATTAGGTTTAGGAATAGATCCTCTGCAAGTTTCCATGTATACACCTAAACAGAGGAATAGGAACCAGCCTTTAATGGGAGAGTTTTCCTATTTGCAAAGTCCCACACTTTGGGAAAACTCAATGTTATGTGAATCACACCAAATGATTCGACTTAGAAAAGTAGATATGATGATACATTTGGGGGTGCTTTGTGATTTTGCATTAATAGTTATCAAGTGCTTTGCATGGGTACAAGTTAAATATAGAATTTTCACTATTGGTTAACTAGAAGAGGCCTATTATTAGCACACTTGCATGTGTGACTACTATTGTAAAGGTGCATGGCTATTTCCAGCATGCGACCTATTTTGGGAATTAGGTAAGCAGTGAAGGGCAAGTCCCCACCCTTATAAATATGTATGAAGTAAGCTATGAAATATATACTGAGAGATATACAGAGATACAGATACACAGAGAGATGTATGTGTATAGTCATATAGAACTACTATGGAGTTATGATAGTTCTGATGCACGCATGAGCATTAATGTCAATTATTGTAAGGAGCTTTTGTAAGGTGATTATGTTTAATATAATGGAGTGTTATTGCTGAATCAAAGTGTTAAACATGGTTGTGACTAAGTTCTTGCATGGTTGATTTCATTATGACTCTTGTTTAAATTCATTACGCTTTAGATCTAGATCTGGAATCTACTCTATAAAATGTTATGTTATTTTTGGATCTGAATGCATTAACATGTCATCATATTTACATCCTACATGCAGACAACTCTAAGGAGGGGCCTCAGTACCTTTTTGTGCTTTGGGTGAGTGCTCAGTCTAGGTTGAGTGATGTGCTAGTGCGCCTGGGTGGTTCTTGGTAAATTCTAGGTTGTATCGGTGACGTATTACGAGGGAGATACCTAGTGTCTAGGGATTTTTGGAGAACATCTTTACAATGTGGGTGCATTTGAAGTAATTCATGTAAGGAGATTAGAGGAGTTTTAGGAGCCATGAAATAAGAAAAATAAAGATCCAAGTGTATGATCACAAGTAGGGTTCATCAAATGATTTAATCTAATTTGAATTAAATCTAATATTACAGAATCATTACTAAACCAAATGATGTATAAATGCTGAAATATATAAATGACACAAACAAGCTAAGATTTAAGATATGAAACCTTAAGCAAGAAGATGAGATAAGAATACTTCGTTGATTTACACTTGATTTAAACTGATCTGGATTGGGAAAATTGTTCAACATGTTGTGGAAAGTGTCATAAATGCTTAGTATAAATCTTGAAACTCACAAAAATCCATACATGGGTACCCACACTAGGACAAGGGCACATGGGTGCTAGAGACCACCGTTGGGCACCCGTGATCGCGCAAATAGTTAGAATATGGTTTTTATTATGTCACAAGAGTGTTGCAGCTTGTTTCTAGTTGATCACCTAGTAGTCACTCTTTAAAGGCCAAAGGTACTGTAACCTACAAAAAGAGATGTTCACTTCCCATTCCTATGCATATTAGATGAATTCCTTTGAATGTTTTAGGTTCCTATTGAATGCAATTTTTGGTTATAATAGTAATGTTTAGTGTTTGGTCCTTTGTTTTGAACACATAACTATGTATTTATATGATTCCCTTGTTTGAATTTTGTAATTAACAACTGGAAGGCCAAACCATAAGTGAAAAAGATGCCCAAAATGAGTGAGTAAGGTGGAAAAGGGTCGGGGGTGCCTAAAGGGGAAAGGAGCATTTGGGAACTTATGTCCCGGTTGGGCGCTAGTGATTTGAAGCCATAAAAGATAAATAAAAAAATCCCACCTGGGTTGTAGGGTGTGAAAGACTAAATGGAAAATAAGAAACAAAGAAAAGAGGCCATAGTTTTCAATCACTAGTTTTCTTACGTAGGAATCATATGAATGCTAGTATGTTTTAGGACCTATAAATGTACTCAAGTGTGTGATTTTGTGTCTATACGTGGATATATTGAGCCAAGTATGGTGTTGATGAGAAATTTGAAAAGTCCGAGGCATGAATCATAGCTAAGGGTTTCTCCTAAGTTCCTGGGGTTGATTATTTTGAGACCTTTTCTCTCGTTAGAAAGATGACTTATAATTGATTGACCCTAGCCATAGTCACCGCCAATAAATGGGATGTCCACCAAATGGATGTTAAGAGTGCTTTCCTTCATTTGTGACCTTATTAATCGTGTGGCACACAAGAATTCCACGTAGGAAAAAAATTTTTTAAAGGAGCGAATAGAAAGGAGAACACGCACGTGGAACAAAAGTTAATTTTCAAGACTTAGCATTTTGCTCATGAAGGTCTATTTTTAGAGATGGCATACAGAGCATACAAACGTGGTGAGAGTGTAATGTCCTACTCTTAAAGGATCGGACCATGGACACGGGCCATATATATGTAGTAACTACTAGTAGTATTATAGAGCACTTGCATGTGTGGCTAGTTTTGTAAAGGCGCATGCTAATATAGCATACGACTTATTTTGGGAATGGATAAGAATGGTAAGTCCCCACCCTTATATATGTAGTAAATTATGTAATAGAGAGAGAGGAGATATATACAAAGATATGTTGTTAAATCTATTACACACATATTATAATGAAGCTTTTGTATACTTATTGCATTGAATATAATGGAGGATATTGGCTGAATCTAAGTGTTAGTTTTGTGTGTATCTAAATCTAGTATGTTTTTGATCTCATCATGGTTAGTACTTAATTATGTTCTCCCTTAGATATAGATCTGGTATGCTCTGTAGAATGATGTGTTAGTAATGGAACTGTATGTGTTAAGTCTTCATCATGCTAACATCCTGCAACAACAACCCTAAAGAGGAACCTAGTACCTTTGCATGCTTTAGGTGAGCACTCATTTTAGGATGAGTGATGTGCCAGCATGTCTAGGTTCTTATTGGGTTTGTATCATTGAATTCTAGGCTACATCATTGGTTTCATTTCTGGGACCCTTTTTTCAATTATTTTCAAGATGGTTCACGATGAAGACATACTAGTTGACCTTAGTAAGTGTTGAAGAATGGATATGTGATCTGGAAGAAGAATATGTATGGAGATTCAACACTAGATCTGAGTTTAACACACATGTGTGTGTGGTGGAACAAAATCTATATGACATTTATATGAGAGTTTTTTTGTTATCTTTCCAGTAGAATTATACGAGTGGTTGATTGCTTATGCATCTAAGTGGAATTGGAGGTATCGCACACTTTTCTGGACGCATGAATAATTTCAGGCCCTTTATGATGTTGATCTGATTTGGACTCGAGTTGTGGATATGTGGTTCATGGTGTCTTGAATAGTTATATTTTGGAATACTCAATTTCCACTTATTCATGTCCAGAAGTAGCTAAATTCCAATTCTTACGATATCCAAGGGGAGCTTACCTACAAGGCATTCCTCTGGCGATCAAGATCCTGATGGTAACTTTGAATCTGGAGAGTAAATTGATGGCTAACTAAACCTCACCATGCATGGGGGTAGGAGCAGGATTGGTGAAAGATGGCAGACCTAGCGGCAAAAAGGAAAAGAGAGGAAAGGTGGCTTAAGTATAATGAGGCACGTGAGAGGGAGATAGAGAAGCAGTGTACCATTGCAGAAAGTATGGCGTTGAGGAGAGAGATGGCTCGTGAAGGATTTGAAGCTCACGTAGAAGATGTGGAGCTAGAGCATCAGGAACTCCCCATCTTGGAAAGCATGACAGGGATCCCCCTCGGCCTCACATGAAGAAGTGCACCAACAGAGACTACTTGGGCCACGGGCATGCATCTAAATCCACCTAGTAACCTATCCCTTGCGCTTGGTTTTCTAGTATCTAGTATGACAAGTAATCAGAAGTAAGTTTGGGAAGTAAGAGAGCAAACACATCAATGGCAAGGTAGATGACTTCATTTTTATTTGGAGGTGTGTTTTCAGGCACATCATCCACACAAAACATGAGCGCGTCAAATGTTGGATTCACCTCTAGAAGTGGAACTACTTCACAGACCATAGGGGTTCAATATAGTACTACTTTCGAGCACAAGGAGTACGTCTACATGACCTATTCCAGCTACAAGTTTGGGATCAGGAGGCATAGGTAGCTTTGGTTCAGGTGGATCTGGAGGTTACGGAGGCAGGGAAACACAGGGAGGTTACGGATCGGGTGGGCAAGGTCCACACCAACCCCATAGAATATTTACATGGAAATGTCTCTTCATCTTCCAGAGTATAGGGGCATAGAAGATGTTGTTGAACATGTGCACATGTGTGAAATATTGTGGCGCAAAAGGAATCACAACTTTTGAGCATAGGGCAAGCCAATTTGCTACTACGTTACAAGGGCACACACACAGCTAGTACAGAAAGTTTGACCTGATCAGACTTGCATAGATTATACGGACTTTAAAGGATGCATTCCTTAAAGAGTTTCATATCCCTGAGTTTGAGCAGAAGAGTATAAGTGTGCTCAAGGATATTAAGCAAGGCACTACTTGAAAGTGTTAGAGAGTATGATGCATGGTTTAAAACATTGTTATCAAACTTTCTTATGACATACACACAAGCCAACATGCACAATGGTTCGTTGGGGGCTTGATTACCCCTTTTAGGAGGGCATTATCACATAAGATGTACACTAATCCACGTGAAGCACTTGAAGCAGCCTTGTGCGCTGAGGTAGTTGGAAGCATAGATACTGGGGTGAGCCCATTTTTAGAAGCACAAATAAAATAATGGTGAAAATAGTTGGAGAAACTATCAAAAAATTCAGCTCATGAGACACGCATAGGGATTTGGTGCATAGATTGTGAAGTAGAAGGTCACACAAAGGATAGTTTCCCTCACAGAATAGTATGCTCATTGATTGATGGATTGTGAAATATGCCACTTAAACCATGATGATATTCATTTCCCATTATTACAATGCGTGTGATAAGGAAGAACGTTTCAAGCTACTGTAAAATCTATAGGTCCACAACTCATGACACGGAGGACTGTCTGGCTGATTGGACAGATCCATGATGCTATAGATATTGGTGTACGACAAACATGAGTTTCAGATAACTCTAAGGAAAGAATGAGCATCGAGGACCGGGAGCACAATCAGGCGCGTTATGATCGAAATGAGGGCATTTTGAAGGTAGTCATGGCAGAGGTCGAGGATACCATGGTGGATTCGGAGGATGAGGCCATGGTGGTGGAAGAAGTGAGTTTCCTCATGGCACATGTTATACATGCGGATCTCCTTGACCACTATAGGCGCAAATGTCCTCAAAATATTACATGTTCTTTCTATGGAAAGAACCATAGCTATGAAGAGTGCCCAGACTTATATGAGCATCTGAGTAAGCAACATAAACAAGAAAACAAAGGCGCATGGATGGTTAGGATACAACATGCTATGGACAATCAATGGATGCCCAAGATGGAAGTAGAATCTGAGGCACTACAAGTAAAGATCATGACCCACGTTGAGGTAGCACATGTCAGGGAGGCATTACAATAGAAACCTACCATCACTAAAGATGAGGTTCTTCATGCACGGTACCCAGATCCTACCTATCAAAAGGAGGTTTATCAGGAAACCATGGAAGTTCTAAGGAATCTTTAGGGTGAGATACAATACTTAAAGGAGTAGAAGAAAGCATCAGAGATGGTCCAAAATAATATAGATGACTTGAGAGAAGTGTGTAAAATGTTGCACAGGAGAACATCATTCCCTTGTTAGGGAATTGGTTAAAAGGGAACACTCCACATGCAAGTACTAAGACTAGATGGAAGATCCTACATGAAAATATCCCTCCTCATAGCCTAGATTATGACAAGGAAATCACTCTAAATGTTGTTGTGGATGGGTGGTTGTTGAGTAATATACTTGATTGATACAGGCACGGAGGTCAATGTTCTTACCTTGGATGCATGGGTACAAATGGGAAGACCCCATTGCAGCCATCCTCTAATGTATTATTCATGGCTAATCGGACTAAGGCCACTCCCATAGGAGTTTTGAAAGATGCATCCATTACCATATAAGGAGAAAGTTCACTGGAGACTTTGAAGTTTTAGCACTAGCAGATCAGATAGCTTTCCATCTCTATTGGGGCATCCTTGGTGTTATGCAAATAATGTTGATCTTTGGTTCAACAAGGGCTATATCAGTTTTGAAAATAAAGAGGAAAGGGTTATTATCCCTTTAACAGATGGAAATTCCATGCCCTATGTTGAGCCCTTAAGTGAAGAAGATCTTAAATAGGATTTATGTACGCGCCATCGAGATCCAGAGATGATTGAACCAACCAAAGAAGGACTAATTCAGTGGGAGGATGCACAGTCTATTAGCGATACTACAAGTGTTGCTTGTGATAATTGGGCTCACAACACTTATGAGTTGGTAGGGCACAAAGTAAAGAGCATATTCCCTTGAGGCACAAAACCACGTTATGTCAGGAGGATAGGTAACAACTCGGTACCTTGTTACATAGGAGAAGGGGATCCCATGGTATTCCTATGTGCCATGGAAGAAAAATGGATAGATCCACTGGAGAGAAGAAATATGCTCACATATACACTACATGGACAACACACATGCTTGGTGGGTGGTCCACAGGGATAATCTTGGTCGAATGGAATGAAATTGGGATTGCTCTTACTACTAGGTTCTTTAGGAGTAATGCACCTACACAAATATGTAATTATCATGGTAATCAACCTATTCAGCACCACGTTCAAAGTGTGAGAGACTCTGGAAAGAAGAAGGGTAGGAAGCTTTACCACCTTCGCTATGGGTGCACCAGTTTTATTCCACTTTACAAGGTTGTGCACATGCTTGGTATGTATATGTAGAACTCCATAGAGAAACTAGAAATTGGCATAATTTAATTGTAGGAATGGTCCAGACATTTGACTTCTTCTCTCTGAAAGCCTCGGTGGAAGAAGCATTAAAAGTTATCAAGTGCTTAACTATGGGGGATAGTGCCAAGGCTGAAGAACTCCTTTAGGAAATATTAGATAAAGAGGACTCAGGAGCACGTCTTGATAAAGAACCAGAGGCCGATGCAACATTACTTCAATGTGCTTTCCTTGAGAGAGAGAAAGGAAAAATGGTCTACTTAGTGGATGATGAAGAAGTAGATAATCTAGATGTAAACCATTCAACAGGAAGGCGTGAGGTATTGGATAGTGTGGATAAGACCACACGCGCCTATCATGAACCTATGAAGACAAAGTGGGTGAATATTGGAATAGATATTGAGCCTAAGGAAGCCATAATTGGAGACTATTGGTCAGACTCTAAGTGGAAAAAATCATAGAGTTACTAAGGGACTACCAGGACCTATTTCTAGGGGTACCATGAACTTAAAGGCATGCATGAATCATTAGGGGAGATGAAGATAAAGCTTAAAGAGGGTGCACACCCAAGTTAGAAAGAGACCTTACAGAATGAACCCCAATTTGTGTGAAAAGGTCAAAGAAGAGATTGATAACATGTTGAAGTCTGGAATTATCAAGCCCCTTGATGAGTCAGAATGGGTTAGTCCAATGGTGATCAATATCAAGAAGGATGGATGGATTAGAATATGTGTGGACTACGGGAGCTGAATGTTGCATGTGTAACTGATCCATTCCTATGCCATTCACTTGAGGAAATACTAGAAGGAGTTGTAGGGCATGAAATCTATTCATTTACAGATGGGTTCTCTGGGTATCATCAGGTTAGGATTTCCCAGGAGGATCAAGAAAAGACTACATTTACTACTGAATGGGGTAGTTTTACCTATACTTGTAATGCCCTTTGGTCTAAAAAATGTGCCTGCTATATTTTCACGCATAGTTGTCCAAGCATTCAAAGAATTTATTCACAACTTCTTACATGTATATTTAGACAATTGGATGGTGTATGGATTAGTTAAGGATCACTTGTGACAATCTACGCTTAATGTTTGAATGGTGTAGATAGTTGAGTATCTCTTTGAACATCAAGAAGTGCATATTTTCTACACCATTTGGGATACTTTTAGGACACATAATCTGTAAGGAGGGTTTGTTGGTTGATCCAACAAAGGTTGCAGTCATTATAGGCCTAAGGGAGCTCCTACCACCAAAAAGTGAGGTGCGTGATTTTGGGTCATACGAGGATATTACAGAAAAATTTTATCAAAGGCTATGCCAAAGTTTTTGCACACCATTAGAAGAGTTATTGAAAGGGAAAGGTACATTCTACTGGGGAGAACAACAACAATAGCACGCATTCGAGACATTGAAGGAGAAACTTACTACCACACCTATTCTACATTTTCCTTCATGGGACAAACCATTTCATGTACATGTTGATGCCTCTGGCATGGCCATTGGCATGGTGTTAGCCCAACCTAGAGAAGGTATTGTAGATCATCCTATCTGTTTTGCTAGTAGAAAGCTGACTCATGCGAAAAAATTACACAACTACAGAGCGCAAGCTTTGTCAATGATCTATGCGCTGCATAAATTCCACCAATACCTACTAGCTACACCATTCATCTTTTATACAGATCACATGGCATTGAAGTATTTGGTAAATAAACCTATTTTTACAAGGGCACATATGTCGATGGGTGCTCTTATTTCAAGAATTTGATTTCACAGTTGTGGTAAAACTAGGAAAAAATTATTCTGGACCAGACCATTTATCAAGAATAATACGATCGGAGAAGAAGCACAGGCAATTGAGGATACCATGCCCAATGCATAGTTATACATGTTAAAATGCATGCCATCAAAACTAGAGGACATTGTTGTCTTTCTACGCATAGGGATGGCACCAGAAGGAATGAAATCCTTGGAGAAGAAACAACTTGCTATACGTGTTGCACCTTATATGTTAATCAGTGGTGACTTGTACAAATTGGGTCATGATGAGGTATTGCACCATTGTGTATTGGAACATGAGCACATGGGCATTATGGAAGAAGCTCATGGTGGAATTACAGTGGCCACTATGCAGGTGATGCCATAACGACACAAGATTCTACTCATTGGATTATGGTGGGAGACCCTCTATAAAGATTGTAAGGAATTTTGTAAGGCATGTGACCATTGTCAACATCTTGGAAGACCAGGTCAGCGAGATGAAATGCCTCTAAGACCTATTACTAGCGTAGAACCATTTGAGAAATGGGCTATAGATTTTGTGGGTCCTATTTCACCAGTTGCGTGTAGAACTGGATCACGCTACATTATAACTTACACAAACTATATCGAAAATGATGGGAAGCAACACCTACAAAGGACTGTATAGTAGCTGCTACTGACAGCTCGATTTCTATGGGAAAATATTATTACAAGGTATGGATGTCCTTTGAGTTTGACCAATGATAGGGGCACATTTTCTTAATGAGACAATCAAAATTTTATTGGATGAGTTCATGATTGCACACCATAAGACTACACCCTATCATCCTCAGGAAAATGGAACTACTGAAGCTTTCAACAAAATTTTGGGCCAAACATTGACAAAAATATGTGATGTTGGAAGAAAGGATTGGGATGATAAAGTATCTGCAGTACTTTGGGCATATCAAACAACATATAAAAGGTTGAACAAAGCAACACCATTTCAGTTAGTGTTTGGCATAGAAATTCATTCTTCCTATGGAATTTATGTTACCTTCTTTGTGTATTGCATGTGCTAGAGGTCTAGCTGATGAGAAAGCTTTAGAAGAATGGATTGAAAAGATAATTCAGCTAGGATGAGTGATGAGCCATAGCACATTGGAGTCAGAAGCAAGAAAAGGCCAGGGAAAGCATGGCATGATAAAAACATAAGGGACAAGAAGTTTGAGATTGGACAAATGGTACTTCTCTATGACTCTAAGTTCTTACACCATCCAGAAAACTTAAGGTACATTGGTTGGGGCCATATGTTATCACTTACATCCTTGAAATAGGTGCTTTCCAAGTTAGAAGCACTTGATGGAACACAACTACCCGGTTACTTCAATGGGAGGTGAAGCCCTACTATAAATAAGTCTTCTTGGTGTTTGTAATAAGGTAGTATTGCCATTTAGATTAGGTTTTCAATTTTGTATTTCCTTAATGTGTTTCCTTCTTTGTTGTTATGCTTTGTCAATTTAGTTGGTGTGTTGTGTAATAAGCGCACTTGCGTGCATGAAGCTAATTACTATATGAAGCATGTTTATGCGTAGAGGACTACACATACTTTTAGTGTGGGGTGGATTGTCGATATTCAGTACAAAATCATGGGAATTGAAAGGTGAAAGGAATAAGCTGCTACGGGTGCTCTTCAAGTCAAAGGATTGCTTCTAAAAAGTGACCAAAGATGGAGATGAATGAAGGGACAATATAACGTGAGGTAAGAAGAGGCCATAACAACTACCAGAAGAAGGTGCAGTGATGAGGTACTCGGGTGCAAGGAAGCACATTGAAGAGAAGTATGTGACCAAAGGGTAGGAAGGTGCACTGCTAGAAGGTTATAGTTGGGTGCGAAGATGTAACACATGGAAAGGATGGAATTGATCAATTAATGAGAGGATATTTGGTAGGTGAAGGAGCAATGAATGCATCAAAATTTTGAAAATCTATATAAGGATGGGATGTGAATTCATTTTTACCA
This sequence comes from Taxus wallichiana var. yunnanensis, assembly GCA_018340775.1. NCBI lineage: Eukaryota > Viridiplantae > Streptophyta > Pinopsida > Cupressales > Taxaceae > Taxus > Taxus wallichiana. The sequence continues at coordinate 967,337,033 of CM031240.1, forward strand.
TTACGATTAAGAGTATTTGAAAAAGAGCTAAGTGTGAAGAGCCGAGTGATCGAATTGAGGTGTGAGAGGTGTGTAACCAGTCATGATGAAGAGATATGTGCACAAAAGAGCTTGTGTCCCCAGGTGGTGAAGGGTTTGAGTGAAGAAAGGTGATAGAGAGGAGCGAGGGCACGTGATTTCACCTAGGGCATGCTTGAATTGAGCTAGGGTTTGATTCACACATTGCAAAATTCAAGAGGTGAGTATCTACAAAGGATTAAGGTAGAAATGGCACCCAAGAAAGTAGTTGTAGCAGGAGTGAAGGGAAAGAAGAAGGTGGTCGAAGAAGAAGAGGAGATGGCTCCCAAAGTAATTTTTCTGAAATGCAATATCTAGAGGGTTATCGTAGGCTAGGAGTGGGATTCTCACATAAGAAAAAGCAAGGTGAGTGAGTACAACCATCATACCACAGAGAATAAGAAGGAGCTTGATGCCTTGTTGAACACAAAGACAAATAAACACATGGTGGAAGACATGCGGTGTATGACGATGTTGGCGAGAAGCTCTTGAAGAAGATTGGAGTTTACCAACTATATGAACTCCCTTACTTTGGGAAATATGAGCCCTTGTACCAGTGGCTCATGAGAAGAGTGCATGAATATTTTTTCTACTTTACAGGACGCAGAGCTAGAATTTCAGCCACGCTCATCTCCATGGTAATGGGATTGAAGGGCACAGAGAAGATTTGAAAGATGATTTAATAGACAAGGCCACAATATTGGAGACCAGAAAGGAGTTGGGGTACACAAAGGGTCCACGCATGTGGCATGGACATTGATAAACTGAAGAAGTATCCAGTTGTGTAAGTAGCCACACATCTTGTTACAAAGCTAAATGACCAGGAAAGGTGGTCACAAGTGAATACCATGTGGTTGCACATTGCTAAAAAGATGTCTGAAGGGGTAGTCTACAACATTTCATGTTACATTGTAAAAACTATCATTGAGGAAGCACACACAGGAGGAAGGATCAGCTTTGGAGTTGTTTTGTTATCATTGGTGTTCATGGAGATCGGAGTACCTGATGGACCAAAAGAGAAGATATGGGAGTATCCCATGGAGCACAAGTCACCTATAGAATGCTTCAAAAGTACTTGTGTGAAGGATCCATGACATAGAACAGGTCAAGCAAAGGGCTAAGAAGTGGTATGATAGGCTCCATGTGGCCTTTGAAGAAGAATGGTGCATCCCCAAGGACTTTCCTTTGGTGGTTGGAAAGGCAGTTCAGTTCATTATATACCAGCATTTTTACATAGCGCGGTTCACCATGAAGGATGGAGCATGGAGCCCTTGGTGTAAGTTACCATATGCCTTCACAACAAGGTACTTCCAGGTATCAGTACATAGGTTCTCAGATGTGTGATGCCTAATGTTCAATGCGGACAAGGTAGATTGTGACTACCACACGCTAAGGAAGAAATATGTGTATCTAGGGGGGGTGCATATATTGAAAGGCTCATTTCAGATGTATTGAGCATTAAACCAGTAAGTTTGGTTGTGGGAGATATTGGGGCAGCACTGGTGTACCTCCAACTAAAGCCCAAGTTGGAGAATAACAAGTATGTGGAAGATGAGTTCACACTTCCAGCACCACCAAAGGGTAAGCACACATGGAGAACATCCCAGTGCCTAAGCCCACAGAGCCAATTGAAGTGGAGGATGAGGAGGATGAGCATGAGGATAGTGGTGGTTTGGAGCATAGAGGTAGAAGACATCCTACGAACAAGGATGAAGTTGAGCGCACCACTACACCACCTCAGCCACAAGAGGGGGATGATGAGGACTTGGATGCAGTCCAAGGAGAGCACAAATTTAAGAGAGTGTTCAGGAGAACAAGAACCCAGGTGCTTACTCCACAAATAGTGCACAAATCACCCAGACTCTCTCCATAGAAGGAGACAACCATGAAAAGGAGAAGGAAACTAAAGTTGAATGAGGAGGTGGAAGAATCAGAGGAAAGCACACCTAATTCTCCTACACCTCCAGAGAATGTAGAAGAATAGAAAGATGAAGAAATGAAGCAAGGAGAAGAGGAGGAAAAGGGAACATAGATGAGATAGTTACAGAGACTACTCAGGACATGGAGGCACAAGTCCCAAATCTGGAGGCTCAAGTTCCTAAGCAGCCAAGGTCTAGAAGAACAAGTGGAGAGCACATTCCACTAGCCATGGGTTATGTAGAGGACGTAGTAAAATTTTTCATGCCCATTTTCCAGACACTACACAAAAAAGGACTTATATGGCTGGGAATTAATGGATGAAGATATGGCTACAGTGCGCACAAGGAAGTAGTTATCATGGTCCATGCACACACACATGGATGAGCTAGATTTTGATGTGTGTGAGGAGTCATGTGTATCGAGGAGGTTGAAGAAGACACCTCAGGCTAGACACATGATAAGTAAAAGCCTCTTTGTCATCATGTCGATGAATAGGTAAGCAATGCATTGGTGAAAGTCTCAACAAGAGGGGCGAGGTGGAATATGGACAAGGCTGCCACAATTAGGGTGCTCGGGAAGAGATTAAAACTAAGGATGGGGAAATAGCATGCCTAACATAGGAAAAAGACTTAGCACAAAAAAATAACTTTGTATTTATCAGCATCGCAGAGGAAATTGGTGATAATATCATAAGAGCTAGGCCACACTTAGAGCCAAAGGTACCAAAGACATTTCCTTCGAAATACACTATGTAGGTACATTGGTGGACCTAGTGCTTGAAGATGAACCTCTATGCATGCATGCAGGCGCCAAAGGATCCAACACAAGAGGTAGAGCAGAGAGAAAAAGGCTTCAATGATGTGGAAGATTGCATCATATGAAGGACTATTGCAAGTGTTGCAAGAAGAACTAAAGAAATTAGACCAAGCCTTGAACATCTACACAGCTCCAGAGGCACTCATTAACATAAAAACCCTAGAGGAGAACAATGAGGTCTAGAAAGTGATGAAGGATGAAACATTGGGCCATGCAGAAAATATTATCAATGGTTAAACAAAGAAGCGCGAGGCCCTGAACAACATCCCAAGAACCACACAAGAATCATTTGGAAGAGCTTGGGAAGCTCATTGCGTAGAAGATGGATTTACTAGAGGGAAGGATGATGCAATGTAATGTCCAAGCATTGTGTTGGTCTTGCAAAATGAAAAAGGAGAGATTGTGAAAGATGAACTAGAGTCCATTGTTGTGGACATTCCAGAAAAAGTAGAGGAAGCACTCACTGAGTGGTAGACCTTGGAGGCCAAATAAAATAGGAATATCTTGAATTAGTTGTTCAGGTTGTAGAAGAAGAGACTATAGAGTAAAAACATTCTTTCATTCTTTCCATTCTTCTATTCTTTACTTCTTTCCATTCTTCAATTCTTTACTTCAGTTTTGGAGATGACCATTGTCGGGGTGACAATGAAATTAGTGTGGGGTAATGTTGATCAGAGAACACTTGACAAAAAGCACACAAGAAGTTCCATGGGAAAATAGGTCATATTCAAAGGCACGAATGGATAGGGAGAACACACGCGCGAGAAAAAGTTTCAGCTTTTTGGGACTTAGCCATTTTCACTCATGAAGGTCTATTTTTAGAGATGGCGTGCAGAGCACACAAATGAGGTAGAGACATGTGTGCACACACATTGGCTATTCTTGGAGGATTGGATACGAAGCACTTTGCATGGACACAAGATGAAATAGATCTACTACTTTTGTCAGTTAACTACCGTAGTAGTCTATTGTTAGCGCACTTGCATGTGTGGCTAGTTTTGTAAAGGTGCGTGGCTAATAATAGCATGCGACCTATTTTGGGAATGGATAAGTGGTGAAGGGCAAGTCCCCACCCTTATATATATGTAGTAAATTATGTAATAGAGAGAGAGAGATATATACAGAGATATGTTGTTAAATCTATTACACGCATACTACTATTATTGTAATGAAGCTTTTATATACTTATTGCATTGAATATAATGGAGGATATTGGCTGAATCTAAGTGTTAGTTTTGTGTGTATACGAATGTATGTTTTTAATCTCATCATATACTAATCTAGTATGTTTTAATCTCATCATGGTTAGTACTTAAAAGAGGGACTTACTTTGTGCCTTAGGTATGAGCATCGGTTTAGGTAGTGATGTGCTTTGTCTAGGTTCTTATTGGGTTTGATGATGTAGGTTGCATCAGTAATAAGAATTCTATATGGAACAACCGTCGGTCATGTCATCTCCCACTCCCTTCCTCTTTGAAGTCAAGTTAGTATTTGATTACTCCACTCCCTTATTCAATGGTACCCTTTATCATCAATTGGTTAGGTCTTGATCTACTTAACCCATACCAAACAAAATTTATCATTTTTTGTTAGCATTGTTTCTAGATTTATGTAGGAACCTCTGAGATGCACTTTGGAAATTGGTGAAGAAAATTCTTCATTATGTTAGAGCAACCTAAACCAATGGCATACCCTACTTAGGAGGAGTGGAGATATACTTGTTGGATACATAGATTATGATTTGGATGATGATCTTGATCATCAAAAATTACCTCAAGATATAACTTTTCTCTATGTTCGAGTCCTTTTAGTTGGTTAAACAAGAAGCGAAACATAATTGTTAAATCTTCTATAGAGGCAAAATACGGGGAGTAGTAAATGCTACCATGGAAACTATTTGGCTATAGGAAATTCTAAGAGTTTGGTATTAAATCCAAGTGACCTACAATCATCTATTGTGATAACCTTTGAACTATCTCCATTCGTAGAAATGTGGTTCAACATCAACAAATGAAGCATGTTGAGATCTATATGCACTTCATCAAAGAGTTGATTCTTGAGGACGTCATTAATTTGTAGTACTACTAGACATCGAGATCAAATTGCATATATATTTACCAAATCCTTTCACTTTGAAGCCAAGTTTCTTCACTTGCACTCTCTACTTGAGGTGAGGTCAATTGTTGTCAAACATCTACTTTGGGCTTTCTAGTCTTCTTCTTCTTATTCTAGGAAGATTGCACTTGTACATGGGTACCTCATCAGGCCTTGTTGTCGAGACCCATATGACGCATATTTCTTAGTTTGTTTTAGGGGATTCTTCTATCTCTTGTAAGTGGATGTTTTTTCCTTTGGGTTTTCTTCCATTACTTGATATCATTATTTTACATGGGTAGCTCATTAAACATAGCTACTAGGACTCATTTCTCTTTTGTCTTGTCATGCCTCGTCCTAAGCTAATGAAAATGAGAGGGATAAGGTACTAACCTAAAATGACTTACCTCGTTGTGTGTTGGACTTGAACAATTCTATAGATGTGCGAATAAATGACAAAATGTGAAGGTGATACCTTAATTTGAAATTTAAATGAAATTAATGAAAATGAGAAGGATTGAAGATCCTTACCTCGGGACTTGAGGGATGTGCTAGGAGAATGGAAGTGGTTACACCTAGGGCCATTGGTGCCTAGTAGAGGACCTGCTTGGGCGCATTGGTACTGGGTCTATAAAAATCAGATCTAATCTAACAGTGTGTCATTAGGTCTTCACAGTGTCTTTATATTTTTCACTACAAAGCATCAAATCCCTAAAAATAAAGATGCATATGAAGGGGTCGATATTGACCTTAGCTTTCCACAATGGTGGACTTACAACTAAGCATTGCACTACATTCCAGACCCAATGTAGTTTTGTGTGTGTTGTGTGTGTGCAATTGTGTGCCTAGGGTGCCCTAACACCAATGACGTAGAAGTAGGGGGGGAAATAACTAGATGTAAAAATGCAAATGGTGGATGGAATAGAATGAATACAACCCTTTCCCCTATGCTTGTGTGATGCAGATGTAAATGATGCCCAAATGTAGTCCTTTTCCTTAGTAGATAGCTAGCTCTTGATAGTAGATAGTCCACCCATAAAATAGTGAGTATGTTATGTTTATATAGGGATCTCTTGTTCAAATTTTGACACTAATGACCCAACATGCCACTAGTACCTAGGGGAATGAGAGGGAAAATGACAAAGACCGACCTCAATAAGTAAATTAGACCCAAGTGTTACGGGGACCAAGGCCTAAAATTAAGGACTTGGGGCACCATGGGCACCCATGGGCCCCAATACTACCCTAGGCACCCTAGTCAGAGACTAGAGATGAAAAATGACTAAATAACGACACCTGATACTCCCCAAGAGATGACCAAAACCATGTAAACAACTAATGATTGTGTAAGAAACAAATGATGAAGATGACCGACTAACTGATGACAAGACTAGGGGATAGGTCATTAGTGAATACTTTTATTACGTGAGATCCATATATAAAATAACATACTTGGGGTATAAATGTAATAGTAAGTGCATGATTTTGTGACTACATTTTCCCCCACTTTATGTTGGTGAGTGGAAAATCTCGTAACATAAAGTAGATAGAGATGCATACCTGAGAGAAAGTCGAGAAGCCCATGTTGTAGTAGAACATGTATGTGTAGTAGAAGTGTGCCGAAAGAACCATATAGTGTGTCAACCATGGATCAACGTGTTGATCCATGTAATGAAAAGTGTAATATCATGTGATGAAGTGCACTAAATAAGAGTGATGATAGAAATGTGAGATGATTTATGATTTCAATGTTGTATGATGATGATGAGATGGGGTAGGGAGTGATCAGTTCCCAACCCAAATGCGTGTATATGAATAATCGACCGAGAGGATTTGGGCATCCTACCACTAGAGGAAGAGTGTAGGGAGAAAAGTGTGTTATTCTCCAATCTCTAACTACATCCTCAAGATATAGCCATTGCAGATGGACTCAGATCAAAAATTTTGTGGTTTTTGATCCAAATAATTTTGATCAAACAATTGACCCATATAGGAGTGGTATAGGAAAGGCACTCTTTCCCCCACTCCATGGGTGTCACCACAATGTGATAGCTTCCAAGTTAGGTCATCTGGAAGAAAACATGTGAAAATGTATGATGGCTTCCAAGTTAGGTCATCTGAAGCAAGCAAAAATATATATGATGGCTTCCCAGTTAGGTCATCTGGAAAAAATGTGTAGAATAACTTCCCAAGTTAGGTCATCTGGGAAAAGTGATGAATGTAATCTCCCAAGTTAGGTCATCTAGGAGGCCAATTGTGTTGAATTGTATTAATTGAGTGGTGTGATTTTGATTGTTAGAGGTTTGAATGTGTTGATTGATTGATTGATTGATTGATTGATTTTTGATTAGTTACTCATAGAGAGATTTTATACTAGTTTCCCCCAGGTTAGGTCATTAGGGGAAATCGATAGAAGTTGGTGAAATATCACATGAAAATATTTTTATTTTTTTCCCCCAAGTTAGGTCATTAGGGGAAGTGATGAAATGTCACATAGAAAAATTGTATATTTGTTTTTCCCCATTAGGTCATTAGGGGGAATTGATGGTGAAATGTCACGTGGTGAATTAGTAAATGTTTTGAATTTTCATGATTGGTAGTGTTTTTTAAATGTGTGGTGATATAAGGGGAATTATAGGATGACCCCAATGATATGCCCCCTTTTTGGTGAAAGGGGAAGTGATGATAAGAATGAATGCTAAGCCAAAAGTAAGCACGAGATAGATAGAAAGTGGTAAAAATCACCAAAAATGTGTATAAATTGAATGGAAGATAATGTCAAGAGAGATAATGTGTGTGAAATGTGTTTAATATGGTGGTAGGTAAATTCTAAAAATAATGCCACAAACGGGTGTAAATCGGAGTAGAAATGCTCAAGATATGACAAAAATGGTGTAGTGTGTATTAGTAGTGGTAATAAGCATGAAATAATGACTATAGTAAAGTAGGTGATGAAAAAGTAACTATAAGTAGTGAAGTGAAAAAGTGTTTAGTCACTTCATTTGTTTTGTACATGATTGTGAGAGTGTGCACAAAGTGAGTGAAAATGCCACAAGTGAAAGTGAGAGCAACATGTCCTAGTCGGTTTGAGAGGGTGGTGACCATCGTAGCATCGCGTATGCGATGACACGCGAGTTGGTAAGTGCATTGTTTTTCACAAAAATATATGGTGTAGTAGTTGTTTTTGGTTGAATTTTTGTAATTTTGAGATTTTTAATTTTCTCGGCATTTTTGACCTGACAATAGCGGTGAGGGCGCTAGTGACCCTTGGGACAGGAGCCCCTAAAATCTAGGCATTGGTGTCCTGCTCCTAGGGCACCCAGTCCTTGCATCTGGGTGCCCTAGTCCAGAATGTGTGCATTTGGTGTATAATAGTGAAAAAATGTTTTTAGTGTAATAAGTGAATGTATTTGATCTTGGAATGTGTTCTAACATGGGTTTTGTTGTTGTTTTGTGGTGTGCAGAGGGATATCCACTCGAGGGAGTTCCGCGGTGGGCATCATATGAGTACGTTGCTTGGATTGGGGTTGTCGATGATGATTGGGATGTGATGGACCATGTTGGCCCTGGCACATATACATATAACATGGGGGGGATGCCCCATAATATGCCCATGTTGACTACACTATGTGAGAGATGGTGTGTTGATACATGTGTGTACATTTTGGTTGCCTACAGAGAGATGATTGTTACTCTGGAGGATGTATATCACATACTGCGATTTCCAGTGTTGGGGAGAGAGTACGAGTTATGCCAGTAGAGGATATGGAGTGATAGATGTGAGCCGCGAGATGGTATTTTTTGGGGACTCGAGTACCTGCCGAGGCCCATATCAGTTTGGATGCTATATTATGGTATGGGGTTCCATGCTTGTGAAAGTTCATAGTGGTTGTGATTGCTTCATGTATAGCCATAGAGGGAGGAGGTGTAGGCATCTTGTATAAGATGCATGACATATGCCAGCAGATAGAGGAGGAGGGTACTAGATATGCATGGGCACGGTGTGTGTTGGCCCACCTATATAGAGACCTATACCATTTACTCACGAGGAGCATGGTGGAGGGATAGAGCCACCACACTATTGCATGTATGGGCATATGAGCATATAGTCATATTGAGACCAGTTGGAGGTCCACGAGGAGAGTGGGCTAGGCCAGAGATCTATGCATGCGGAGGTGGATTGATATTCATGGTAGGAAGATGGACACAAATACCTACAAGGCACTAATAGATAGGATGGGGCCCGAGGCAGTCATATGGAGGCCATATCATGACTATGGAGGATGGCCCGAGGATGTGGTAGAGTTGTGTGTATTCGAGGATGATGTGGCTTGAGGATCGATTTCCAGGTGTGGCCAAGATTTTTCAGGTAGAGAGAGTATCATCATCAGTTTAGCATGGCTCAGGATGTGCCCCCAGAGCCATATATATGGTTGAGAGCTATCAGAGCACCTAGGAGGGTGGAGCTAGACTAGGGGCCCACAAAGAAAAGTAGTACCACCGGGGCCAGATGAGGTAGACACGGCGATAGATAGAGCTTGTAGACTCAAGATGATGTGGGTGACACCGAGGAGTACCATGCATGCATGGTGGGAAGCTCATCGGTGGGTATTGTTGTTCCCATTGTTTATAGGTCTAATGGGGTTTACCACATGTAGGAGGAGGAGAGGGGGAAGCACATGCCCCGACCCTATAGTAAGCAGTAGTTATAGTGAGCATAAGTATTTGTATAGTTGTGTATTTTTGTTGTTTGCCTATATTATTATATATGGTTATCTAACATGTTGTGTAATTTGTGTTTGTAGGTGATGCATATTGGTCATTGATTGTTGATACATCCATCCACACATTGACACATGAATGTGCCAACCGATGTGCTTGGTGGAGGTATACTTGAGTGCATGGATGATATCATGGGTGAGCATGCCCATTTATTTGATTTGGTGGCCATAATAGCGGATGACATGTACTGTATGTTAGGTGAGAGGGATGAGGCACGCGAGGAGACTCGATGAGCCCGAGAGGTGGTAGGTGGTGGTCCCTTGGCACAAGATGTGTTTGCATGATATGTAGATGTGCAGTGCACGCAAAGTGTTTCCAAGTAGTCTACAATATTACCTTACTTTACAGGAGGAGGTGGTCGAGAGATATCGAGGCCACGAACAACGACATCACATTGGTGGAGAGGCATCTAGTTCTAGGGCTCTCATAGTACCCGAGAGTGATAGTGATGATGAGGTCTGATTTTACTATGGTATATGATGTGTGTAGGGGTTTTTCCCCCAGATGATGACATGTTTTGTTATGATGATTGTATTTGATATATATGTATGGATGCATGTTTTTGATATATGATAATTTTTTTTTTTTTCGTGTATGTGTATATGTGTTGATGTATGATGTTTATGTTTGTTGTATGTGTGTGTATTGTTGTGTTATGTGTATGATTACATTATAATGTTGGTAATGGTAGATAAAATGTGTATGTGAATGATGGTAATAATAAAAATGTAATGTGATTGATGAAAAATGTTTATTGTAGTGCATAGTTAATGTAATGATGATAGTAGAATAAATGTAAAAATGGATGATGTATAATCAAAAAAAAAACGTGTGTTATGTTAAATGATAATAGGATGTGATCATGTAAATGTTAGTATGATGAAAATAGGGGGGAATGAGCGATGCCCCCCAACATGTGGATGAATAGGCTCATTTAGTTAAGACCCCTCAATAGTCAAGAATGAGCCATGTGTAAGCAAGAGTGCATCATCGGGAAATGATTGAGTGTGCTAGATGAAATGAAAAGCGTGTGATGAAAGGTTCTTAGAAAAAATCCCTCAACAATCATGTAAGAACCATAAGAACACAAGTGATGTCATCATGGGGGTAAGGTGATAAAAATCACCTACCAAAGACCAAGGTGGCACATGAAGTGGTGGAAGCATGTGGATGGAAGCAACATGAGTGTATGAACCAAACTGAATGTCATATGGAGTGCGGTGGGATGTGCGAGAGAGAGGAGTGTTGTGGAAGCCAATGTGAATGAGTAGTGTGATGTGATGATAAAGTGTGAATGTGATGGATGAGATGAATGATGAATGAATGTGAATGGATGATGATATGATGCATGGGTGGATGTGGTGGAGAATGATGTGATGAGAATAATAATATGTGGTGGACGTACCATAGCATAAGCACCATATGTAGGAGATGACTCATCGGTAGTAGAAACTCTCTGATGAGGTAGAGGAGAGAAATGGATCACTCACGTGAGTGAGAGCCAAAGGAGATGATGCCCTTATCCTCTAGTTTTTGTAATCTATCATGAAGGGAAAGACAATCATTGTCCCTATGGCCATTTATGTGATGATAATTACAATAAGGTTGGTCACGTTGATGTTGTAATCGTGTTGTGGATGATGTTGGTTGGAGGGTAGGTGAATTAATTAATCTCTCAGTAAGTAAAACACATGCACATCATGTGGTCGAGTGTGATGAGAGAAATGTAAAGGCTCACGTGACCTAGGTGGAGTGGTAGGAGAAGTAGTTTGTCATGGAGCCGAGAGGAGTATGTTTTTTGGTGGAGTGGGTTGAGCTTGTTTTTTTTTGTGTGAGAAAAGGTGGAGATTGTGTTGGATGCTCAACCAGAGGCACTGAGAGAACTAGATGAGGTAAATAGCCATAGAGATGTGTGGAGGATCTATGATGTGTGATGAGAGAAGATCTTGTTCTAGGTCAATGAATTTATAACATAGAAGAATGAATGACTCACATGTATCATATTGTAATCTTTTCTTGAGTGGAGGAATTAGGCCACGAAAAAAATGAATTGCTTTTCTAAATCAATAGGTTGGAATATTAGTTGATGTATACAAGCATTGAATCATAAGATATAATCCTTGATAGGTTCAGAGGAGCCCTTGATGTAAAGTAGGTATGTGATCATAAGTGACTCTAGGGCCATTTTGATGATGAAACAATGGAGGAAAGCATCCTCCATGTCATAGAAAGTACTAATGGACCCAAAGGGAAGATGAGTGTACCAATGTAATGCCTCATCAACAAGACTATATCAAAAGGCCTTAAGTAACAATCTATCATTAGAATGAGAGGCCATAAGCATGTGGTAATGTAGAAGATGAGCATGAGGGTCACTAGTACCATCAAAACATGTGAAAGTAGGCATGATAAAATCTTGAGGAAATGCAGAGTTATGAATCTTCTTAGGGACAAGGTTACCATGTAATGAATTGTTGTCAATAGAAGCATAATAAGCCCTACTTTCTAAAGTGAGGGAGTGAACCTTGAGATTGGAGCTGACCTACACATGCATGAGAGAGATGATATCCTATGAAGGAATGGTGGAAGATGGAAATAATGTATTAAGCGGTTGTAATTTTCCATTATGGGTAATCATAGGAATATCAAGAGGTGATGGAAGATTTTGATGCTAAAGGGGCACACTAGGAGTAGGTGTCGAGGAAGCTATAGTAGGTGATATAGATGGAATATCCATAGCTATGGTAGGACTAACATCAAAAAAACCTTAATAGATGAGGTGACCGATGGAGACACATCTATAGGAGAGGATGGACTAGGAGATGCAGATGATATAACAGGAGAATGTGAAATAGAGAGAAGAAGAAGAAGATAGATGGTGGTGACTCATGCACAGTGGTAGATGTGATCTCAAGAGAAGGTAACAATGGAGTAGGAGAGTCACACTCAATGGTATAGAAAGAAGGAGAACCATGACTATCATCTACCTCACCAGTAGTATCAGATAGAGACTCAGAAATGAGAATGTCACTAAGAATGCTATCAATAGGATCATCAACATAATGTGAAGGAGCATGCAAACTAGTAGGAGATGTATCATGAGAAGTAATGTCAGAAAGTGGTAGAATCATGAGAAGGAACTATATCATGGTGGAGTAAAAGAAGAATCATTATGCACATGTGAATGATTGTCAATACCAAGTAAGTAATCAATAAGAGAATCATCTAAAGTTTCCTGAAAGATCAAAAGGAGGATCACAAGTAGTCATATAACATGGTGTACAATGAGTAAAGGCTATTGGATCCTCAACAATGCTAATGCCTATAGGAGAATCTTCAAAACTGAGTAGGCACATGTTGTTGGCCATCTAAAAGTTGTTGTTTGATATGATCGGGTGTAGTAATAGAGTACTATATAGAGCTTTGAGCTCAACTATGGCAACCTCATCATAGATAGGGTTAACACTAAAATGAGACATGATGGGAAAAGAAGATGAGTGATCTTTAGCCATTAGGGTTTGATTGGATCCTAGGGAAAACTATTTGAAAAGACGGGTTCACCAAAATGATTAACTAAAATATGAATTTTAGAATCTATATTCTAAGTTAATCTAAGTAGGTACAAAATGCAATAAATGATGTAAACTAAAATAAATACTAATGCTAAATATTTTATTTTGATATTTAAATGAAATGAAATAATGAAAATGAGAGGGATAAGGTACTAACCTAAAAATGACTTACCTTGTTGTGTGTTGGACTTGAACAAGATGATGTGTGAAGACAAGACAAAATGTGAAGGTGTTACCCAGAAATTGCAACAATTGAAGATCCGATTAGACTAGGGGCACTGGAGAGGAGGAGGGGCACTATGGGCACCCTAGTCTATAATTTGGGTGCTCTAGTCTGTAAAAAAGCTCAAGATCTGAATCTGAATATGTCACTCAGGTCTTCGCAATGTCTTTTATCTTTGTCACATAGTTGTCGCAATATGTTTCACTTATGTCATCATGTGAATCTGATATGAAGATCTACCTACAAAACCCCATACAAAGCATCAAATCCCTAAAAAATAAAGATGCATATGAAGGGGTCGAACTGACCTTAGCTACCACAATGGTGGACTTACAACTAAGCATTGCACTACATTCTAGACCCAATGTAGTTTTGTGTGCTTGTGTGTGCAATGTGTGCCTAGGGTGCCCTAACGCAATGATGACACAGAAGTAGGGGGCAATAACTAGATGTAAAATGCAAATGGTGGATGGAATAGAATGAATACAACCCTTTCCCCTATGCTTGTGTGATGCAATGATGTAAATGATGCCCAAATGCAGTCTTTTCCTTAGTAGATAGCTAGCTCTTGATAGTAGATAGTCCACCCATAAGATAGTGAGTATGTTATGTTTATATAGGGATCTCTTGTTCAAATTTCACACTAATGACCTGACATGCCAACTAGTACCTAGGGGAATGAGAGGGAAAATGACAAAGACCGACCTCGAATAAGTAAATTAGACCCAAGTGTTACATGGGACAGGGGCACCTAAAATTAAGGACCAGGGCACCCATGGGCGCCCCAATACTACCCTAGGTGCCCTAGTCAAGAGACTAGAGACAAAAAAATGACTAAATAACGACACTTGATACTCCCTGAGAGATGACCAAAACCATGTAAACAACTAACGACTGACAAGTAAGACAAATGACGAGAGTAGACCATTTTTGTAAACACAAGTTCCTTGATATGTTTCCTTGTTAATTACTTGGAGTTCTTCATGTTTTCATTCAAAGAGAAACTTCATTAATGTGCACACATTCCAAATGATCTTTGTTCCCTCTTTTATAGAAATCCCTATGATACCCCTCCTTATTTTAAAAGATTCTTTCAAATTTACTAGAAATCCATTTTATACTCTTATTGGGTGTTGGGACACCCAATTCCCTTATGGATCTAACATCTCCATCAATAGATTAGGGATTGGTTAGTTCCACTCCAATGAATCGGTTCAATCCATCTCTCTAAGCACTCAATCAAGGAGCTTCTCCTTCGGAAAGGAAAACAAGTGTACTCCTTCCTTGATTTGTTTGTTTTTCAATTTTCAAGGTACACTTTCAATTACATTTTCAAAATTGAGTTAAAGTTCAATTATTTTTACATGTTTGGACATTAAATACACTATGTGCTATAGGTTTTACTTTAGTGATCATGTCAACACTCAAGTGAATCAAGCACCTCGAACGAAGACAAAGTGTGTTTACAAACTCGGATATCTTTTCCTTTAAGCATGCAATTTCATTTCATATTTTAAGGGTAGGAATTTAGACACCAAGATTTGTTAATTTATCACTTGGAAATGAAAAACTAATTCATATTAGGGATAAAAACATAATGTATATTGATATTATTAATCAAGAATTAACATTCAAACAAAATATGCATATAAATCATGGAACAAAAGATCAATCGAAAAAATGTACTAAATAGAGTAAGACATGAAAAGATGAGTGCGATTAGCTATTTGATTGGTCGGAAGTCAATATAAGTGTGAACAATGGATGAACTAGTGGAAATATCCCGAAAACACTCAATATTTGATTATGGCTCTACTTTGTCTCATGGGGCAAAACAATTCCTTTCATACCAAACCATTTAACAATTTCAACCCGATGGATGATTTGGTTTAGCATGTTGATGGAGCTCTATGACTTCTAAGCACCTCTATGAATTGTTAAAATATGCTTTGTTATAAAGTATTGGATCTAACAAATGTGTGAAACCCTTTGTAATCAACTGAATTGACCCCAAAACGCTAACCATGGGTGAAACCCCTACAAATAAATTAGTGTTTAGGTTGAAACACAATATATACACCACCTATATTGGAACTACTCTGAAGAGGCCTCAAAATGCAAGTAGTTATCCACCTAGAGATATAATACTATATGCTTGTGACTATATTTGGTAACCTAGTCACTGATAATGCTTTATAATGGTTTGGTTTGTTTGTGTTTGACTTGGATTTGAGGGCTCTTAGCTTGGAAAGATTAACTCTAAAATATAGTTTGGAGTCTTACCTATGTAGGGGTTTCTCCTAATGTATGATGCTTTTTAAGGAAGATTTAGGAAAGCTTTGTATGCCTTTTAAGTGACATTTTCTAATGGAGCTCTTGAAAGTGTCAAATAAGTGCTAGGTGAGTAAATGAGTGCATTTGACTTGCTTATATAGGGGTTTATAGGTATAATTTCACATTGAGGCTAACTCATGGAGAAATTACCGACCCATAAAAAGATATCATATTGAGAAATTGATCGTTGGGTGGCCTGGATGAAACCATTATTTTTCGGACCCACACGTTTAGCAATTTAGTCCTACTTAAAAGTTTAGTTTGTGATGGAAAAATAACATTGTAAAGTTTTGTGCATGATAATTATGAATAATGGACTTCTTGTGACTGATGTAAGCATTTTTTAGGCAACTAAGTAATGTATTGAGGAGAGTAAGTCTTGTGATGGGACTTACGATATAACAAAGAGGCCTAGAACAGGTGCGCAAGTCATGATTATGGGATTAGCCAATATTGACATTATCAAGTGATAAATTATTAGATTTAGGTGTCTACACCCCTTGTTTCGCTCAATACTAAAGCTTCTACATACACTTACAACATGTATAGTTCCTCATCTAGAGTGTTGCTCCCCGACGCTCTAAGATCCAAATCAAGGAAAAGTTGAGCAAGCAAAAAGCTCATCCTCCAATCAATCAAACATTATGTTAGTAGTTTGGCCACTTCCATTATGGCATCATCCCCATTGGCATAAGGATCATGGTCTATTAAGTTTATATGATGTCAAATACTAAGCATACCTACAAATACGAGATTAAGTTTTTGAGTGAGGATTTTATTTTCATAAAATTTCAAGAGGCATATCCAAACATTTGAACCCATTATGTTAGTAGGAGGGTCACTTCCGTTGTGGCATCCCTCTATTGGTATAAGGATCATGATCTATTGGGTTTTTATATTGTCATGAACTAAGCCAACTAACCAAAATGAGATCGAGTTTTTGAATAAATGAGGATTTTAGAGTCGTAAAAGTAATTCCAAGATGCATTGAAGAGGCATATTCAACTTGTGATAGTAAGACGTTTTTAAAGGCATTTGAACATGATTTGTTTATGGGATTATGAAGCCATGAAAGAGGAGAGGGGAAGGTCAAACAAACAACCATACTCATTACACAATTCATCAACTATTATATTGGTGTCAAGGACACTCCCATTGTAGGCTCACCTCTAATTGACATAAGGATCATGATCGATTAAGTTTATATGTTATCGTAGACCAAAATTATTAACTAATACAAGATTAAATTATTTGAATAAATGATTTTAGAATTATACACTCACGACACCACTCTTTATTTTATTTTAGTTTTCCTTGTATAAGAGAGAGGGAGATTTAATAGCCCATAACACTTTGTAAGGACAAGTAAGAATGATATACCTTAAATGTTTTTCAAAAACTTCAAATCAAGTGTGGAGCTTTGGGTTTTCCTACTTTTAAATGCAAAGGTCGGGTAGGCCTATTTTGGTTATAAATTTATTTGAAAACTTTAATGGTTGTCTATAAGACCTAAAAATAATCAATTGAATTGCCACACAAATTGTATGGGGTTATCGAAACATCGGACATGGGTGGTAAAATTCTGAGTGGTTGCTCATAATTTTCACTGGGTATTCAGGTTTTCGATTTTTTTCTACTTAATTTGTATTGGGCGTTGTCGATTTTCATCGAGGGGGTTTATAATTGAAAGGGCTGCTGAAGTCTTTTGCTCCGGGGATTTGTATTCGGATTGGTTAATTCGAGATTTTCCTTGAGTGAATTTGCATTTGAACTGGGTGTTGGAGATTTTCCTTCAAGGGCGTGTTGATCAGATGGACATATTGGGAAATTCTTCGGCTGCTTCTTCTTCTTCAATAGCACAACAAACGTGGGAGCTGGAAAACAACATAGTAAACATGGATGTCCCTAATGCAGAGTGTGATGCCATATATAGGTATGATGAGGCTGGGCAGAGCAAGGTGCAGCAGGACAAGCCATGGAGCAGAGACCCACATTATTTCAAGAAGGTGAAGGTGTCTGCATTGGCTCTGCTGAAGATGGTGGTGCACTCTAGGTCAGGGGAACCATTGAGGTCATGGGTTTAATGCAGGGGAAACAGACGGGGACACCATTATTGTTATGGATGCATTTGCCCTTCCCGTGGAGGGCACTGAAACCAGAGTCAATGCCCAAGCTGATGCTTATGAATATATGGTGGAGTATGCCCAGACTACGAAACAGGTATTTATGTTCTTCATGCATTATTCCTCTTTCATTAACATTTGTATTTTATTTACTGCTCCTGCTCAGTGTTGCAGAAGATAATAATGTGGTTCCATGAGTTGGTTGTTTCCCTTTTTGTCTTTGGTGAATAGTAGTGAGTTTGATGGAGTGTATGCATGTAACCCATTTTATAAAGGGTGTGTGTCTCTAAAATATTGTAATTTGCAAAAGCTTAAGTGAATTCTTGTTTTTTTGCAAACAATAAAAAAACTTCCATTAGGATAAACTGAGAGCAAAAGTTCAGATACATAGTTTGTCCATAATTGGATGGTAATACACATGTTCAAACGTGTTACGATGAAAACAACCATGGTATAAAGCAACAAAAAGCTCAACAATGGAGCTCATAGGACGCCTAATCAAAAGTGGTCAATGGAGAGTATGGCTTTTGTGCAATTTTCAATACCTGAAACAAGAAGATAGCACCCATGTAGAAAGACTGTAACAGAAAGTCCTTAGGGATTACATTTTTCCACCTCTCATTCAAGATTAACCTCAATGAGTTTGCTGTTCAGAGGGGAGGGAACTTGCCCCATATTGACAAGTGTTTAATGAGGTTCCTGAAGCTGAACTCAGTGGCTTTGTTTCCTTGAATTCTTGATTGCAAATTAGACTCTTCATCCAAATGTTTTGACAAATACTTGTTAGAAAGATATCGTGGCCTGTTCTTCGGCAATCAAGCTGATTACTCGCTAAACTAGGGCAATCTTTATTTTTCACAAGGTTCCCTTTTTTGGTTGGATGTCCCTGGGGCTTAACAAGGGTTCCCAAAAAGGTCAGGCAGTAGCATTTACTTGATAAGCGTGAGAGAGGCCATTTCCCTTTACTCAGAGAATGGTCTTGTATTGCAACGAACTCAATTCTAAAAGATCAAGCAAGTTAAAAGATATCAAATTAAATGTCTTTCCCGCACCATTTGGCATTTTGCCTAGCTGCGCTAAATTCATGAATGGGCTAGCTGTAGATGAGCCAGATGTGCATGTACCATCAACTTCAGGCATCCAACTTTTTTGTCACTTCTGAGGATAAAGTTGCCCTTTGTGTGTATTAAACAGGCCCATCCCAAAACTAACTACACCCTAGTCATGCAACTTGAAAAGGAAAACAACTGATATAAAAAAGAAACCCTCTGAGGCATAAACAGTGCTACCAGCTGAACTCAAAGGCAGTACCATATTATTTCAACCATTAGTAAAAGTATTAAGCGTATCCCCACATATATCCATTAGCAGATTTCTGTTTTTCAGAACTGGATAATATCCTTCTTTGTTTAAAATTAGGCCTATAAGTTTCCAATTTTTATCCATATTTATGAGGTAGAAAGGAAGTGTATAACTGTTTTCCCTAGAATGTGCATAAACTAGCCCTACAAGAAGTGGTCTCTACCTAATGCTCAAAATTAACCATAAAAGGAGTAGCTGTTAAAGCCACTTATTATTCCAGATAAGAATCCATCCTCAATCCCCAAAAACACTTAGCATCTCTTCCAAAATCCATCCTCAGTCCCCAAAAACACTTAGCATCTCTTCCAAAGGAGCCTTATGAACATCATTGAGTTCAACTGCCATAGACATTTTATTTGTTTTGGACATCTTGTAATCTATATATCTTTGATTTCTTTTGGATTATAGTATACATATAAAAACAGTCATTCTAGTTGTCAAACAGGATTTTCAAAGTCCAGTTTTGAATTCAAAATTTTAAAACTTGTTTGAACCATAATGATAAGAAGGCTTTTGTTTGGTAGTTACAATAGGGCTTATTATATGCATAGCATATTATTATATGCCTTTGTCATGCAAGTCCTCTGCACTACTGCCTTTAGAACTATGAATAATAAAATATAATGTTACTGTAGTGTAGACAAACAAACCCTTAGGTTACTATTGGTATTGCTTTGGAGCTCAATAACATGTTCTAAATTCTCCTATTCAATCTGTGACCCATCATGATATTGAATTCTCATGTTTTATTTTTCCTATTTTATCCTGTTGATCTTGTAGTATTAAGACTTTTAGTCTAAAGCTAGGCCCTGATTTATTATGCAATCTAGGAATGATTTCTATTGTTCAAATCTGATCATGCTTAACTTATCCACAATGTAGTTAAGCAGTGTCAACATACTCGTGTTCCTATTTCATTGGCTTCTGTATTACTATTCAACTTTTAAATACAACATCTGGTGTAAGCTGCATTGTCTAAAAACTCCAGGGTAAAAGTTTGAGTTTTTTTGCACCAAGTTTGACCAAGCCAACTGAAAAATGTTCTAATTTGCAACGAACGGCACAATTTTTAGTTATTGAAGATTTTATCATAATCCAAGTTGGCCATCAGAGATTATTTGATTGCCGTGGGTGTTAATTCGTTTTTGATTATGCTTAGTGATTCTTTGATTTTGGGTAGACATGCAGTGTGAAGAGATTGTTTTCCTGGTAAAGGTAATTCTGTTTTACTAGTGATTGTTTTACTGTATGTAATGTAAACAGGCTGGACGGATGGAAAATGTTGTTGGTTGGTATCATTCACATCCTGGTTATGGTTGCTGGCTGTCTGGTATTGATGTGTCAACTCAAATGTTGAATCAGCAGTTTCAGGAACCTTTCTTGGCAGTAGTTATAGACCCAACAAGAACTGTATCTGCAGGAAAAGTTGAGATTGGTGCATTTCGAACATACCCACAAGGATACAAACCTCCAGACGAACCCGTCTCTGAGTATCAGACAATCCCTCTAAACAAAATTGAAGATTTTGGTGTCCACTGCAAGCAGGTATGTTTTCTATAAATGAACATTTTCGTCTCTCATAGACTGATTCACAGAAAACTAGTTTAACGCCTAGTTATCATCATGTTGGTTGTAATGGTGTTTATCTGTTAGGGTGCAATCCTGTTAATGTTAATTGGTTGTATAACCACACTTTGACTGATTCCCTGCAGTATTATGCTCTGGACATTACATACTTCAAGTCGTCTCTTGATTCTCACCTCTTAGATCTATTATGGAACAAATATTGGGTAAACACTCTCTCATCCTCTCCACTCTTAGGGAACAGGGATTATGTTGCAGGCCAAATTTCAGATCTTGGTGAGTACATTTTTTTAATTTCTTCAAAATAGATTGCCAAGGGTCTAATGCATCTAAAATTGAATGTTTTGCGTTCTTTCTTATTTTTGGCTTTCCATTTTTATGAGCAAAAACATACAATGTTGTTGAGTTTATTTATCAAACATGCCAAGGCACCATTGCCTTTCCATAAACTTGGCTTTCCGTAATGGATACAGAAGCATGTGAAAACACAATCTACAATGATGCCCATAAATAAGCATCACCTTTCTGTGAAATGATATGAGAAACAAATATTCAAGCATAAATGAATGGGTTGGTTAGAGATACAGAGTTTTGTCCAAGGATAGTCAACATTACACTAGTATTAAAATACATAGGGACTTTAAATTGTCCATAGACTCTCTGAGTACTAAAGGCTTAGGATGTTGTTGAGAGATTGAGGCCAACTCAGCATTATCTTATTTGGTTACTGAATAACAGTTCGGGAATTACTGTTAAACTCAACTGTATTAAGAGAGGGAGGAAGACAACTTATTAAGATAAGGAAGAAATGAAGAGGCTTTTCCTGGAAAGCATGGGAAATCAAGGGAGAAACAGGTAATTAAATAGAAGGAAGAAGAGGTAAGGAATTGAACTGAAGTTCGGATGTCTGATCTGCACTTAAACAAATTGAGATCAAAGCTATCACAAGAAGTCAATTTTTACTAGTGAGTTACATAGTGGATTTGGAAAAGAAGATTGTGGATTCTAAGCAGACCATGGAATGGGGTTCACAGGGTGCTTCTAAAGAATGCATGCCAGATGTTGGAGGAGAGATATGGCAGTCTTTGGGAACACTGCTGTCGTCAATCATTGGAAGTAAAGGGAGTTTGATACTCTCAGCAAATACAATTAACTAATGATTCACTAAAACAAAAGATCAAGTGAAGAATCATCAATGTAGAAGGTTGACAAACATGCATTGAAGTTTCCATAGACATGCTGGAAGGATATTAGCAGATATATAAGAAAGAATCATGATATATTCGCCATAAATGATGTTTTATCATGGAATCACATTATGATTCTTATTTTAGATCTATGTTTTGAGCTGAAAAACCTCACTTGTGCTTGTTCCATTATAAGTGAAGTCCAGTACTATTTATGCTGCTGCATATCCTTCAGAAATCTCATTTGATTAAAACATCTTTGAATTGCAATTCCTTTGATGAAAATTTGTGACATGATGATCTTTATTTGTAGTTCACTTTGTTTTTAATAGTCCATGCCTGTAACTGAGTTTTCTTTGTGGGCCAGCGGAAAAGTTGGAACAAGCAGAGAGTCAACTGGCACATTCACGTGTAGGTTCATTCCTTGTGCCTCCACAACGCAAGAAAGAGGTAATTGCTTTATTGTCCATATAATGATTTATTATTTTATGCTCCATTTCCTTTTGATATAATTTGTTTCCTTGTCTTTGGGTGGGGGCTGACAGGCAAAACTTTACTTTTCGTATCCTAGTGCAACACTTATTGAATGTTGAGTAGAGTTATGTGAGCCTGCCAAAATCAACAGAGCAAATTTCTTGTCATTCACAGTATAATGTAGGTCCTGAAATTGGAAGGCCTTAAGCCCTTTGATTTCAACAATACTTCATGAATATAACATATTGCTTCGTCATAGACAGTAGACATAGCTTGTCCAACCCTTAACACTTTTACCTTGGAATGTATATTATGAATTTGCTTCGTGTATGTAACTGTTTCCTAGAAACCAAAATAGCAAGAACAATAAAGCAAGATTCTATAGAAATGTATTCTTGCCGAAGTAATTTTTTCTTCATCGCCTATAATCTGAAAGATTAATTTGGTTGAATCGCTAAAGCCTTAATGTGAACTGTGAAGCGACAAGTCCCTCGTCGTTATTTTCTAGGGTTCTTTTTAGTTATATGGTCTATCCTTCAACTCTTTGTTATTTCTAGGGTTCTTTATAGTTTTATGGTCTATCCTTTGACTTGGACCTTGTATTGGATTCTCTATGCGTAAGTTTTATAATTTGTAGGGGTTATTTATAGCTTTATGGTCTATCCTTCCACTCTGTTATTTTCTAGGTGTTCTTTATAGTTTTATGGTCTATCCTTTGACATGGACCTTGTATTGTCTTCTCTATGCATAATTTTTTTCTTGATTATGTTTTTCTATACTCTCATTTTGTCTAAGCGCATGTGGAATGTTTGAATGCTTGTACATAGGAGGAATCACAACTCGCAAAGATTACGCGAGACAGCTCAAAGATTACTGTTGAGCAGGTGCATGGTCTGATGTCACAGGTAGGATATTTGCTCCAAAACTACTACCATGTTGTTGCACTGATACCATGTACAAATATGGGTCAACTTATATCACCACCTGATTCTAATTGACTTGTCTTTGATATTGTTGTATTCACTGTCAAATCAGGTTATCAAGGATACCTTGTTTAATTCAGTTCACCAGTCTGTGAGGAATGGGTTATTTCCTGCTGAGGCAACAGGCCCTGAGCCTATGATTGAGACTTGATGCGTGAATGAAATGGCCTATCCATTTGCATTATGTCATGTGATAATTGAAGACATCTTATAGATGTCTTTACTTGGTCATCAATTGACCTGCCAGTTTTGCTTTCTCATCACTCTCCTGTGCTGAATATTTGAATTTGTGGCATTGTTTTTGGGAGAGTGGTAAAATATCAGCAGCATGGTGGCATTTGTGAAATTTTAGTCTCTTTAGCAGAATAAGCTATCTAAATAAGTGTAGTTAGGAATTTGATTGAATTTGTTTGGATGTCTTCTTGGTTAATGAGGTTCTACACGTGATTGTATTTTAGTAGCCTAGCAGCTTTTGGTTTTTCCATTCAACCAAGTTGATATGTAACTGGCATGTTTGCAAAACAAGGTTGATACATGCCTGTTTATCAGTAGCAAATAGGACAAAGGTGTATATTTTATTACTAGAAATGCTAGTTTAGAGTTCAATCTGTATCATCTTAGTTATCTATTCTGATCCTGGTTGGATAAGACTAAAGCAATATTGTGAACATCTTTCAAGGTTGATAACAATGTTCTTTATAAATGCATATTGGAAATATCAGGAGAGGAAACTAATGCTGCAGACATAAATATTGATATTTTTCACAAATTTGCTGTGCTTATGATTTGTAATGTTAAATTGCCTTCTGGATGTGTAGTGGAACTTTATTTAATAGATTATTAAGAGAGGGGAGGGAACTTATCCTGCAGACACAGATTGATTTTTACTATTGTGCTTGTAAATTTGAACTGTATTGTTACATTCACTTGTTAGATGTGTTACTGAACTGGGAACTTAATATGATTATGTGTGTTCAGTTCTCAGACTATCAGTAGAGAGAGAGAACTTATCCTGCAGACATGTATTTTTTTCACAATTATGCATTTGATATCAACTGTACTGTGAAATTGTTTTACTAGATATGCTGCCGAACTAGACTTAATTCTATTTATCTTTCTTCAGTGATCATGAAAAAATTGCTTGGAACCATTAGTCATAGCGAGTCTAAAACATATAGTTGTGCTGCATCAGTAGGTGCATAATCAGTCCAAAAGGAAAAGGAGTGTTGGTACTTTGTCTAACCTCATTAATCCATATCACTGTGCGTACTTCCGATTAAGAAAATGCATTTTATTTTAATCACACCCTCTGTCAAATTCTATCAATGCGTATGAGCACAATTAATTGCCAATACCTGCTTCCCTTTGTTAATGAATGGGTGGTAGGCTGCTGGAGAATGCTTCTAATGATGGGGAATATATGTAATGATTGTAGTTTCTCCTCCTGTATACCATTTCCCCAACATGCTCATGAAATTCGTCAAATACTAGAAAAAAATTGGACATTGAAGCTCAGAAAAAAATGTCATGTCCATGTATATGAAACCTCAACTTTGTTCTCTGAGTATCATTTCATAAAATGTGCTTGGGAAATCAAGAAATTGCTGTTACTATTATTTAATATACTTACTGCATTGCTCTCTGATCTACCTGCCACAGCTTTACTTGTTCAAGGTGCTGCATGGTTCTGAAACTCAAGCCAAACACCAAATTGCCCTCCAACTTGAATCGAAACCCCTGCTACTTCTTGAATTTGGGTTGTATCAAATATAGGTGGATACTCTGTTATAATCCTATGGTTATTGCTTGTTGGATCACCACAAATGTAGTAACTTATGGGTGGAATCATGGAGCCCATTGGCTAACCATTTTTTTAATGTAGAAATTTGTTGAAATTTGATACTAAAACTAGGTAATTACGTCGAGAGACATTCCTATAGTGGCAATAAGAGTATTGTACGCATGGAGGGGCTTCAATTCCCATTTTGTTGCAGTAGGTCTTATGCTTCTTTTTAAAGCCAGCTACGAGAAATAATAGAATCTAAGCCTAAAAAATAGGAGCTCCGCTTTTTGCCCCCTAAACTTAAGAGGTTGGTGGAGGGGTGGCTAGGAATTTCCCCCTACATTTTAGGCTGATTTTTTCCATGTGGAATATAATATGCATTCCCGCCATTATTATTTGGTGATTTTAGAGGAAAATATGATTTTTATTTACTTGCAAATAACCATAAAAATCCAGTAGGATTCTATAGTATTGTTGAAGAAAGTAATAAAAAAACATGGGACCTTAAAATTGCTAAAATGTTCTTAAATTTTCTCAACAGCACCCGCTAAGATATTTATGGAGCCTCTCACATGGGACCATAACCTTAGGTACTGTATTGGTGTTATTTGTTCACTTTTATTCTCTGCATTAAATTTAACATCCATTTGACCGTTATTTAAATATTTTATTTTTTAAAGAAGTTAACCAAAAAATAGTAATATCTTGGCGACAAGATTTCACATGAGTTTTTTTGGATTTTGTGGTATACACAATCCAAAAATTGTGATTTGAACCTATGACCTCCACAAAATTTGCAATTGACCCTACCAACCTGCCTAGCAACTGCTGCATGCTCCCATCATCTGACATATGGTAATGTTTGGCCCTGTTTTTTCTAATATTTTTTTGGGTGCAGCTAAATCGACATCATTTGCCACATATCAGTGGAATGTGTTAGTTTTGATATTTATGGGTGTATATCAAATAGATATACGCATTTCATTATATTTTACCTTTTGTTGTACATATGCCATTACTATCATGGATATCTTAAATGCAACTATTTAAATACACACCATGACTTGATAATCTTTAAGGGCTTATATTAGATTTTTCACATAAATTAGATGGGCACCTCAAGATTGATATTTTTCGACATATTTTTGATAGTTGTATTTGAGGTTTCTATGCTAGTGGAAACTCAATTGTGTTAGGAAGCAAGTTTGAATGTTTAATGCAAGCTTGTAATGGTGAAATAAAGACCAGCTATTATGAAACCATTGTACTGCTGTGCACAAATGCAAGCACTGTTAAATGTCATATAGAACAACTTTGATATAGCTTTGGTGTTGCCTCGTTTTCTTGTATATATATTCTGTAATTTAGATGGTATATTTGAAGTCTGCATTTTAAAATCTTGAGAAATGCTCAGTGAAGTGTATTTGCGTATTTAGATTAGAAATGAATTTTGCTAGTTATAATGATATATAACTAGTCAGCAAGATTTGATTGAAATTTGGGACACGTAAATTAACCTTAAATAACGTTGTAAATTTAGCTTTTACCACTAATTATTGCAGGCTCTCACTTTTAAAATAACCTTGTAAATTTAGTTGCTACCACTTATTATTGCAGGTTCTCACTTCTAAAAGAACCTTGCAAATTTAGCTTTACCATTACTTGATGGCAATAATAATTGCATCTTTGGTATAAATCGCTCAATGAATTTAACTTTTACCTGTGTCAGAAAGATGTGCCCCCTTTTCTCAGCAATCCCCGATGACCAAGATGTTCGGGGCACTGGGATAAATTTAATTAGAATTTATTGTGGAAGCTCCAATCATTTAATAAATCCTGTATGTATAATTTTATATGAATGTAGGTGATAAAAGCAATAACTTAACAAGGCATAGACCAAAATGTTTATTCACGACCCAATTATATAATATCACATGATTGATTCAAACATGGATAAAAGGTTTAACCAATCTGTAAAGCACTTTTCATGTTTTATAAAGCAAAATTAATACAAAACAATTTCATAATCACTGTAGAAAATACCAATTATGTGATTTTCAGAACATAGAATCAAAACATGTTTTTCCTTCTACCATACCGCCTAGGTTACACATGCACTTGAATATTCGCTTGATTAGCAATGTTCAATACAATTGAAGAATTACAAATTTCTATTATACACTTTAATAGCTTCCATAAACCATAGGCAGTCCTACAATTCAAATTTTACAGAATTTGTGGAGATACTATTATAAAAGAACCTACACACAGTCCTTGGATCACAGGCAGTTTTAGTGAACCCATTGTTATCAACATCATTAGCCAGTACAAGAATTGCAGTCATTTGGTTAACACGGCAGGATTTTGAATTTTCTGAGGATAATTAAAGAACAAATCCTATATGGTATTCCAGACTGCTAATGACAAATTCATAGAACGAACTTGAAACATCAATTCTAATAATGTAATAAAGTAGCAACTTTCAGTGGTGTTTGTAGAACATAATACCAACAAATCTTGTTTTGAATACAAATGTCTGGACAAATGTTAAGAAGTATTCCATGAAACAACAGACTTACACAAACATGAATTGTATTTCCATCCAACTACGTATTTGCACGTCATTATACAAATTACACCACGCATGAACATTAGTGGATCCTGCCACAGATAAACTAAGAAATTCAGAATTGCACAATATGTATACAATTCAGATAGACTCTCGAGATCTACCTGAAAAAAATAATTAGAGCAATCAATCAGGATGTTTGGTGTTTCAAATGCTTGCGGTTTAGTATATGTAAACTTGTAGGTATGCTATGCCCCAACAACTAAAAAACACACAGTGCTGCAGTAGCACTTCAACATTGCCTGAAGGAATGTTTATTTGTTCAATGTCCCAGTTAGTATCTGTCTACAAACTGATGACTTTACTTTTTCCGTGTTCTGTCTCGCTTGATCCTTACAATTTTCCGACTACGTTTCTCACCTCCATTATCTGCAACTTCTTTAGGACCCCGAAACAATTGAGCTCTGAGCACCAAACACTGAAGATTTTTGAGATGGAATGCTGGGATGGGCTTCACTTGATTCTACATTTGATTGAGAATCAATTGTAAGAGCTGCTGACGTTCGTGAAACTGTTGATGAAGAGGTCTGTTCAGCAGAGACGGAGAGTGGGGTACTTGATAATTTTGAAGGCTCTTTCAAATCTTTTCCATTCATCTGCCCATTTTGAAGGCCATCCACCAATGTAGTTGCCATTGATGATGTGTTCACAGCCAAAGTTGAGCTTGTCAGATCAAATATTGGTTTCTTGGACACTGATGAACTCGCAAACCCAACAGAAGTCAACGTATTACCATCTAATCCAATGGAAGAGTTTGTCTGAGAGGCTGATTTATCAACAACAGCTTCTTCAGTCTCTAGCAACCCAAATGTTTGTTTACTTTCACCATTTACTGAACCTCTTGAACCAAACTGAAAGCTTGTTCCTAAACCTGGGGAAGAAGCAAAGCTAGTTTTAAATATAGACGAATATAATGCCGGGAAGAATTTGATTTAAATTCAGCACTACTGTTCGGAGAGAAGAAATAACCGCTACTACTGGTTGAGAGGGTGCTGCTCCCAAAGGCTAAAGTAGAAGTGCTCTGTAAGCCAGATGAGGAAGAAGCTGTCGCACCTGAACCAAAACTTGCAGCTGAGATGGGCGAGGTGCCAGCCCCAAAAATAGCATTCGCTGAGCCAAATGATGTATTGTTGCGAGACCCAGAAGCTGAAAAAAATCCAGTTCCTGCTTTAGAGCTAGATTTTGTCAAACTGGTAAATGATACAGGAGCTGAAGCAGATGCACCAAGCTTGCTAAATCCAAACGGTCCCAGTGAAGGAGGAGAGGTTGTAACAGAATCGATGAATAATGAAGAGCTTGTACTCTGAAATGATGTAGATAAACTACCGGTAAATAAACGGCCAGAAAATGGAGAGCTTGAAATAGACTGCAATGAAGCAGAAGTCCATGATGAGAAAGCTGGTTTAGAATTCGACTCAAGCCCAAGACCAGATGCTGCCAAAGCTGACTGAGAGGTTGACATTGGACTGCTACTTAAAGCCAATTGTGAACTTGATTCAGATGCTACAGCTGCCTCCACAGCAGCACTGAAACATATATCATTCAATGGATAGAGTTAGCAATAATAGACTACAAAAACCACTTATTTAGTAAAACAAATAAATGATGAAACCCACTTGCATAGAGATCAACCTGAATAGCATCTCTCTCTTGCTTTCAAATTTGAAATCAAATTTTGGTGCATCCGAATATGTAGTTCCATTTGTGCCAAATGAAAAGATAGGACCTTTGCAGGTGTTTGCAGAGCCAAACTCAAAAGTTGGATGTTGATTAGAGTTAATGCCAACTGCATATTGAGAGAAATGCAAGTTTGCAGCACAGTAAATATAAACATTAGACATGTACCCAAAGGAAACCAAGATATGCAAATTGAATATGATTCAAAATGGGAATAAACAGAAAAAAATTGTCGCCATGATTTATATTGATGACGAATTTAACTTGCAGAAATATCTATTAGTAGCTTTGTTAATACCATCAGATGCAAGAGACACAGACTTTGATGTTTGGATATCAAGGGTAATTGCATCCTCCCTACTCTCACAGGCCTTGTTTTCTAGCCCCTGTGGGAATTCATACATAGGAAGAAATTAGACACTAGTAAAAATACTATAAATACCAAACGTTCTCTTTTTTTCTTTCCTCTCTTGCCCTAAAGTATACCAATTATAAGAGTAGATAGCATATTTATCACAAAGAAGATTTCCAGAAGTCTTGCCTCAACAATATTTGGTTGTGAATATTTTATCTTCTCTGATATAGCAGGACCACCCAAGATGGAACCAGGAATCTCTAAAGATGCTGATGTTGAAGATGCATTTCTGATATTGTTGCTTTTCTCAAAATTTGCATTGATAACATTCGTAGTCAATTGATGTGTGGTTATATCTTGTGCATTGGCCAACTGTTCCTCAGCAGGATTTTTATTGGGTAAAGGTACCTTCCCATTACTATTTTCAAGGATTTTTTGTGCCATCAGACTCGATTGTGTAGGCACACCACAAATTTTTGGGACATTCTCTTTACTTTGAAATGATGTAGAAACAGGGTTGCTTTTGTCCACATCTGCAGGCTTCTTGAAGGTTGAACTTGGGCCAGCCTCCAATCCCGAAGATAAAAGGGGAAGGCTTGATCCTGCATCTGTGATTGATGACTCAAACCTTTTAAATGGTGAAGAAAATGATGAAACATTTCCAAATGACTTTTGACGAATTTTTCGAATTGGTCCAACGCAAGCCCATTCATCATCTATCACGGAACACCTCCTCTTCAGTATCTGCTAATAATGAATCAAAATCATTAAGTTAGCATTGGTCAAAACCAGGGGTAAGCCTTATTAATTAACATTTTCTCAGCCTATTTTCAATCGGATAGGTCCTCATTGCAACAAAACTGTAAAAGACCAATTTTGTTAGGCACAAAAATTTTGAAACTTCACCTCACGTCCACCTTTACCAGAGTGTTGCATCTGTGTCCACCTAGAAGATGTTGTATCGTTCTCCACTGCATTATCTGCCCGCTGCATATTTTGGGTACAATATGGTCAAGAGCAACCCTAAATAATTAATCACCTGTTTATTTTTCGCAATCCTTACACAAATCTCCATACCTGAATAGAATATTGTGAATAAGCACCCCTATAGTATGGGGTTTGTGTTACGGCAGCTCTGGAATAAGGATTATAAGTCACTCTCTGTGTGCTGTTCCATGTCCTTGAAGGTGTAGGAGTCCCATACTTATCCTCATGCTGGCTATTACTAATTGACCAGCATTCTTTTGTTGTTGGAGCAAACGAGAGATTCTTCGGATAACTACTTTCGCATGATTTGTAGGGCAGCAAAGCTGGAGGTGAAGACGATGCCCAAGTAGGCCGCACTCCCATATAAGCTTTTGCAATGTCTACAGGTGAAGATGCTGCATTATCAGGAACCTGCACACAATAATATCCTAATGCATTAAATAATGATGATAAAACAATTAACAAGAAAATAAAAAATCATATACCCATGCATGCATGCATACATAGTCACATATATAATGATGATAAATCAATTAACAAGAAAATTAAAAATCATATACCCATGCATGCATGCATAGTCATACGTAAGTGAAGGAAAGTTTACTTTTTTCAACTGATAACCTTAAAGCAACCAGAATTGTTAGCTTACATCTGCAGACAAAGCAAGGCTGGAGACACTGCCACACAAGACACTATCCCATCTACCACTCCCACTTTCTTCCTGGGATTTCCTTCTCTCCTCCCGCCATCTCTGTGCTTCCTCAAGTGCTTCATCCCTTAAATAATTCCCAAAATGTTCTATGCTTGTGTTCTGTCCATGCTCTTTTGAGCCAGAACTATCTACTACCCGTGATTGTAGCAGCACTGTCAAGTGTATGAACTCATCCCTAGAACAATACAAATGAAATACAATGTTGAAAAAGCATTCATCAAGATTTAATCCAATATTATAAGAAAGGATGCATGTCTCCATCATTATGTTTGTGTGAGACATAAGTGAAGGTCTTTCATGCCTTAATCAGGACACTAGCCCACAGCTAATTTAACACCAACAAAAATCCAATTTTCAAAATTTTAAACTTGTATTTTCTACAAATAAATCATCAGCCAATTTGTGCTGTTAGAAAAGCTGAAATTCTTTAAAATAATATTATTAGCTTAGAATGCCATTTAAAATTCCTGATTTCCTTGACATGTTCTTATCAAAAGGACTTGATGATTGAGAATTTAGACCCAAAGGAAAGATTGTGTGAAGATAATTAAACCATAACCCGTAATCTCCATCTTACCATCATGATCAATGAGGCTGAAAAAGATCTTTTGCAATCTATAGTTACTATGTAACAATTGATGCAGTTCCCATAAATCTCAGTATTGTTATGGTGGTGAAGCTCAAGGACATTACAACATTTACACTAACACAGCTTTTGGGGTTGAGCAAGGATCCTTCTCATTGAAACTTTTGTATCATGCACTAATGAGCCAATGAAATAAGACTGTCAAAATAAATGTGTACACCACAATTGCTTTCTCCACTACATCTTGATATGCTTTTCTTGTCTGAAATGACTCAAAATTATTTCTGTGATATTTCATTTGGAAAACTACCCGAAAATGTTTTTGAAAGTTCGTTCTCAAGGTGTGTTTCCAAGGAGTTTCATTGCACAGGGCACTCGAGTGTAAGAGTAATTTAGTTATGTGAAGTCAATTATACAGAATATGCCTGTTACAATAAACACACCCTACAGGTGGCAAAATGAAAGTGAAGTCAATTACACTAAAGCCTTTAAGCTTACAAGAGTTATAAAAGAGACACCCTTAAGGTTATTTTGGGCTGGAAAAATAATAATGAAATATTTTCCTGGCAATTTAATTTATTTATTTTTACCTTATTATTTGTGTTTTTAATCCTTTGATATTTCCTTGTTTGCTATGATTTTGGCTCGATCCTGTTTCTGACAGTGCCTCCATTTCTAAAATCATAACTAAATCACAATTTCACAAAAAAGGGCAAAAAAACCGTCTAGCTGTGAGAAAGCTTGAAAGTAAATAAAAAGAATAAAAGTTTAACTTGGACTTCTTAATCAAAACTATAACATCAGGAAAAATACAAAATACCTTGTACATTTAGATATTGTATTTTTGCAGTTTTTTCACTGCGTGGAGTATTTTCGTACTAAAGTCATCATCGCAATGACTATTCTATTAGTAGTCAATGCCTTGATGAACTTTCACTAATGCATCTAGCTAATAATCCAATCAAAGTGGGCCCAAAAACACACAAGCACCATTAAGCATATTTGTTAAGGGGAGAAAAAAATGTTCTATAGTCCACCGCTTTGGGTTGTTCCCCCTCTAGCCTTTTTCCCTATTGGCACCGCTTTTGGGAAAGCTTGTGCCTTGTAAACCTTCCTTCTCTCACACACTTGTAATTAACAAATATTGGGTTAATCCGAGACTTACAATTAATCCAATACTTATTAATTATAAGTGACACAAGGAAGGATTACAAGTCTCACACTCACACAAAGCTTTGCCAGTGGAGAAAGAGGGATAGGGCAAAAAAACCCTGAAGTGGTGGATTATAAAACATTGTTCCTCCTACCTGCTAACAAATGCTTAGTGGTCATTGTGAAGAGACGTGAATATGAAAATTCTACACGAGAAAAATCCCACAAAAATATAATATTATAATAATACACTAAGGAAGCCCCCACTTATAATTACCTTGTAAATGTTTTGCTATTGAGTAGATTTTCAATTTCAAAGAATTTTGATTCACTTCTCTGTTTGGCTGCAGAAGTAGGCTCTCTGCCTTGTATATCTGATTCTATTACAATATCATCCTGCAATAAAGAAATAATAGTAACCCCTTGAGAACTGAAAACCTTCATCCATAAGTCATACCAAGTAAGCTTAACCATACTTGGTTTTTATACTGCTTTCTTTCAAAACAAATAGTCTATAATACCCTGACTGAATGGCATGGTAATTTTTAAAACACAAATCGATTAGTGACGTGTATTCTTACCTTGGGTACCGCTGGTTCTTGAACATTATCTTCTCCTTCCTCCTCTGTACAATTATCAATCAGTACAAAAATACAAATGAAAATTTTACAAATGGTTCAGAATAACATGATATGAGCAAAATGCAACCAAAGAACTAACTACAAAGTTTTGAAGAACAAAGAGCAAAATATTTATTTTTCACTTCAATACAGAGAATCATTGACATACTATGATGTTCAATTTTATTTGGCTATATAGTTTGGTCTTTCACGCAATTTTAAGCAAATTTTCCCTGATTTCTATCCAAGAACACTACTTCCAAAGAAACCAAGATGCTAGTGACTACCTCTAGGGGGTCCAAAAAGAAGAAAGGAATATATAAGAAACCACCTTAAATGCTTGTGGTAAATCACAAGTCAAAACCCTTATGGTTATATGTGAAATTTGGCCTATTATACTAGAGTACTTAACCAAGTGGTTCAAAAACAATCTAGCAAGGCGGTCTTCACTTTTTGATAATTACGAGAAGTGGCCATATGGGGGATTTCACCTTCTCACAAAATAGCATATGGTAGTTGTTCCTTAGTGAGGTGGCATGGCATGTTATAACTCAAATTAACCTTAGCAATTGGAAGTACCAATAGGAAGAGTCACAAGATTCTTACAACGTCAACCACCCTGTTGGGTCTTGCAATCCAAAGCATTTTATGTTTGTTAGTATGTTGTACAGGGTATGCATCTCGGGAGAGGCAGCCCCTTAATTAACAAATAGATATTAGATTAACATGTATTAGTAATTAATGATATTCAATAATTACTAATGTAATTAAGCTAGTAGTGTTAGAGAGGTAAGTTACTCAGGTAGTTGGACCCGTTGAACCATATGTGAAAGCTTATTAAAACTTGATGAGACAATGTAAAAATCTAATGAGCATTTACGATTGTAGATGCTTCATTGAACAAAATATAATATAGTTCTCCTTCTATATATATGTGTATTCTAATAGTGGTATCAAAGCCCAGTGGTTGCTGATCCATGAGGAGGA
This sequence comes from Taxus wallichiana var. yunnanensis, assembly GCA_018340775.1. Lineage (NCBI taxonomy): Eukaryota > Viridiplantae > Streptophyta > Pinopsida > Cupressales > Taxaceae > Taxus > Taxus wallichiana. The sequence continues at coordinate 967,372,032 of CM031240.1, forward strand.
ATGAATATGGAAGAGCCATGAGAAGCAGCAAATTTGTGTGAAGAATTAATTTGTTAAGATTAAGTTCACTTTGGAATTTTAAAAATTTTGAACCTTGCCTGGAAGTTTACATCTCTGCCAGGGCGATGTGCACATCCAAAAATTTGCTGGCAGCCTGAAACATATTTGTTTATCCTGAAAAGAGGCATTCAAATTTGCTAGGAGCACTGTTTACCTGAGGCATGGCCTTCAACACTGCATAGGGACACTAATACTGTTTTTGGTTGAAAATAGCAGAAGAAATCCATTATTTTCAGTTGGAGTGTGAAGCTTCTATCCATGGTATTGAAAAACAACATCTATACATTTGCCTGAAATTGTTATCAAAAATTTTAAAAGAGGCTAAATCTGTTCAAGCTGCTCCTGAGACACCATAGTTACCTGAGTCTTACGGATAGAGGGATGGAGTTTCCCAGGATGGCGAAAAAATCCAAATTTTTGGCAACTGCAGGGGAGAGCTAATAAAATGATGTATAAAAATTATTTAAAGATTTTTAACTTTATTAAATGAAATTTAGGGATCTAAACAATATGTAGTGTATTTTAGATACTTTCAAGACTATAATTCAATGTTTTTGGTAAAAATAACATCTTTTTAAAGTAAAAACATGGGAAAACTTTTGTAAGATTTTACAAAAATAGGGGACGTCCCCAGAAGTCTCCACAATTCCCCAAAACATCTGGGATGTCACCTAAATCTAGGGGATAAGTCCATGCCTACGACTGTGAGATGCTGAAATTCTGCAGGAAGGATTGTCAATTGATTGGCTAGGAGCGTCAAAAAGCTTAGAAGCTCAGAAAAGGCCTTGCAACTTGTCAAAACTAAATAATACTAAACACTGGCATTGACATATTGAAGCTAGGTGATGACATAGCCAATTACACACCCATCTTGAACAGCTGCTAGGTCCAAGAATGGGTTATGCTATAGTGGCAGTTTTGGATAGATAGACATATGTTGTTTTAAGTCCAATTTTGGTTTTTAGTTCATTGAAATCATTGATGAAGAGAAAACTAGGTTGTTTTAATTGGTTTTTCGCTGCTAAAACTTCTAACCTCTCGCCTTGAAGGAGTAAGAGACTACATTGGCCTTCTATCATTTGTAGGTGATTGTACGAGTAGATAGAGGAGTTGTTAGCACCAATAGTGTTGAGCAAAGGGTGATCAACATCATTGGGCATCAAGAAGATGTGTCATACATAGTACATGATAGTCATTGGGCAGGCCTGTGTGAAGCCTTATGTGGATAATGTAGTTTAACAAACCTTGATTGTGCTTATACTGCAATATAGGTACAAAGTGGTCAAAGGAAATGGGCATGCCAGTAGGATGTTCATCATTCATGCCATAACTCACGGCATACCGTGCTTATAAGTGAAGCAACATCAGTTGATTAGTATCACGATCCACAGTGTGCCAATTTGCAGATGAAATAGAGACTATTGGATGACTTCACAGTCACGTGCTTTGGATCATCTTCTTGACCACTTTGGAACAAGGGGGTTTGTTGAGTCTTGTGATACAAAGCATTTTATGTTTGTTAGTATTTTGTATGGGGCATGCATCTCATCAGAGGCACCACTTTAATAAATAATTAATAAATAGATATTAGATTGTAATGTGTATTGGTAATTAATGCTATTCATTAATTACCAATGTAATTATGTTAGTAGTGTTAGACAGGTAAGTTACTCGAGTAGTTGGACCTGCTGCACCATATGTGAAAGCTTATTAAAGCTTAATGAGGCAATGTAAAAATCTAACGAGCATTTACTACTGTAGAAGCTTCATTGAATAAAATACAATATAGTTCTTCTATACCTGTGAATGTTCTATTACACCCAGCATGCTATAAATTAAATTTACATCATCTTTTGAAAGCAACATGATGCTATCGTAGCTGCACATACCTGCTACAAAATTTTAGGAAATGCTTTGCTTTTAGACCCATAAGGTAACACCCTGCAGACTTATTTTGGCTGAATAAACAAACCATTCTAATTGAATGTTTTACTTTTTGTGGGGAATAAAATTACAATGCAAAACATGTAGTCCACAAATAGTGGGAGCCAGTCGCTTGACAACTAAAGCCCTGGAACTAGAAAAACTTGAATTTCAGTTTGTAAGCATTATGTCATCACATGAATTTTCCTTAGCATAGGGGATACAAGTGGAAAAACCGCCATATGCAAAACATGAGACTGAACATGCAGGTGCTGCTCCTGTAATACTTGGAATCATTTTTCTTAAATAAGGTCATTGAGAGAAAACCCACACTAACAGCCATAGTTGTATAAATCAGACTTGGCAACCCCGAAGAGAAAGAGTTGACTCATCACTGCGGAAAAACATGGGAATCATTTGGAAAACAGTTAGACCAGATGCTGACTCAAACCACCTAACCATGATTCAGAATGAAATTCCGTTTTATGTTTAGATGTCAATTTTCATAATTAGTTTAAGAATTTGGCAATATTCAGCTACCCTAACTTACCTATGTTGCACCAGGAATTAGAAAATGGCACTTGGAATCTGGAAATGCAAATAAGAGCCGCAGAAACTTTGGGACAAAGTTTTTGAGGAGGCAGGAAATGAGGAATAGATAGTAAACAGAGCCAAGGATAGACAAAACTTCCAAATGCTTGAAAACCATATCAAAACTTTGGAAACTCCTAGAAATGGTATCTGAAACTTTCAGTGTTGTGTGGGGATGCATACCCTAGATTTTGGTGACATTGCAAACGTTTTATGTACTTGGAGACTTGGAGGATGGCCCCAATTTTTCATTTTTTTAAATATTTGAATTTTATTAATTTTTCAGATGCTTTTACTTTAGAAAAGTTGCTACTTTTAACCAAAAACATCGAACACTAATCCCGAAAGTACCCTAACAACATTAAATAAAGTTTGAAGGCTCCAAATTTCATTGAATAATGTTAAAATATTTAAATATTAATATATGTATATTTTTTAATAGCTGGCACAGAAACCCCACCCCTGAGACATAGGTAACTATGGAAACTTTTGGAAAGCTAAGTTCCTCCATTGAAAACAAACAGAAACCCCTTGAGAAGAGCTGGAAACTGCTGGAAAAGCTTCCAAAGGTTTCCAGCCCCTCTTTCCAGGACTTTTTAAAAGTTTCTAGAAAGCTGATATGTTTTAGTCTTTAGATTCTTGAATACAAGGAACATGTTTTCCTCGGAGTACAAATGGTTTCGGGAAATTCATTAAATTTATCCTAAACATGCTGATATTTGGGAAGCAGTGGCTCTCAATTGCAGTGCATGCTAGTACAACTAAGTTATCATAGTCATGACAGTCTGCCTAAAGTAGGCCTCATTCATGTGGCACACTACTGCTAAAACTTTATAACGTCATCCTGCATAAAGCATGGTAGCAAAAGTTGTCAAATCCTTGAAAAACTTGTGAAATGAAGTACTAGATTACCCAAATAAAGTCCAAACAGACCACCTTGGCAAGACTCGACAATCATAAGTAGGTTGGCAAGAAGTGTACACCCAAAATAAATTGAATAGTCCGAGGAAAGCATTTGCGAGTGTTATCACCAAAAAACAGCACCCTCCAATTTGTCATGCATGTGTGAATGAGCAACCAGTGTTTTTGGGTAACATTGGATCATCTCTCAAGTTGTGGGACTTGCTACTTGAGATGGGCCTCCAAAAGAGGTTGGCTCCTCTTCCTAATCCTAATTCTAAACTACTCCTAGAAGGGAAAATGCAGCTAACTAATCCTAAACTACCAATTCCAAGGGACCAAGGAGAGAGAAGGGTTAGAAGGATGAATGAAAATGAAATCCGAAGCTAAAGAGGTGATAGCACCAGAAAAAAGGGGGTGAAATATCCTGTTGAGGGAGAGTAGAAGAAGAAAATAGAGTTGAGAGAGGCCAAAACAACTGTGACACAGTCCCAAGTCTCCATTCACCACCAAATCTCCATGAAACACAACAACAAGAACCTACAAATGAGAAATACATGCACATAATAAAACAACAAGAATAGAGAGGCAAGAGAATCCAACAAAACAAATGCAAGGGTTGAGAGAACACCAAAAACACAGATTTTATTGCTTCATAAAGTTGCACAGTCCATTACATCTGAAAAATAGAGGCACAAATACATTTGTCAAGCCCATGTGAAGGCTTACAGCTCATTGAAGTTGAGAAACAAATTTGACAAAATTTCCCCACATCCCAAAATATCCCATTTTTAAGTTTACAATATATATATAAGTGAATGAGAGAAGAGAGAAAAGAAGAATCCCGAAATTCTGATCCCACCGACCAAAAACATTCATTAATTGATCTGAAAAAGGCATGGGCACCTCTGAAAATCCATTCCCCAATGTACTTTAGCTTGTAGAAGAAGAAAATGGCCTTCATGTCTTCATTAATGTTCTTTTTCTCACTTGGGAGTGTTCATTTGAAATTGGGAGAGTTTTCTTTATTTTTCGCCCACCTACCCTCACCAAACTTCTAATTACTTGGTTTCATGATGAAGTACTCTGAATTTGAATCCAACGAGTATAATTTTGTCTAATTTGGTGCACGTGGGCAAAAGATATGGGGATGTAGGTTTGGAAAGGTCGTGGTGCCCATTTTCAAATATTTCGACCTTTGTTCCTCATTTTGGCCCGCAGTCCGCAGTATACTATGTTCTCTTTTCCTTTGTAAATCGGCTTCAAAAGGGGTGCGGAGAACATGGAGGCTCGTGGGCCGGGATCCTATGTGCTTAGAGGGCCCAAACTATCTCTGCACTCACCGCACCTTATAACTCCTACCTCCGCCCGCTTTGCATTGCAGGTTCCCTTATACTGCTGGGAACATTCTCCCAACCACGCTACCACCCGCACAACAAAGCCCACCACTTTGTATTATGGCTCCCGGCCTCTCGTGGGGAACTAAGGTCCCCGCGGTCTCAGTTCCACCCGGGCCATTCCGGTCCAAGTCGGCTGATCCATCCGCAACCAACGTGACTCTTGGCCCCGCTTTGTAAATCGGCCACCCGACCCTTGCGGCAAATCCATCCCCGCGGGAATGAGTTCCCTGCGGCCCTTTGTGCCCACACTCCATCCGATCCCGCATAACAAAGGATCCGTTGCTCCTCCTTAACAAATCTGTCAAATCGGCTTTGAAGCACTTGCACCCAATGGAACTCATACCCCTTGTACCCCCATGAGCCGATTTATCCGCAATACACTGCTTTAGGCCATTTTTTCCAATTTTCTCCTTAACTTTTGGATTTTTTTTTTTTTGGAAGGGAGTTAGGAGAAATGAAGTGAAGTGCTCCAAAGTCAATATTTCTCAATTTTACTCATTTTTGCTCAAAATTGGCCAAGTACTAGATATTGAAGCCTCTAGAAGCGGGGAATGCACAAAAAATGATTCCAAGTCCCCAAAACATGAAAATTACTTGTTTTCCCCAAATTCAACATTGAGGTCCCATCAACTGCCTGGGTCCAATTGTTTCAAGTTGTCCATTTTTGTCGGTGGGTAAAAATGGATAACAGAGAAATTTAGAATCACTCGGCACTTTCAATTGATAATTTTTAGGGTGTATGATTTTTCGGCTACCCAAGTACTTGTCCACAATTACTGAAAAAAATTGTTATTTCATTCTGTCACCATTCTCAGCGCCAGCGTAAGCATTACTCTTGTTTGTTTGGCTTACTTTATTTCACAGAATTTATTCTCTTGATTTATATTATTTTAGAGCATTGATTTTATTCGTTTAATTTATTTATTTCATTTTACAATATTGATTTTGTTTTTATATTTCATTTAATTCACCCATATTTTACTGTCCTGCATTGATCCTCTTAATTTTTGTGTGCATAGCGTTTTGAGAAAAATTGATGATTCAATCTCTAAATCGGGAGGTTAGACTGGAGAATGATTTTGTAAAGAGATTCAAATGCAGACGTGGATAACAAGTAATCAACTACCAAACACTGCTAGAACTGTGGGAGGAATGAAGGGCTGAAAAGATCCAAGGGCAGCCACTCTCTGCATAGATTATGCCACACCTATAGATTTAGCCATTACACTGTAAGGTGATGTTACTAAACTATAAATTTTTACTTGTGAACTTTTCCTGTGGAATGCGACCTGTCACCAATCCACTTAGCACATCAGTATCACCCAGCCTGAGTTTGGCTACTACAGCATGGAGTGTCCAAGGCTTTGGAGCTTGGCATATTGTAGACTCATGATCTGTCACAATGATGATTACCTTCCATGTTGCAGAATGCTAAAGACATGATAAACCTGAACATGATGATAACCAGCGTAAAGAAGGTTTCTTGAATTTGGTTTCGCATTCAGTCTTTTGATGTTGTAAAACAAAGATTCTGTAGGGCTTTGCCGAAATGACAAGGCTCCCCAAACCATTCTAAATTTCTGCCACATGGCAAGCACACTAATCAACAAACCAAAAATTTTAAACTCTCATGACACTAACTTGTTTAAACCTAACAATACAAAATTCGACTTCAAATACAGGATACAACACAAAACAGCTTATTACACTGCTGAAATTTAGAAGAGGAAGAATTCTCATTTTATAAGGAAGAATTCTCATTTTATAAGGAAGAATTCTCATTTTATAAGACTAGAATAGTATATAAAATCACAGTGCAATAACATTGGCTTATCATTTTTACCACAATTTGGAAAAAGACAGAAAAATAGCATTTTATTTATTGATTTACATCCACAGACCACAAGACTAAAACACTCTGTAGGACCACAACGCGGCAGCAACAACATTCTGACACATGTTTACAAAACTGAAAAAGCACACAAAAGATTCTAAAAGGCCAGTAAGCCTAAATGTGAGCCATTGCAGCTTCTTTCTGCAATGTGGATATCCTGCTGTCGATTTGGTCAAAATTTTCACTGTCATTGAAACAGGTAGTTTGAAATTGCTATCTCAGTTTGCCATTTTAGAACACCACTCGGCATACTTATACATTATGACAATTTTGGTCAAAATTCCACTGCCTTAGTGATGCCTACCTAAGGTTGTGATTTTCTTTTCTTGTCGAACACATCCATCCCATAATCATGTGCTTGTAACAGAGTTATGAGTAATCTATATTAGGAATTAAAATCTGCATTCCAAATAAATCGTTCATCATGAAAATGGACCACGAGACTGCTTAGTCCTCCTAAACATCAACTATCTAAATCTCTATCACATGGACCACGAGACTGCTTAGTCCTCCTAAACATCAACTATCTAAATCTCTATCACAGTGCCGAGAAAGTTTTGGCACCAAAAAAGCCCTTGCCTTAGTAAGGCCGGGCTAAGGCTAAGGCTAAGGTTGTAAGTAATGATCTTTAATTGTGAAACACACCAGTCCCCTAATCATTTGCTTGGAGCTCTACTCGTTATAGAAAATGGCGATGGACCCGGATGTCCTTTAAAACATCAATTATCTAAATCTACTATTATCTAGATCTTTTTAACAATATTTTCAGAAAGCTAGTTTTCGACAATTATGAGCTGCAGAAGCTCGAAATGTCTTACCTTTACTTGTAAATTTTTTCCAGAAATCTAGATTTCTACAATTACGATCTGCAGAAGCTCGAAAGGTCTAACTTAAAGTTAAAATTTCCTTATAAAATAAATTAAACCTAGCCCTAGGGTTTAAACCGGAAATAAAAAAATTAAAAGGCAAAATTCATTACCAGAAGAGTTTTCGTCCTCGCTGTCATCCGAAGAAGCAGACGACGACGTCTCCTCCGGCCGCTGGAAAACAGAGGAAAACAACTTTCCGGCGCCGCTGGTTATGGGGCTCACAAGCTTCGACAACCACGACCTGCTGCTGAAATTACTGTGGCGACCCTCAAGCGGGCGGTCATATGGAGTCCTGGCGGTAACATGACGCCTACGGGGGCGAAGCTGCTTACCCCCTGCTCCACTCTGGTAATAGGGCATCACTTCCATTAGGGTTTAATTTTGCTATTGCTATGAAAAGGGCCGAGTAACACAGAAAATGCTCATTACAGTAAAACTGGCACAGGCGTGCAAAACCCTACCGAAAAGAAATGTGGCAGAGAATAAAGCGTATATGCTTATAAAAATCATGGGGTGCGAGGCTTTTTCTTCAAGCCGAGTTTTTTTATTTTTTGGGTGAATATATGCTGTGTGCGGATAGATATATAGTGTGTATATGTTGTGGAGTGGATAAAGCGTTGAAATTTATGAGCGTGTGAATTGTGTAATGTGGTGTTGTTTTTGACTTTGATGACGAAATTTTATCAACGACGGCGTGCACTTTGGGAGGTATGCGTGTAGTGGTGCACCCTACGGTTAGGGGTCCCCACTTTGTGTCTAAAGTTTTTAGTTGATGAAATAAGAGTTATTTTAGCGATCGCATGTGTACAATGTAATGTGAACGCCAAACGGTATATGTTATTTGTTTTAGAGGGATAATTATTACTTTTGTAGTTGATGTTGATAATGGGTGTGATTAATTTTGTAAGTTTAGAAATATAGATGAACCACTTCATTTAAAGGTTCTCTCTACATTTCATACTTATTACAAGTTCATACATATATATTTGTAAGTGGTAGGGTTTTGCGGACTATTTCATTTGAACTTAACATGAATACACGAAGACTTCATTCTTAGAAGTTCACAATGATCTTTTTTGTTTGACACCAACATTATTGGGAATGTAGGCAAGGTTTCTACTCTTTATACATTTTGTCTAACTTGTTTTTGTAAGCCACAGCACAAACAATGTTATGTATGATAGCCTGAATAAAGTATTGGAAAAGTGAATATATGCGTGTGCGGATAGATATATAGTGTGTATATGTTGTGGAGTGGATAAAGCGTTGAAATTTATGAGCGTGTGAATTGTGTAATGTGGTGTGGTTTTGACTTTGATGACGAAATTTTATCAACGACGGCGTGCACTTTGGGAGGTATGCGTGTAGTGGTGCACCCTACGGTTAGGGGTCCCACTTTGTGTCTAAAGTTTTTAGTTGATGAAATAAGAGTTATTTTAGCGATCGCATGTGTACAATGTAATGTGAACGCCAAACGGTATATGTTATTTGTTTTAGAGGGATAATTATTACTTTTGTAGTTGATGTTGATAATGGGTGTGATTAATTTTGTAAGTTTAGAAATATAGATGAACCACTTCATTTAAAGGTTCTCTCTACATTTCATACTTGTTACAAGTTCATACATATATATTTGTAAGTGGTAGGGTTTTGCGGACTATTTCATTTGAACTTAACATGAATACACGAAGACTTCATTCTTAGAAGTTCACAATGATCTTTTTTTGTTTTGACACCAACATTATTGGGAATGTAGGCAAGGTTTCTGTTGTTTATACATTTTGTCTAACCTGTTTTTGTAAGCCAGATGCACAAACAATGTTATGTATGATAGCCCCTGAAGGAAGTATTGGAAAAGTGAATAAAAATCCGTAGGAAAGGGATTTTTGCAAATTTAATGATAGTTAACCTTCCTTCTGTGATTTCAAGGTGTTTTTTTATGCTCATCTTCCCCGTTATTGTTCTTGCTTTCTCACTCCCTTCTTTCAAGGTTTACCATTAATGAACAAAGGGCATGGGTCCTCGTTGACTAACACATCAAGTTACATGATTACATGCATACATATCAATATACACACATATAAATACTCATATACTTATACGAAGAATCTTAAACAAAGCAATAATGCTTTACATAACTTTTATATCATGTAAATAATCGATTGGTGCCTATCCATATGTATTCATACATGCCATCTACTATACATTTCTAAACTCTAAGAAATAACTGCCATGATACTATTTTTAAATTTTAATCATTAGATTGTAAAAAATATGGAATGGTCTACATTCTTCCTAGTAGATGTAAATATGAACCGTTTTGGATATAGATCATTGCCAAGCTTTGGGAATCTCTAGGGTCTACCAAAAACTTACAGATGCGTGTAGTTTAACTAAAGGACTGTAAAAACTTTAAAAATAAGATATTCGATTATAATTTTCAATTTTGATGGCATGGGTTGAAATTTGAACGATACTTTTCATAATCACTGATAATGAGAGATCAGGGATGATTAGGGAGATTAGAAAGTAAAAATTATGTTTTGGGGAAGTACAATTGTATACAAATGGACATCTGTTGTCTAAAAGTGGTGGCTATGGACGATTCTAAGGTCTTTTTTTCTTCTTTAATTTGTTTGTTGGTTTGTCAAAATCAACATCAGACTGTATATTAACTCCAGAATATCTGCTCACAGACATGAATAGCAATTTCAAATATTTAAACTGCACCAAGAGAAGAACATTGTTCTTGCAACAATTCCAAACTTTACCTCCCAAGTCAACAATTCTAGGGTCTTACTATTTGGTAGGAAAGATCATAAAAAATCTTCTAGTAATACTTTGCATGCATGCATTGGATTGGCTGATCATTTTATGCCTTGGAATTTGAAATTGTATTGCAATTCTATAATTTTTCTTGTCTTCAACTTACAGTAGAGGGAAAAATTGAGTTTTTAGGTTTCTGTGTTATACGAAAGCATAGTTGTTGGAAAGATATTGAGACTAATTTACTAAATTCCCATCTATCTATTTGAAACCTCATGGTTAATTATGGCACAATGATGTGTTGAAGAATGAAATTATCAGTGAAGCCAAAGAAGCTTTGGAAGAACGACAAGTGCACCAGATGAAGTTAAGGGAGAAAATTGCGGACACATAGTTATTGCTAGATTTCTTAGCGTCGATGCAGAGCCACAAGAAGGAGAGGGATGTTTTATAGTTATGCATTAATATCTAAACTATGGCGAGATGGGTGCCTGACATGAATGCCCAACAATACAAAAAAGACAGAGAGAGCTAATATGTACCCCAAAAATATCATTATTGCATGCCTTATAAAACAAATTCTACTGCAAACCTTTGCTTCCCAAAAATAGCGGCATAAGGTTGTGTAATAGATTCGATCTTAACTTCCATGGCCTATGGAGGATCGACTTGAATTTCTTGAATTTCTTTTAAAAATTGGAGTCTCTAAAGCAAAATATGACAATTTGAGAGTGGAATGGGACTCGTCAATCATAGTTTATGTGTTGAGGAAGAAAGTGATTGCTAATTGGCAGTTACAGGACATCCTTGATAGAATCTTGAGACTATGTCAATCATTTTATGGACTTCATATCACACGGTAAGAAATAAAATAGAAATCTTGCATGATTGGGAGTTAAAATTCATAGTAGAGCGGAGATTTTATGGTATAATCTGTTATGGTAATTGAAAATGGATTGTGGTAGAAAATCATACCAGCAATTGGGTCAAACATGTAGTAGCTTTCAAATTAAAGTGCTCATAAACAACAATAAGAAATTAGGGGCACTAATAGGCCCAAATTGAAGCGGTAAAACTTCATCCTTTATGAGATTAAATCAAAAAGAATTTTAGCATTTACTATCATTGGTGGAAAATTCAAGACATATCATCCAATTGGTGAACCCCACACTCTGCGAGAGATGACATTCTTGGCTTGTCATGTAGTCATTTTTACACCCACCAAAAGAACAAGGGAATCCCATGTGCGTCGGCTATCACCCAACGGGCACTAAGCGCTCACCCGAGGCACGTGTGGGCATCAAGTCTCTCTTTTATGTGAGTTGAGTGGGAAAACATCATCTATGATCCAAAATTTAAAGGAAGTGAATGAGAATGAAACATGTGAACATCATAGAGCTTAGAACGACTCTAGATCGTTGCGGTCATTACAGAGACAGAGATACTTTAACAGATTAAGAAGCTGAATCAAAATAGAAGGGAAATGCGCGGATTCAAACTCATTCCATAAACATGCATAAAACAGAAACAATGAAGATATGTAAATGCACCGAATCATTTCACGATCATATTCATATAAGCCCAGGTAACCTCATTATGTTCATTAGATTCATTACTGAGCATCGTAGAAAGGCGACCAAAGTCATGCATTATAACTGGATCCATATCATTTAGCTCTCAAAAATGAAATTTAAACCCCAAGCCCTTGATACATCCTTTTCCTATGATTTATCTACCCAACCCAAACAGAGTTTCTTGCAGGCATTTCTACAGAGCTCCGCTCTCTATTGATCTATCTATTGGATATCCGATCTATATCTCTGTGTATGCTTTCGTGTGTCTATTTCTTCTACGGGAACTTGTATATATAGGCATCCTAAAGTGCCAACTCATCCTTTTACGGCCTCAAATCCAACACCAAGTGTTTGAATGTGGTCCTTCATGGGAGCATGCTCCTCCAGGCCTGAGCTCTCCACTTTTTCCATGATGTCTTCTAGAAACTTCTATCACGTAGGGCATATTCCTTCCTAGGCCAACCTGTTGCCAGGCTGGCACCTTATCCACTCTGCATGCGCAATCGGGTCACGCTTTTCTCGTGTCTGCCCAATATGCCAAATATGGCTAAGTCCCGAGACCTTATCTACTAAATGCGCAACACGACCCTTCTAGAACCTTCCTGAACCCTACCTTGCGCCTTCTCCTTGCGCGTCCATCCTTCAACCTAGGCCTTGCACGCCCATGCGCCTTTGTGTACTTAGCCAATATTTTAGGGGCCCAACATCACCCCACACTACGCTTGTTCTTCGTCATGAGAACACTTCTCAATGCATAAAGAATCATAGAAGACTTAACGTCTTGAAAAGAATAAGGGGATGAAGAATTTAGGAAATAAGAAAGAATGGGGAAGCGATGGCATTGTTGCAATAAGCTAGGAAAATATTTCTACAAGTCGGCCTTTAACTTGTTCCAGGCATCGACTTCGTTTTGCGCTCTCTAACAGAGGTCACCGACTATGGCTCTTACCTCCCCAAAACTCAGTCCATCTCCTTGAGCATTCATAGTGTCAACAATTTTCTCCAACTCCTTGCTCACATCCTCAAGCACGTCCATCCTTCTAGTAATTTGTGGGTATAGCTCTTTTAGCCAATTCTTGATTATACCCCTTAGGGCCTCAATAGCTTCTAACTTCTTTTCAACCTCGGCCAGATTTTATCCCACTCTGCTCTATTCCCTTTGTTCTTTTCTTGGAACTCTTTAAGCTCTCTCGCTTCATAGTTGGCCACCGAGTACTCACCACTCTATCTCTGTCTGCGCGGTTGTCATATGCGGTCTCAATTATATAGCAACAATATTTACATAAACAAGGACTTTGTTGTATTCAACCATGATTATTACTACCTTTAATTTATCCTCCTCTAGGTGCACTGCTACTTTACTTCTTCTGCGATTCTAAGGCTGAGGTTACCTCTCCATGGTGAGGATGTGTGTTAGGTCTTGAGGCGGTCGGGAAAATCCATACTTTTGTGCGGGTGGCATCAAGTCTAGATGCTTCAAAACAATGACATCTGTGATGGATTCTACCTTCTTATGTACTTCACACACCCTTGCCTTTTCTTCCCTGAGCTCATGCTTTAGCTGAGCGCTAATCAACTCCTCCTACTTTAAATCCTTGGCCTTCTCTTCTAGCTCTTCCTCCTTTCTTTTCTAGTTCTACTTCTAGAAATCTTATCTTGTCATTCCATCCAAAGAGCCTAGCTTGACCTCAATTTGAGACCTTGTTAAGCGCATCGCATAACTTTGATCATTTGAGAGCATAAGCATTTACTAAGGGGTTGTCTCCTTTTGACTCCAACATTTTCATGAGTGACCCCTGGCTTACCTTGAACTCTGGCTCGTTGATGTGGGACTCAATTGCCCAAGAGAGCATCTTCCTCATCCGAGGTATGCACCTTCTTCATCAAATGACTTCATTGGCACAAGTTGGTATGTTGGATGGTGCTTTGGAAGTGTGCGCGCAACACCTTCTTGGGATCATCAATGTAGCTCATTCCTTGCCTCTGGATCTCCATGCGCTTACCCCCGTGTGTGTGCCCTTAGGAATAGTTACGATAAATTGGGCCCTCCCATGCTACCGTGATCTTTTTCTACGCTTTCTTCCTTATCCTCTTCCATCACTATATCAACAATGCACTCCAATTCTTGTTCTATCAAGGCCTCGATGATTTTCATTGCTTCTCTTTCTACCGCCTTATTTACTTGCTCCTACGTAAGGCTTGGAGTTTTTTTCTCCTGTGCGCCAACCTCCTCACTTAATCCCATGTCTTGGGTGCCTTCCTCCTCCTGGCTACCCTTGCACCATATGAAAAGGAACTCATGTTCTTCTTCTTTGCCCTCTTCTTTTGAATCATGCATGCTGAAAACAAGTGGCTCTTGGTCCCCTTCAGGATCATCTTCTTCATCATCATCCCTCTCACCTATGTATTTCTCCGGGTCTCTTGTCTCCTCAAGTCGACTTCCTCCATCACCTTTTGTTTCTTCATAACTAGGGATTCCAGTGTAGGAGATTCTACTTTCTCCTCCTCTTCCTTTGGTGATTTCTCCTCTGCGATAAGTTTTTCTTGAGTTGGCACCTCCTCTTTGACTAGATACCCTTTCCTGCACATGTAAGTAATCATTCTAGTGCTTGTTCCCGGGGTGCCTAATGCTGTGTATCTTGGGAACTTGGTGCCTTCTTCTTTATTTCCTCTGTCTCCTTCTTCTTGGGTGTGGTCTTCTTCCTACTTGTTAGGTCCTCAGGTATAGCTATCTCATTTTCAAGATAAGCGCCCTTCTCAAACTTGGGCCTTATCCGAAGGTATATACACGCCATGGACCTTCCTACAATAGTTAGAGTCAGGGGTTTTACCATTTGGACTTCATGCGACACATATTTTTCCACGTACGCACGCTTGTTGGGGTAGACCAACATCCTGCACATCTCCCTGTGGTCTCGGTCCAAACTTCCAAGGTCAAGCTTTAACTTTTTATACTCCTTGAATCTGTTAACTCCCGCATGGAAGTATTAAGCTGTGAAGGTGAATGGGAGCTTGCACCATGGGCTCATGTTCACATCCTCCAACTTAAATGCGCCAATGCGAAGTGTTGGTATCTTTGCGAACTTAGCTTCTCCTTCTATAAGCACCGGTAGTTGTTCCGGTATCCTCCATTCTACCCTAAATGCATTCCTTAAGCGCGTATACCATTTTTCAAGATGCGCCTTGTGAATGGGCACCATGCTTTATCATAGGTGTATTTCTCAAATCTTTTTGCAGGCGAGGGTCTTCCTCTAGATACTCCCATACGAACTTATCTATTGCATACATTGGTACTGATTTCTAAGAACACAATGGTTAAGAGGACATTACTAAAGAGAATCTTGTCTCCTTCTCATGCACTAGTGATAATTTCATCTCTGATGTATGTGGACAATTGTAGATGGTGCCTTCGATATTTTTCTACAAACATTCAACCAGGACTTGTTTACTTGCGTCCATCTTTCTTGCACATTGAGTTTTGTTACTAGGAGTGCAATCATTCTCATCACCGGTCTCTTGGATATCCTTGATATCAAAATACCTTGACCCCTTCTTATGCGCATACGCGCCACCGTTGTATCCTTGATTGCTTCCTTGTCACACATGTCGTCCTCTAAACTATCTCCCTCATAGATAAGGCATGTGAATCTTGAAATTAGGCCGAGGGTTATGCATCTTGCGCCCCGTGAAGTGAAAGTGGTCTTCATGTACGCGTGACATTAGCCACTCATAGAGGTGCTCTAGGCTTTCCAAGGCGAAACTCATAGAATTATAATAATCCTACCTTCTCTAACTTCACCTTAACCGTTGCTATATGGTAGTAACCCCTCGGTGTTCTCTAGTTAGTCGAGCATACTAACTCTAACTCCATTTCCTTTTCAATCGCATTCGTGAGATGATTCTACAAAGTCACCGTCATTTTTCTCAAGTGGGATTCCCATTCCATCTCGAGCGAAATCCCATTTGGGCCTTTGCATTTCTGCGTACCATTCTTTGTTGGTACTTGCAGTAGTTTCTTGATGTTTTCCCTTGCCCTTTCCCTTCTTAGGTGTTCTTGATGGTTTCTTGGGTGCCATTATGTAGGTTTTCTTTGCACTTCACTTCTCTTACTAACTCTGCTCTTATCTTTTCCAAGTTCAAATCTCTAACCTACGAAGAATACTCTTTTCCAACCCGTGCCCTAGTTGCCAAACCCTAAGCGGAATATCTTTTCACAAGATGACACTTCTCCACAACTCTCCCCACACTCGTGAATTACTTCCCCCTCTGGTTTTCACATCCAAACTAAATTACTCACTTATTTAAAATCTTCCAATTTTTCTTCGCACGCGAATTAACTCCGAAACCCTAGTTCGCAAAAAGTTCTTCCTTCTTCGTATTCGCAATGTAAATAATAAAGTGCCCAACCTTTTATTTATAGTTTTTCCCACTTTTAACATTAAATTCTTCCTTACCTACCACCGTACTTTAACACTTAATGTGGCTTTTCCAACAAAATCTAACTTTATCACTTTAACTCACGCACTGAACTTTGTGCGGACAATTCCCCAACCTTTTGGTGCCTGAACCAATCCATCTTGACAGGAGACTCTTACGTGAGCGTCTTGAGTTGTGGAGCTCAATTACTTCATTTTAGCATGTAATTGGAACTTGCTTTGAAAACACAAAGAATCGACATCGGTTAAGGAAAACCAACATCGGTCGAAAGGCAAGTAGGAACCGGCGACGGTTAGGTAGAACCAACATCGATTACAATGTGCGACGAAGTGTTAATTAACTCTTGGGAATTATATTTATTTTTAGCATTAAAATAGATTTATTAATTGTAATTGCATGACTAAGTGTCCTAAGGCTTAAAACGGCTATATGAAGTTAAAATTAGGGTTTAGAAGTAAGTGTGTGGATCATAATTATAAGATAATTATGTAAGAGAGAATTCTTGGAAAAGTAAACAAGAAAAGATTGAAGGAAGAAAGTACTAAACATCCAAGAGGTGTGGAAGATTGTAAATCTTCATTGTATATCTCGTACAAAGCTTTGGATAATAGATTGACTTATTTCTTGGTGGACGTAGCCCACACTAGGTGAACCACATTAAATCTGGTGTTGATTTATGTCTCTTGTTTTGTATATTTCTTCTGGTAGAATATCCACTTTTATTTGCATGTATGCTTAGATCTGATATATTGTCTGTACAACCGGTGTGCTAACCCCAACAACTAGTATCAAAGCTTTGTTTGAGGGTTTGTGTGTTGACAGATTTACTCACAGAGGGTTTTCTGATTGAGTGGGAGCTACAATAATGGCAAAAGATAATAAATACAAGGTAGAGAAATTTGACAACCGAAATTATCAATTATGGAAGATACAGATTGAGGATTATCTGTATCAAAGAGATTTGTATTTACTGTTGGATGAGAAGTCTAGACCTACGAAAATGATTGATGAAGAATGGAAGATTCTTGATGAGAAAGACTTTGGGATCTATAAGATTGAGCACGACAACATCGTGGGCTTCCAATATTACATAAGCCGCTTCTACGATAGACTTAATGAAATCTCTTATTAATTTATATGAAAAACCTAGTGCTTCAAATAAAGTTTATTTGATGAAGAAAATATTTAGTTCTAAGATGCATGAAGGTGAATCTACCTCTAGTTGTAAATCGATTAAAATTGGTTTCTTATATCGTTTGATGATGAAGTAAAAGCACTTTTATTATTATGTTATTTGCCCGATACTTGGGACAACTTGGTAATGGTCATTAGTAATACAACATCTGCTAATAATATTTTGAAGTTTGATGATGTGGTTAGTATAATCTTGAATGAAGAAATTCGCAGAGAAGAGTACGGAGGAATCATCATCTGGAAATGCTTTGAATGTAGAAAGCAAGGGTAGGCGGGAAGGAGGATCCAAGAGTAAGAGTAATGAGAAATCAAAGTCAAGGGTTAACGATCTAAATCCGTAGTAAGGGAATTACTTGTTGGAAATGTGGAAAGAAAGGACATGCAAAGAAAGATTGTTGGTCAAAGGATAAAGAGAATCAATAACTTGAGATAAAGGTATAGAAGTAAATCTTGCTACATCAGAGGTAATGCAAGATGCTCTTATTATTTATTTGGATGATAGAATTGAATCATGGGTTTTAGATTCAGGAGCTTCTTTCTATGCAACCCCTAATAAGGGTTATTTTAGAAATTATGTCCAGGGTAATTTTGGGCATGTTTATTTGGGTGATGATGAACCTTGCAGTATTACTGGTAAAGGGAAGTTCATCTAAAATTGTAGAATGGAAATACATGGGTATTGAAAGATGTGAGGCATGTGCCAAGCCTCGGGAGGAATCTTATTTGTAGGGCAACTAGGTGAATCTGGTTGCATGGTTACTTTTACATGAGACTCTTGGAAAGTCACCAAGGGTTATTTTGTTGTGGCAAGAGGTAAGAAGGTAGGAACGTTATATTTATCTACCTATATTCTTTGATTCTTTTCTACGTTATCTACTTGATTCGATGCATGCATGTGGCATAATCGGTTGGGTCATATGAGTAAAAGGAATGCAAATCTTTAAGGCTAAGGGTAAGTTATCGATTTGAAAGATTTAGATCTTGATTTATGTGAGCATTGTATCTTTGGAAAGCAAAAGAGAGTGAGATTTCTCAAAGTTGGGGCAATTAAGAAGGAACAAAAATTGGAGCTTGTACACTTAGATGTGTGGGACCATTTCAGCTCGGGTAGCTTCTCATGGAGGATCCTAGTATTATGTTACTTTCATTGATGATGTTACAAGAAAGGTATGGGTTTATTGCATTAAACGTAAATTTGATGTTTTTGAGACTTTTAAAAGATGGAAAGCCCTTGTTGAGAATGAATCGAATTCTAAGTTAAAGTGCCTTAGATCTGTCAATGATGGTGAATACTGTAGCAAGGCTTTCAATGATTATTGTTTAGTGAATGGGATACGTAGAGAAAGAATGGTTCCAAGAACACCACAAGAGAATGGTGTTGTAGAAAGAATGAACATGACAATCATGGAATGTGTTAGAAGTATGAGGATACATTCTGATTGCCCTTGCGGTTTGGGCGTAAGCCGATTGATACAACGGTTTATTTGATTAACTATGGGCCTTCAAGTTCACTAGATGGAGGAATACCAGAGGAAGCTTGGACCATAAAAGAGGTAGATCTTTCTTTTCTTAAAGTTTTTAGTCCATAAGCTTTTGTGCATGTTGATAAGGAAAATAGGAAAAAGTTGGATACAAAATCCAAGAGGTGCACTTTCATTGGTTATGGATCTAGTGATTTGGTTTCCGTTTTTGGGATTTAGAGAATTCTAAAATTATTAGGAGTCGTGATGTTGAATGGAATGAAAAGAGAATGTACAAGGATCAAATTTTGGTACCTAAGGATGAGAAAATTGAGAAGTTTATTGATGAAAATGAACTCTCGGGTTTTAAAGAAACACCTACAGAAATACACAGTAATCATGGTCGGTTAGTCCTTGACCGACATCGGTCAGATGAACCGCCGACGGTTACAGAGATTAGAACCGTGCATCGATATCGAGCGAATCGACATCGGTTAAAGGTGACCGTGTCTTTCACCGTCAGTTGATACTAATGTTCGGGAGGCCCAGATTGAGCTTACGTACACCAACTCCTATAAGAAGGTCACAAAGGGTAAGTAAACTTCCGAAAATATTTACACCTTCTCTATTTTATTTATTGTTGGTGATAGTGGTGAACCGAGAGAGCTTTGAAAAAAGCGCAATGTAGGATAAGACTCATGTTTAGTGGGAGCATGGCATGGATGAGGAGATGAACTCCTTGGAATAGAACCAGACTTGGGATTTGGTTAAGTTACATGCAGAGTAAGAGGACATTGTAGAAACAAGTGGGTTTATAGAATTAAGGAAGAAGAGGGTGGATAGAAAAGGTATAAGATAAGGCTTGTAGTAAAGGGATTTGCACAAAAAGTATTGACTTTGGTGAAATATTTTTTCCTGTTGTTAAGATGACTTCTATTCATACTGTATTGAGTTTAGTTGTAGTAGAAGATTTGCATTTAGAGAAACTAGATGTGAAGATGACTTTCCTTCATGGTGATTTGGATGAAGAGATTTATATGCGGAGTTGCTTGGGTATGAATTCAAGGGTAAGGAGAAACTAGTGTGCGGTTGAAAAAGAGCCTATATAGGCTCAAGCAAGCTCCAAGCCAATGGTACATGAGGTTTGATAGTTTTATACATGAGCATGGTTACTTGAGATGTGAATCGACCATTGTGTTTATTTCAAGAAGCTTAAAAATGGGAGCTATATTATTTTTTCATTGTATGTGGATGATATGCTTATTGTAGGATCTAGTATGCAGGACATTGGTGAGCTTAAGAGAAAGCTATCTCACACATTTGCTATGAAGGATTTAGGAGCTACAAAAAGAATCCTTAGCATGCAAATACATAGAGACAGGAAAAACAAGAAATTGTATATTTGTCTTGGGAGGATTATATCCATAAGGTGTTAGAAAGGTTCAACATGCGAGAATGAAAACTGTTAGTACACCTACGGTTGGACACTTCAAATTGAGCAAAGATTAGTTTCCTTCATCACATGAGAAGGTCAAATACATGACATGAGTGTCATATGCTTTAGTAGTTGAAAGTCTCATGTACACTATGGTTTGTACTAGACC
This sequence comes from Taxus wallichiana var. yunnanensis, assembly GCA_018340775.1. Lineage (NCBI taxonomy): Eukaryota > Viridiplantae > Streptophyta > Pinopsida > Cupressales > Taxaceae > Taxus > Taxus wallichiana. Next base: position 967,392,704 of record CM031240.1, read on the forward strand.
GAGAATTACACAGTGAATGGGAGTTGTGACTAGATATATGGCTAATCCAGGTAAAGAACATTGGAAGCAGTCCAATGGATACTCAAGTATTTGAAAGGGACATCTAACATGTAGTTATGCTATGGAGGTTCGGATATTTCATTACGTGGCTATGTTGATTCAAATATGGCTAGAGATTTGGATGGTAGGAGGAGCACTATTGGATATATTTTCACAGTGGGTGGAACGACAATTAGCTGGATTTCGAGATTGCAGAAGGTTGTGGATTTTTCTACTATAGAGGCAGAGTATGTTACAGCTATAGAGGCTAGCAAGGAGATGATATGGATGAGTAGGTTCATGGAAGATTTGGGAAAGGAGCAAAGTGATTGTAAACTGTTTAGTGACAGTCAGAGTGCAATTCATTTGGCAAAGAACTCAGTGTTTCATTCGAGAACAAAACACATTCAATTGAGGTATCACTTCATATGATAGGTATTGGAGGATGGAAAATTGAATCTGGAAAAGATTCATACGAGCAAGAACCCTACGAGATATGCTAATGAAGCCATTAGCAAAGGAGAAGTTGGAGCTACACTCCACTTTTGTTGGTCTTCGAGTTTGAGACTTGAAGAGGAAGAAACAAAGCTAAGGAAGGATCCAAGAATGATGTTGTACATGTATGGTGCAATAATTAAACTCCAAGTGGGAGATTGTTGAGTTGTGGAGCTCAATTACTTCATTTTAGCATGTAATTGGAACTTGTTGGAAAACACAATAACCGGCATTGGTTAAGGGCGAATGGCATCGATCGAAGGCAAGTAGGAACTAATAATGGTTAGGCAGAACCAACGTCGGTTACCTGTGCTGACGAAGTTTTAATTAACTCTCGGGAATTATATCTATTTTTAGCATTAAAATAGATTTATTAATTGTAATTGCATGGCTAAGTGCCCTAAGGCTAAAAATGACTATATGAAGTTAAAATTAGGGTTTAGAAGTAAGTGTGTGGATCATAATTACAAGATAATTATGTGAGAGATAATTCTTGGAAAAGCAAGGAAGAAAAGCTTGAAGGAAGAAAGTACTGAACATCTAAGAGGTGTGGAAGATTGTAAATCTTCATTGTATATCTTGGTAAAGCTTTGGATAATAGATTGGCTTGTTTCTTGGTGGACGTAGCCCACACTAGGTGAACCACGTTAAATCGGTGTTGATTTATGTCACTTATTTTATATATTTCTTCCGGTAGAATATCCACTTTTATTTGCATGTATGCTTAGATCGATATATTATCTCGTATAACCGGTGAGCTAACCCCAACAATGCGTAACCAGCGCAAAAGGCACTTCTTCCATCATGATTTTTGCTCTCGCTACCTCGTGTTGTTTTGTGCTTCTTCCTCTCTTGTACGTGGATCCCTAATGTAGCCTTACCACGACACCGACCATCCTTTTTCACCTTTCCTTGCATGTACTTCCTTTACAGGGCCATTCAACCGGGCTTTCCAATGTAATCCTTCCTGTGCTTCACACTTCAAGTTCTTCACCTTACTCCACCCCACACTAAAATGATGTGCGGTCCTCTGCAGCGATTATAACCTTCAAAAAGTAATGAGATTACCGGTGCCCAGTATGCACACAAAACAACAACAAGAAAGGGAAACACAAGAAAAGAAAATGCATTAAGGGAAATCCTAAACTAATTGACAATACTACCTTATTTACAAACACCAAGAAGACTTATTTATAGTAGGGCTTCAACCTACTCCCATTGAAGTGTCTTGGCAATCTCGTCCCATCTAGCACTTGTAATTGGCACGCGCCCAAATCAAGGATGTACGAGATGATGTAGGGACCCAACCAATGGACTTTTAACTTCCCAGGATGGCGCAGAAACTTTGAATCATATAGTAAGACCATCTTCCCAACCTCAAACTTCTTGTTCTTAATGTGACGATCATGCCATGCCTTTTGTTTTGCTTTTTCCGTCTTCTGGCTCCACCTGGCGAGTGATCATCTTTCGTCCAATTGCATTAACTTGTCAATTCTTTCTTCCAACGCTTGTTCATTGGCCAATCCTCCTACATGCACTATACGTAGAGAAGGTAACATGAATTCAACCAAAAGTATAGCTTCCGTGCCAAAACACCGGTTGAAATGGTGTGGCCTTATTCAACCTCTTGTAGGTTGTCCTATATGCCCAAAGAATAGCTGATACTTTGTCATCCCAATCATGTCTACCAACATCACAAATCTTAGTCAACATGTGGCTAAGTATTTTGTTAAATGCCTCAGTAGTTCCATTTTCCTGAGGGTGATAGGGAGTAGTTTTGTGATGGGACACCATGAATTTTGATAGCAGAATCCTAACCGTTTCATTGAGGAAATGCATACCTCTATCACTTGTCAAGCTTAATGGGCATCCATACCTGTTGATTATGTTTTCCCATAAAAATCTAGCGGTAGCCATTGTACAATCCTTTGTAGGCACTACCTTTTCCCACCTTGTCAAATAATCAGTGCAAGTGAGGATATACTGTGAACCAGTCCTTCGTGCGCATTTGGCGAGATTGGTCTGATAAAGTCAATAGCCCACTTCTCAAATGGTTCCATGTTGGCTATTGGTCGCAAGGGCATTTCATCCCTTTTCCCATGTTTTCCAAGGCGCTGAAATGGTCACAGCATTACAAAACTCAATGCATCTTGATAAATGGTCTCCCACCAAAGCCCTATGAGTAGAATCTTCCGTGCAGTTACATTTCCCGCATAGTGTCCTCCTGCAATCCCACCATGCGCTTCTTCCATAATTGTAATGCGCTCATGTTCTAGTATGCATCGGCGTAAAACCTCATCACAACCCATTTTGTACATGTCTCCACTAATTAGCATGTAGGGTGTGACGCGTATGGCCAATTTATTCTTCTCCAAGGCCTTCATTCCATCTAGTGCCACACCTATTTTGAGAAATACTGCAATATCCTCCAAATCTGAGGGCGCGCAACAATCTAAATAGTTGTGCATCTGGCATAGTCTCTTCAATACTCTGTGCGTCCTCCCCTGAATCAATCCTAGACAAATGGTCAGGCCCAAATTACTTTTTCCTGGTTTGACAACCATCGTGAACTCAAATTCTTGGAACAATAGTACCCACCGACATATGCGCCCTTGTAGAACGAGCTTGTTCACCAAGTATCTCAATGTCATATGGTCAATGTAAAATATAAAAGGGGTTGCCAACAAATATTGTCTAAATTTATGAAGTGTGTAGATCATTAACAATGCCTCGTGCTCAGTCGTAGTGTAATTCTGCTCTACTGGTGTCAATTTCACTTGCAAAGCACAAAGGATGATTAATCATCCCTTCACCAAGATGTGCAAGTATTGCTCCAATGGCGGTTCTGAGGCATCCACATGAACATGGAAAGGCTTATCCCAAAGAAGGAAATGTAGGATGGGCGCGGTGATAAGCCTATCCTTGAAAAGTGTCAAATGTCTTCTAATGTGCCTCTCCCCCGATGAAAGGCACTCTTAGGTCTCTAAGTAACTCTTATAAAGGTGCGAAAATCTTGGCATACCCTTTGATGAACTTCTGTAGTACCTCATGTATGCCCAAGAAATCCATGCATTGCGCTTTGACTAGTAGGCTCCTCAATCCCATACTTAATGCAACTTTTACAGGATCTACTAGCATGCCCTCCTTACATATGATGTGCCCCAATAATGTTTTAAATGGGGGTAGCAGACACATTTCTTAATGTTAAGGGATATCCTTAACTACCGACATCTTTCAAACATCACCTTTAAGTTGTCACAATGGTCCTTCACTAACCCATATATCTTTATCTAATCATCCGGGTAGACTTGAAGGAATTTATGGATAAAGTCATAGAAAGCTTGTACCACAATGCGTGAGAACACAACAGGTGCATTCTTCAACCCAAACGACATGACTGTATAGGAAAAACTTCCCCACTCAGTGGCAAAAGTTGTCTTCCTTTGGTCCTCCTTCATGATCCTTACCTAGTGATAGCCCGAGAATCCATCTGTGAAAGAATAGACCTCGTGCCCTGCCACTCCCTCTAAGATTTCTTCAATAAATGGGGTTGGGAAAGGATCAATGATACATACTTGCATTCGGTCCCTGTAATCAACACAAATCCTTATCCTTCTGTCCTTCTTGATGCTAATTACCATGGGACTTATCCATTCTAACTCTTCAACAACCTCAATAATTCCCGACGCTATCATCTTATCTATTTCTTCCTTGACCTTCACGCGTAGGTTAGGATTCATTTGGTATGGTCTTTTCTGGACCGAATGCGCACCTTCCTTCACTTAATTCTCATTTCCCCCAAGGAATGGTGAACACCTTTAAGTTCATGATACTGGCGTGGGAATAAATCCTCAAACTCACATAAAATATCAATGATCTTAGAGACTTCCTTCTCTGACCAATAGTCTCCAATGATAGCCTCCTTAGGCTCCTCATCTGAGCCGATGTTAACCTTCTTTGTCTTTAAAGGCTCATGATAGGCGCGTGCACTGTTCATCAAAGACATTTCTATGACTTCGTGCATCCCTACAGAATGGTCAACATCCAAGTTTTTTTGCCTCTTCACCATCAATAACATACACCATCTTCCCCTTTTATTTTTCCAAACACACACGCTCAAGTTGTATCTCTTATGTTTCTTCTTCCTCAAAGCGCGCCTCCAGGCTAGGTTCACCTAGCAACTCCAATAGCCTATCTTCTGCCATGACACTATCCCCTAATGGTAAGGCACTTGACAACCTACAATGCCTTATCCACCAAGGGTTTTGTACTCCGATACTCGAATGTTTGAATGAGATCACTTCTAACTCTTGCCAATTCCTTATGGCAACGTGTCTCGTAATGAACGGCGTGTCTCGAATGAATGGTAATGTTCCACACTTCCCACCATGCTACCTCACATGCTTGGATATGGAAGGAGTGGTATTTTTACCATGGTATTTTGTAGGGTGGAATACAACTTGTGAACCCATAATGAAGGTGGTAATGCTTCTGCACTTCCCATCCAGGTTGCCTCACATGCTTGGATATGGAAGGGAGTGGTATTTTTACCATGGTAATCTTTTATAGCCATGGGCACGTTGGTCCTGCAAAACCTTATAGAGAAGGCAATTCTCACCTCGTGTCATTCCAAGAGATTATCCCGATGCATTGCCCACCAAATACATCGGTCCCAGTAGGACGTAACTTAACATCCCCTTCATTCAGTTTCCTCCTCCTTCCCCTACTAAGCTTCCATCTCCTGCAAAAAGACCTCAGGGAAGGCTCCTCCTGAGTACTTAGGTAGCTCCTTTCCTCCTAGATGCCAAACCGTACGTGCCTTTGTCACCTTTGTTACCGATCCTCTCAAATTCCATCCAATTAACTCATAGGTTTCATGCACCCAATTATTACATGCTATCTTGTTAGTTTCACTTAGGGACTGATCATCCTCAAATTGGATAACTCCTTCTGTGGGATGAATTGTCTCTGGATCTCTAATTGAGCGCACATATATTCTATCCAGGACCTCTTCTCCCAAAGGTTCAGTATAGGGTGTTGATTTCCCATCAGCCAAGGGTATGATGACCATTTCCTCTTCATTTTCAAATCTTATGTATCCCTTGTTAAATCAAAGATCCACATTATTCTTATAGCACCATGGGTGCCCAAGTAGTCTTTGGGAAATTGTTTTCCTCGGTGAGCGCCAAGACTTCAAAGTCCCCAATAAACTTAGCTCCTAGAATGGTGATGGCTGCATCCTTTAAGATACCAATGGGTATTGCCTTCATTTTGTTTACCATATACAACACATTCGAAGATGGCTATAATGCAAGCCTTCCCATCTGATGCCATGCATCCAAGGTGTGAACATTGACCTTCGTGCCTATGTTAATGAGGATATTACTAAGGAGCCATCCATCCACGACCACATTTAACATGATCTCCCTATCATAGTCAAGGCTTGTGAGGGGGAAGGTTTACATGCAAGACCCTCTCGCGCTCTTCCTCGATGCGTGATACCTTCTCTCTCAACCATGCTCCTAGCAATGGAATAATATTCTCTTGCCTTAGCATTCTACATACTTCCTTGACTTCATCCAGGTCATCCTTTGGTGCCTCGACCTTCCTTCTTTGCTCCTCCCTCCTGGACTAATCCTTTAGACACTGGATTTCTCCTTGTAAACTCTGAATGACGTCCATGGTTTCTTGATATACCTTCTTTTGATGTGCAGGGTCTGGGTACTTCCCATGTGCCACTTTTTCCCTTAAACCAGGTTCTTCTGCCTTGGTATTTCCTTTACGTGTGTGGCCTCTGCTCTTGTTGTTACCATAACAAGTTCCAAGCCTACATCACATATCACCATGGCATCTATTATGTGTTATCCTTCTTAATGTTTACCATTGCGGCACCCTTGTCTTTCTGAGTGCTGCTGATTCATCTGTTCAAACAACTCAGGGCACTCTCATACTTGTGTTTCTTCCCGCACCATGAACACTACAATAAATCTGGGCACTCGCGATTGTAGTGGTATGTAGACCCACAATTAAAATAGGTTCCACATGGGAACTCACTTCTTCCTCCTCTATGGTTACCATGACCACATAATCCTCTGTGAAATCCCCTTCCGCACACGCCTCCATCTGTGCGCTCCTCATAATGGTGGTCATCATTCTTAGAACTACTGGCAAGGCTAGTTTGGCGCACACCAAGATCAATGGCCTCATGGATCTGATCAATAAGCCTATAATCCTTAGTGTCATGGGTCATAGAGGTGCAGATCTTACAGTAGCAAGACACATTCTTCTAAATTACACGCTGTAATAAGGGACATCTACTTGCATCATGGTCCCCATGACAAATCTCACAATCTCACTCACACGGCGCGTACTACCCTTCCGGGGACAACTATCCTTGACATGCCCCTCTACTTCACAATCTATACACCATATACCACTACGAGTCTCATGGGCTGAGTTCACAGACAAATTTTCTAGCTACTTAGCCATAGCAATGATTTGAGCCTCCAGAAATGGGCTAACACCAGTATCAACACTTCTAACACTTCGACGCGGTAGCTTCTAACGCCTCGTGCGGATATGTGAAAGTTTTATGAGATAAAGCTCTTCTAAAAGGTGTTATCAACCCCCAACAAACCATTGAGCATGTTGTGAAGGGTGAATGTCATATGATAATTTTGACAGGAGAGTTTTAAACCGTGCATCATACTCCCACACACTCTCTGCCATTCCTTGTTGAATCTCCTTTAGGGCATTGATGCTCTTCTGTTCAAACTCGGGGATATGGAATTCTGCCAAGGAGGCATTCTCTAAAGCAGTATAATCCACCACTATTTGATGAGGGTCATATTTCCTATACCAGCTATGTGCACGCCCTTGTAACGTCATTACAAATTGCTTTCTTTCCATTCTGGGCTAGTGATTCCTTTCACGCACCATAGTAGCTCACACTTGTGAACATGTTCTGTAATATCTTCAATACCTCTGTAATCTGGCAAATGTAAAGACATCTCAAAGAAAACTTGAGGAGGTTGGTTGGGGTCCTTGTCCTCTTGAGCCAAATCCTTGGTTTCCTCTGGTGTTTCCCCCCCCGGATCCACTAGATCTACCAGGTCTTATGCCTCTGACCCACCAAATCCACCAGTGTCCATTCTCCTCCTAACCACCACATCCATCGGAGTCACGTCTGTAGCGGTCGTCCAAGGGTCCCCAATGTTCCACTTAAATTGTGCATTGATGGTTTGTGATAATGCCCCACTACCACTAGTGTACCCCGCACCACTCCTAGACGCGAGACCAAAGGCTTGTGTACTTTCTCCTTGTCCAAAAATTCCTCTGAATACTAGAATAGTATATGTAGCCATAGAAGTGGGAAATGAGAAATTGTATCTCTTAGGCGTAGATATGTCACTTCCACTGATACCAACTGGGTTAACAATATTCTCACCTTGATCTGGAAAACCAAGCACCAGGTTTTGGTCACTAGGTGGGTTCGATCTGTGCCCAATGACTCTTCTCTCTCGTGCGATGAACTCTCATCGAAGCCAAGAAGGGGTTTCTCTTACGCACTTTCCAAGATGGGGTAGCACAGTTTGCTCAGGTTCCACATCCTCTATGTGAACCTCAACACCTTCCCACAACGTCTACCTCTATAGATCCATCACACCTGCAACCTCGCATTGTCTAGCAATCTCCCTTTCACGTGCTTCACTATACTTGAGTCATCTCTCCTCCCTTTCTTTCTCCATCATAATATCTGCCATCTTCCTCCACCCTAGCTTCCTCACCTAGCACTTAGAATGGTTTAGCCAGCCATCGGAAATGCCTCTAAACTCAAGGTAATAATCAAGATCTTCATTGCCAGAGGGATAACACGTAGAAATGATCCTCTGGGCTCCCAAGAAACTCAAACTCAACAACTTCCGAACAAGAATATGTAGAAATAGCGTACTCCAGTGAGTATAGCTAGCTAAGTACTCCTTTCCACCAATGATCCACAACATGAGTCCACATCATATCTGCATCTTGCAACCTTTGATACTCTTCATGGGTCCACACGCATGATCTATAATATCAGCTTGATCTAGACATATATGCCGAGAGCCATTCATATAGTTCTACTGGGAAGCAACAAAAAAAAGTTTCATACAAATCATGGTAGAGGTTCTCTTCTACCCATCTACGTGCATCAAACTCAGGTCCAATGTTGAATCTTTGAGAAAATTCATCCTCCATGCTCTTGAACCATGATTCAACACTTTCTAAAGTTAAATGCTTTGTCATCACTCATTGCACAGATCATGATGTATGCCATTTCTTACTTCAATTTGAAAAGAGGTCCCATCAAATGGAACCAAGATGTATTCATTTTACACCCACCAAAAGAACAAGGGAATCCCATACACGTGACCTATCACCCAGCGGTGCCGGGTGCTCACCGAGGCATGCGCAGTGCCGAGTCTCTCTTTATGTGAGTTGAGTGGAAAAACATCATCTATGATCCAAAATTTAAAGGAAGTGAATGGGAATGAAACATGCGAATGTCATAGAGCTTAGAATGGCTCTAGATCATTGCAGTCATTACATATAGAGATACTTTATGATTAAGAGTTGAATCAAAATAGAAAGGGAAATGCGTAAGGATTTAGAATCATTCCATAAACATGGATAAAACAAACCATGAAGATATGTAAATGCACTAGATCATTAATGATCATATTCATATAAACCGGTAACCTCATTACATTCATTAGATTCATCACAGAGCATCGCAAAAAGGTAGATCAAAGTCATGCATCATAATTGGGTCCATATCATTTAGCTCTCAAAAATAAATTTAAACCTCAAGCCCTTGATACATCCTTTTCTTATGATTTATCTACCCAACCCAAACAGAGTTTCTTGCGGCATTTTTGCAGAGCTCCGTTCTTTATTGATCTATCTATTAGATATACGATCTATATCTTTGTGTATGCTTTTGTGTGTCTATTTCTTCTGTGGGTGCTTGTATATATAGGCATCCTAAAGTGCCAACTCATCCTTCTGTGACCTCAAATCCAGCGCCAAGTGTCTGAATGTGGTCCTTCATGGGAGCATGCTCCTCCATGCCTGAGCTCTCCACTTTTTCCATGATTTCTTCTAGAAACTTCTATTGCAGGGCATATTCTTCCTAGGCCAACCTGTCGCCAGCTAGCACCTTATCCACTCCGCATGCATAGTCGGGTCATGCTTTTCTCGTGTCCTACCCGATATGCCAAATATGACTAAGTCTCATGACCTTGTCTGTCGGTCAGCTGCAACACGGCCCTTCTAGAACCTTTACTAGAACCCTACCTTGCGCACCCATCCTTGAACCTAAGCCTTGCGTGCCCATGCGCCTTTGTGTACTTAGCCAATATTTTAGGGGGCCCAACAATTAGGAAACAACAAGAGAAGGTATAATGTTAAGTGTGGATATGATTATAAATAAAAACCACAAAAGAGCACATAAAAGGAAGTGAATCCAACTGTAGATAGAATGCATAAATTGTATTACACAGATACCAAATTGTTGACAAAATTGAGAGTAATAATATTAAAAGAGGTCAACTAAAAAGGCAATTCTACAATATACAATAGCTCATACTTTTGGGGAATTATGTAGTTACTACATTTGCTAGATAGAAATCATGATAAGAAAAAGAATTGTCAACCTAAGCTTGAATTAATGGTCGTCTCTCCATATTAATTATCAAAAACAATTGCTTTAGGATTTACTTAAATAATTTGAGATGGGAGAATGGAGTAGAAAAACCAAGTTTAAAACTAATAGATGTTACATTTCCTCCACTTACCATAATCATGGAGAGTATTTTGGTTATGTTTATTCTACATACCTTCGGACTCTTAGGACATCTTCATTGAGATATTATTCGATGTATAGCTATTGCACAAGACAAAAAATGAAGAAATAAATCCTATTTAACAAAAAAACATTTCAAGAAATAGAATTTTTGTCATCTCTTAATATCATTACAAGCAATATAACTTTAGACAATGTAGCTAGAAGAGCAAGAAATTCACACAATAAAATGTACACGGCACGGAGAAGATCGCCCACAAAGTTAGCATACTCTTTTCAAATGTTTGCTTGGACATTTCTTCAATCTCGACCTACCCCCAAAACCCCACAAAACCAAACATAATCCAATCAAGTCAAAAATAAAGGGGCATGGGATAGGGTTACTTCTCTCACATCTTTCAATCAAGTATATAGCTTTAAAATACCATATCCAATTATGGGTCATAATTCATACGAATAACACACTTTTTTGCATCGACACCAATGTTTGATCCACTTGAAGCCTTACAATCTTTGTCTTGATCTATGTTCAATTTAATGTATGAATTTCATGTTATTTTCGAGAGAAGATTGTGTTCAAGGAACTCATGCCCGCCAAAAAGGTCTTACACAAATTAAAGGCTATTGCATGCAAAAAAAAAAAAACAAAAAACAACAAACTTGCATTCAACATGCAAAAATGAAAAAGTAAAACTATCAAAAATAACCGAAAAAATGTTGTTTAGAATCATTACTCCCATCAAATTTAATCACGTTGAAAAAAACATCCAAACGGTTGTTAAATTTAACATAGTGGCGTTAATGATCGGAAAGGCCTTTCTAGTAGGGGAACGCCTTTGTCGTAATTATTAACTAGTGGTCTCTCCTAGAGGAGTAAAGGTTACGTCGTTAATGTGTCGGTAAGAATTGGACTGTAATGCAAGGTATCAATTTAATGCTTGTAATTTTGTAAAGTTACATAAAATGCAATGGGCAAGATGATGGTGGTTGTGGGTGGAATGTATTATCAAATGCCAAAAGACCAAATTTAGGTGTCTACACAAAATAACCAATGAAATACAACTACGTTTTTTACAATTTCCTATTTTAGAGACTTATTCATATCCATATGTTCTTTCTAGGTTTTGCAGGTACATTCTTGTTGTTTTAAGAGCATAATTTTTATATTCACTTATGAACATGAGTAGGTGAATGGCTATTTATAGCTATAGGCCTAAATAGGGACAATTCGTATAGTGAGGCATGTGTTATTTATCAATGAGGAGGGTTACTTATTTTATGTGTACAACATTTTTTTATACAAGAGGTGATTGAGGTTTTTATCATGTTTATTGGGTTAATTTTATTTTAAAAAGGAATATGGGAATGGGTTGTTCAATTATTTAAGTTTGGTTGTGTTGAGTATATGTAAGTTGGTTTGATGAGTCGTATTTATTTCATGAAGCTTGTAATTGAGATGGGGGAGCTAAAATGACATTTAATAATGAAGGTTGAGAGCTTTTTGTGTCTCGTAAAGGAAATGGGCAGGGTTAGGTATGAGTAGTCACGTAAAGAAGGGTAAGTGGCGTAGTGTATGACTTGAGGATGGTAATTTACGTTGGCGTATGTTGGTATGAGAGGTGTTTTACAACGCTTTTCTTTTGTGATTTATTGAGGTAGGTTGTTTGTGGGTGGGGTTTAGTAGAAAACATAGGTGGTTGTGGTAAATGTTGGAATCATACATAGAGGTGTAGCGATGTAGTAAAGGTAGAGTAAACAAATACAAACCCTTGTATTTCAAGTATTGCTTTGAATGAACTGAACATGTTTAGGTAAGATGATGCTTTAGTGGGGTAGTTTTTTGTTAGTTTAGAAATAAAAAGAGTTGGAAAACCATATACATTTTTGTGTGTACTCTGTACAGTTTCAGCTACGTACATGTGAAGGGGGAGTGGTTTACATTGGTGGTTGCTCGTTAGCCAAGGGGGTGGGGTTATAGTATGTTGTGTAGAATTGTTCGCTAAGGATGTGGATGTTATCTTTGCTTGCAATGGCTACTTGTTCAGTGCCTGTTGTGCTTGTTCTAATTTCCGTTGTGTTGCCCACATATAGGGTGACAAAAGTTTGGCTACATACGGTCAACGATAGTTTCAATAGCATGTGGCAGGTTTCTTGTGCACCAATATCTCGATCAGCAATTGTTTCTCAAAGAAATTTGTTGTACGTTGTGCTTACAAGTTTTTAGGTGTTGTGCTCTCTGTGATTCTGACTAACATGTGGTGGTATGTTTTTATTTATGTGTGTGTTTGTGTGTAGTTAAAATATAAAACGTAGTTATCTTATGTAAACAAATCTTATTAAAAAATGGGAATTTACAGGCATGAGAAAGAGGTAAGACGTGGTGTATAAGCCATGCAGACATGAAAAGTTTAGGAGCAAAGAAGACAAGGATTGCTTGAAGCAGTTTTATATAGAATAGACTAAAAACATTCGTAACACCAAACACGTTTTTCTCTCATCAGCTCGATGAAAATGTTATGATCAAATATAAATTTGGTTATTTCTTAGGGTGTTTCATATTTATTATGGAAATAGGGAATGTTTGCTAGAGCTTGGAGACCCCAAATAACATGTGTGTTTCTTCAAGATTACACAAAGATTATTGACATAGGAAATTTAAATTTGAATGTTTTGAATTTGTGCACAGACATGCCAGTTAAAAATTGATTGCCAAGTAATGACTGAGTGCATTTGTTTACATTTTCTGTAAGTCGTTCGCATGTGTTTAGTATGCGTACATATTTTGTATGTGTGAGAAATATACACTTTCTATTATTGTTTGATGGATGTCCATACCTTGTTGTAAAGCTATCAATTTGAGGAGGCATATGGAAAAGGCATTTCTTTGAACAATGTCAAGACATGAAGAAAATTATTTATCCTGTAACCAATCCACATGCCTTGTGCTTTTGCATAGATTATATATAGTTAAAATTATAAAACTTAGTAATATTATATAAACAAATCTTATAAAAGGAAATGGGAATTTACAAGCATGAGAAGGAGCTAAGTCTTCAACAAATTTTGATTTGTGATCCAATACCGATAATTTGAAATTACATGCCTTAATTTTTTTTTTTCAATGTATAAGGCATGCAGAAATGAAAAGTTCAACAACAAAGAAGACAAGGATTGCTTGGAACTATTTTTATTGAATACACTAAAAACATGCATAACACCAAACGTGTTTTGCTCGCATTAGCTCCAGGAAAATGTAATGGTCAAATATAAATTTGCTTATTTATGAGGATTTTATATATTTATTTGAAAAATGGGGAATGCCCTAAAAACTAAGTATTTGTTTGCTCTTATCAACTCGGTCGATTCGGCTTTGTAAAAAAGGGGTTGGAGACCTCAAATAGCATGTGTGCTGCTTCAAAATTACACACACTGTTGACATAGATAGTTTAAATTTGAATGTTTTGAATTTCTGGACTAAGACGCCAGTTAGAAATTGATTAACAAGTAATGAAAGAGTGAATTTGTTTACATTTTCTACAAACAGTTCGCATGACCTCAGTACGCATACATATTTTGTACGTATGAGAAATATCCACTTTTTAAAAGGTATTTCTTTGAACAGTGTCAAGAGTTGACAAGAAAAGTAGGATATGTTGCAGTAGGTGGGTGCAGTGAATAAGTTGTGCATGCTCAAGAGTGGGGAATGCGCGCCCAAGACGAGGACTAAGGTGAATGACATGATAAGAGTGCACGAAAAGTGTTGGAAGACTTCCTCTTGTCTACCCTCCATAATATACTGCCCTTAGACAATTGCATTGAGGCACAAACATGATTCTGATTTGACACAGTTCTACGTGTTCAACAAAAACAACTAGCTGAAACCTCTTCCCAAGTGAAACAATTTGGAAAACACTACATATAAACGAAATAGTCTTCAAAGCCTAAATAAAACATAGTATAAAAATCAGATGGAAAAGCGAAAGAACAAACCAATGGTAGGAAGAAACAAATTCATGCAAGGATATATGTAATGAAATTACTAGTATAATTCAAATTATGAGCAGCAATATAACACCAAATAACACAATATTTCAGAATAATGATCTCAATATGCAATTATAATAGCTTCGCCACTTCGAGGGGACAACCTCCAAACCATATAATAAGACTCAAATGCTCAAATGATAATGAACTACTACCTAAAATCCCCTATATATACTATTCATATGTTATGGCCATCACCAAGGCTGACCTATTAAGCATGAGAAAGTATAAATGATATAATAAAATGATATGGTAAGCCACAAGTCAGCTACTCATATCCTAATACAAGCAATAGGTTAAGGGCATAGCATGCCCTTCCCCTTCAAACCAACATTGTCCTCAACATTGAATAATCCTGATGTTGTTGCAGAAAACCTTCATCCTCCCAAGTTACATCTTCTATGCTTAGATTCTTCCACTTGATAAGATATTCCTTAATGTCTCTGGTTCTCAGCCTCTTAGTACGTGTTTGCATAATCTTCTCTGGCTCCAAAATGATTCTTCCTTCCTCGTCAAGTTCTGGTAACTCTATCTAGGCTTCAAATTTCTATCCAATAACCTTCTTCAGGCATGAAACATGGAATACTGGGTGTATGTGTGAAGATGGAGGCAACTCTAGTTTATAAGTAACACTGCCAATTTTCTGTAGAACTTGATAAGGGCCATAATATTTAGGAGCAAGTTTTTTGTCATTTTTCTGTTGCTTTAGAGACATCTTTTTGTAAGGCTGAGACGTATAAAAACCCAGTCACCAATTTCAAAATGTCTTTCACTATGGTGTTGATCTGCTTGTTGTTTCATCCTGTTTTGTGCTAATGCTAAATTCTCCTTCAAACTAGCCAAAACCTATTGTTGTTGATGTTGAATGTGTTCCTCAACATCTCTGACCTTAGTTTGCACCCTCAAGGAGGAAGTGATAGAAGGTGGATGGTAACCATATAATGTTAAAAATGGGGTCATTTGAGAAGAGGTATGAAAAGATGTGTTATACCACCATTCTACAAGTGGTAGCCATTTAATCCACCTTTCTTGCTTATCTGATACAAAACAACGTAGATACCCCTCTAAGCATTTGTTGACCACTTCTATTTGCCCATCAATTTGAGGATGATAAGATGAACTGTGAGCTAGCTGAGTACCCAAACATGAAAATAATTCCGTCCAAAAATTACTTGTGAAAATAGGATCACGATCACTTACAATTATCTTTGGGGTTCCATGTAGCCTTTGAACTATCTCCAAAAAAATAACTGCAATTGTACTAGCAAATGGATGTGATAGGGCACAAAAATGGGCATATTTTGTGAGCCTATCCACAATCATGAAAATAACATTCTTACCCTCTAAACAAGGTAATCCGGTGATGAAATCCATGGAGACCTCCTCCCATCTCTGGCTAGGAATTGGTAAGGGTTACAATAGACTTGGTGTCTTAATTGTTTCCCCTTTGTTCTGTTGGCACACTAAACACTCTGATACAAACTTTTGTACATACCTCTTGAGTCCTTCCCAAAATAATTCTCTTTTTATTCTATGATATGTCTTCAAAAACCCAGAGTGTCCTCCAACAGGTGAGGCATGTAGCTTTGCGAAGAATCTTATGCTTCAACTCGTAATCTTTACTCAAGTATAACCTATCCTTATACCATAGGGCATTTACCTTTCCACTCAAATTTGTTAGATGTCATAGATCCTTTCTTGATATTCTCTATTAGAGATTGTGTATCCATGTCTTGATCCCATTCCAATCTTGCTTCATCCACCCAATCGGCATCAACATGGACATTCCACATAGTAAGGCATCTCGGATGTATCCCTTCCTGACAACGCATCGGTACTACATTTTCTTTACCCTTTTTGTATATGATTTCAAAATCATAACCCAACATTTTTATTACCCACTTTTGTTGTTCCTCGATGATAACCTTTGCTCCAAAAATAGATCAATTTTTTTACCTCAAGTGTCTACCCATGAGATAGGGCCTCCATTGCTTGACCGCATGAAGAATAGCCATCATTTATTTCTCATAGACAGGTTTGAGCAAATATTTTCCTTTGAATTGGAAACTCTCAAATGCAATTGGTCTTCCTTCTTGCATTAGAACTACTCCCAATCCTGATCTTGAAGCGTCACATTCAACAATGAAGGTTTTTGAGAAGTTGGGAGTAGCCAAAATTGGGGTGCTACACAAGGCTTCCTTCAGTTGCTCAAAGGATTTAGTGGCTAAGTCTATCCAATGGAAGGCATCCTTCTTTAGCAATGCAGTGAGTGGGGTTGTTATTCTACCATATCCCCACACAAATCTTCTGTAGTACCCTGTTAGTCCTAGGAACCCACAAAGATTTTTGAGAGTTTTGGGCCTTGGCCATTCCACCATAGCTTTGATCTTCTTGAGGATCAACTTTGACACCTTCATGGGATACAATGTGACCCAAGTACTCTACCTCTTGTACACCAAAAGAACATTTGGATGGCTTTGCATAGAGAGTATGTTTCTCCAAAACTTCCAACACTTTATTTACATGATGTAAGTGTTCTTCCCATGTCTTACTGATAAATCAATATGTCATCAAAGAAAACTAATACAAATTTCCTTAAAAATGGCCTAAAATAGTGTTCATCAAGCTTTGAAAGGTTGAAGGCGCATTTGTAAGACCAAAAGGCATTACCAAAAACTCATAATGGCCCTCATGAGTCCTGAAAGCCATTTTATGAACATCTTCCTCTTTTATTCTAATTTGATGGTACCTCGAATGAAGATCTAATTTTGTGAAATAAATAGCACCATGCAATTCATCAAGTAAATCATCAATTACTAGAATAGGAAACTTATCTTTGATGGTGTACTTGTTGAGTTCTCGGTAATCTGGACACATCCTCCATGTTTCATCCTTCTTACGTACCATGACCACTAGTGAAGAATATGCACTCTGGCTAGGCCTGATGATACCTGCCTTCAACATTTCCTGAACCATTTTCTCGATCTCACTTTTCTAGGAATATGGGTATTTGTATGGTCTAATGTTAGGTGTTTGGCTCCCTGGAATCAACTAAATGACATGATCATGATCCCTAATTGGTGGTAGTCCCTTTGGAATTGCATCAAAAATAGATGAGTGAGCATCAACAATCTTTTGAAGATCGGGTGGCATTGAAGACTCTGTATTTTGTACTTCTATGGAAAATAACTTTGCTATAAATCCATCTACTCCTTTTCTGAGAACCTTCTACATTTGATGAGAGCTAATAATCTATGGAGACTTAGCTACCATCCCATTCAATTGTATTGTCCTTCCATCTGAATGAAATCGCATGAACAATTCTTGGAAATTCATCTCTATAGTACCTAAGGTCAGTAAGCCATCGACACCCAAAACAATATCTGCCCCTCCCATAGAAATAACAAACATAGGTGAGTCTAACATGTAGTCTCCCATGGAAATCTTGATACTATGACACTTTCTGTGCACTTGACTATCCCACCGTCTACAATCATAACTTGCATTTCTGGAGCTGGGTAAATAAAACAATTGAGGCGGGCAACTAACTTACTATTTATGAAGTTATGAGTACTCCTCAGTCAATCAACATTGTCACCTTCTATTTTTTGAGATAGCCAATAACCTTGAGTGTTTGAGGAGTACTAATACCTGATAATGGATGGCAAGAAATTATAGGTTGGTGACCCTCTACTTCATCTTCTACCGGTTCCTCAACCTCTCTATAATTTCAACGTCCTCATCATCCTCATTACCTCCATCAATATAGAACAACTTCTTCTCAAAGACATTTGTGTCCCGGTCCATATTTTCTATCATAGTTAAAACATAATACTTTTGCTCTCTTTTCTTCCATTTGTTGAGGAGTCAGTCTAATTGGCCTAGAAAATGAAGGGGAAGAGATACTACAGGTCTCTGGTGTTAATGAAAGGCGACCTCCTACTACAAAGAACTTTTTCCTCTGCTCGACATGCCATGATAATAGAATCAGAAAGCTTGAGTGGATTAAACATATGTACCTCATGCTCGATGTGGTCCTTAAGACCCCCAAGAAATAGGTCATTCAGATTCTCTTCTAGTATATTCTCCACCCTTAAGGATAGGTTCTGGAATTGATGCACATAATCTTTGATTGATCCTGTTTGTCATAACTTTGCTAATTGACTAAAGTAGTTCTCTAAAACACTGGAACTATAGTGCAATTACAACTCCTCGATAAAAACTATCCAAGTGACACCGAGACCATTCTTCTGCCTCTGAAGCACATAACCATCGATACCAAATGAATTGGTCTGGTTCAAGATACAGGGATGCCAATGTCACCTTTTGTCCTAATGGTGTTTGATGTAGCTCAAAGAAGTTATCCATTTGATTTATCCAATTCAGGGGATCTTTACCATCAAATTTGTGCATATCCACTTTCAATCATGTTTCGTGGTTACGAATAAGTTGGATTCTGATTAGGCTGGAAAAGTGATCCAACATGGTTATTTTGTCCATGATTTTGAACTAAAGATCCTCCTTGGTTGATATGGGATGGATTTGGGCCATACTTGTTTACCCTTTACATGTTGCATGATATCATCCAACCGATGATGATTGATTTGGTTTATGTCTCCTTTAGAGGCCATCTCATATTGTACATTTCGTAGCTCATACTCAAGTTGGCTCACCTTATGATCAACTAAGGTAAACCCTAGTGATGAGGAATCTGTATTTACCCCTTCTGACTCCATCTCTTCAATCACTATCCCATCTTTATCTAGGGGTTTTACTGGAGTAACCAAATTCTTTTTTGCTCTTGTGGAAGGCCCCGTCATGATATCAAACCTTAGGGTTTAGGGTTTCGATACAAATTCACCAAACAGCAGAAAAAAACACATAGATGATACTAATACTATTTTTTTAGAGATTTCCAAAAATGTAAAGAACTTGAAAAATTCCACAATTTGTACCCTAGGGAGTGATTTTATGAAAAACCCTAAATTTGTAATAACTTGTGTGCAAAATAAATTTAAAAAGTTTGAAATTTTCAGGGAACCTTACTTGAAATGTTTCGCAACTCTGGTAAAAATATCTCCCACCAATTCGCTCTGGTTTGAAATATATTGCGGAAACAAAAATTAGGTTTTTGCCCTAATTTTGGCCCAGATCGCAGCTCTGATACCACTTGTAATGAAATTACTAGTATAATTCAGATTATGAGTAGCAATATAACACCAAATAACACAATATTTCAAAATAATGATCTCAATATGCAATTATAATAGCTTCGCCACTTCGAGGGGGCAACCTCCAAACCATATAATAAGACTCAAATGATCAAATGATAATGAACTACTACCTACAATCCCCTATATATACTATTCATATGTTATGGCCATCACCAATGCCAACCTATTAAGCATGAGAAAGTATAAATGATATAATAAAATGATATGGTAAGCCACAAGTCAGCTACTCATATCCTAATACAAGCAATAGGTTAAGGGCATAGCAATATACACACAAAATAACTATATGATGTACGTAACCTACATGTGTGGCGATCATGGCCGATTAAAAACATGCAATGGGAAGGAGGTCGAGGTGGTGGCTGTCAGACAAACACCTCAAGCAATTGGGTGTTGTCATGAAGGTCAAGTGTAGGGTAGAAACATGTCTTTGACGTAAATATAAAATAGTGCAACTATTCAAAAACTCTTGCTAGTATGGAAGTCATTAAAAGATCTTCTTTAATAGTTTGCCAATAAAGGCGTCCACCTTTGAAGTTGCCTTTGCTAGAAAGTACCAAAATCCGGTTATGTTTTCCAAGCATTCTTTTTATGACAACATAAATTTCTCCTATGCCAAAATAAATATATAAATATTTATATTCTTTCGGCATAATTTGCAACTCTGTGGATTGTTAGTATATACCACATCTACATCGAGGCAAGTAAATATGTTAAAACCACACCACTTGGTGATAGAGAGGAAGAGTTGCTTTTAACTCTAAGGAGTGGTTGAGCATAAACTAAAGAATCACATGTGGAATGTATAATGAAAATATTGAAGGGATTTATCGAAGGAGTCAAATTGAAGGGAGAGAAACACGAGGATGGGAACATGGGTGAAGGAAGAGGTGTTTCAGGGTGGAGAAGTGTGAGGGTGGGAAAAATGGAATGGGGAAACAATGTGAAACTCACACCTCCAATAATGCAAATGTGTTTAACTTCATACATGCAATTTTTCTTAGATTATATATGCGAGCTTAAAGGGTCCAAAATAGGAATTGGGGGAATTATAATAGGATTTTGGTTAAAAATCAAACATTGATGCTTTCTTTTTGTAGCACTTTATAGCCTCCTCAGAGTTCTTGCTCAAGCAAATCATGAAACAACTAATGTACACAAAAATCAACAATAATAGAGCTCACACATTAACTGGCCATATGAGTGAGAAGTAGAAAATATATGTCGATTGAGGTAAAAAACTCAAGGTTTTTTATTCTACAACATTAATTTTTTTGAGATACTTGATGAGGACATGAATGGAAAGTTGAAAATGAACATGTGGGAAGTAATTAATTTTTCATTGAATTTGGATTAGGTGTCTTGAATTTGGTTTGGGTGTAGAGAATTTGGATTAGGTGTATAGAATTTTGAAGTTTAGTGGTTAAGGATTTAAGGGTTGGATTTTGTTTTGTTAAAATCATTATTCTGTCGAATTCATTATTTCATTAAATGCGTCTCACAACATCCCAACTTCATACCGCTTTACTTAGTAACTCTTAAAATTTGTATTTACATACCTTTTTAGTAGTATCTCTTGAAATTTGTATTTAGTGAATAGTTAGACAACACGTTTTAAACCATCATTCATATTATTGAACTACAACCCATTTGATATTTGACAATTATTTAGTTCTAATATTTTTATATTTAAAATATCTATCTATACTAAAATTAGTACTGAAACAAAAACTTAAAACCTGTGATATTTATTAATGTTTTTAAAATATATATTTAAACTACCTATACTAAAGTTAGTAAATGAAACCATTAAAATTTGATATTATTATAAAAATCGTTTATCAAGAATAGTTTTTACTTATAAAAGATATTCGTTTACATGTTGAACAATTAACATAATTTTAAAAAGCTGTCTTTTTCCTTTCAAAAGATAGGGCTTTTTAATTATTATTTTTACAAATTTCCCTGGCAATCAGTATAGTTATCTATTTAAAAGCATTAGTTTTGTATTTATCCGAGCATAAATAATCAATTTCCGATTAAGAAATTGAATTTCAGTGGATTTTTTATGAGATAACATTCTATAGCAGTAAGATTTTTCGGTGATAGTTTTGTAATTTAGAAGAGGAAAAAGTTCAGAATTAGAATGGTTACATCTATATATATAAAAAGTGGACTTTAAAATTCGTAAATAAATATTTCACTCTACAATTTTTGTAGCATTAACAAATTAATAAAACTGCTTATGTAGCGATAATAATTAACCTTCCATGGCTTAAGGAAAACATGAAAAGCATCCATTCAGGATAATGTTAAGGAAATTTTGGGATTCGAACCCCATCCATCTTTAGTTGCCATTTACGAGATTTTGGGACGTTGCTCATCCGAAACTTGAAACACCTGGGCCTTAGATGCTTCAATTCGACCAAAATATTGTCCAATCCGGTCACACATATTGCCTAAGTTCACCATGTAATATTTTAACGCATGTATCACCAAAAGTTTGATTTGAGATGATACAACCCATGTGAGGTGACCGTTAGATCATGTGATTTGAAGCACCTTAGCCGTCGATTTTACGACGATAAGACATGTATGTCCTATGTCAAACCAGGTGGCTCGCCCTCCTTATATAATTTGGAGTACACCTTCGACATAATAAACTATTTCATAATTGATACAATTATAGATATGGTTAAACTTAACACATATAGCTAAAGACATGCTCTTCAATATTCATCCATCCAATACCATTTACATTTACGATTTCGCACTTATACAAGTGCATTGTCGAGTAGAAATTACATTGATGTGATATGTTCCAAACTTCCTCTCACAAATAGGAGAGGGGGACCAGCTTATTGAGTACTTCAGAGTTAAGTATGGCAATTTCAAATGTAATAATATACACTTAAAAACATATTAATGTAGTTTAACTTTTAAACATTCTAAAAATACTTTATTTGTTTTTGTAATTAAACAAAAATACATTAATTTACATTATTCTAACAACTATATATTTTAACCCTTTTTTATATTAACTAAGATTTTACCCCTTCATTTTTAACATTATGAAGTTTTGGAAGGTATTGGAAGTTTGTTGGGAAAACATATCAAAACAAATATTGAACCGACAAAATTGGGGTTGTTCACTTATGCTCGTATATGTATGGAGATAGATCTCAACAAAGGACTATCAAATAAGATGACATTCAATCTAGGTGAAATGCAATGGTCTCGAGCCTTGATTATGAAAACATGACTATTTTTTGTCGTATCTACAAGCAAACATGACATTTACAAGACTCTTTCCCATAATTCAAAGGGCAGCCAAAAAGGGAAAAATTTCCCTTACAAGCCCAAAACATGGCAGCCCTATCCTCATCTTGAGTTGAAATATGAGGATAATTTGATAAACAAATATTTGGGTGTTGATGACGATAGAAAGGGAATGTAAATTTTAAAAGTACAAGTGTCCACAAAGAGACGTGATAGAATCGATTCAAGGGGCCCCTAGAAGATAGATTCAATGGAAATTTCCATAGGGGAACAAAGATTTCATGAAATAGATTCAGTGTTGGAAAAAGTTAAAAAATATAGAAGGAAAAAAAGGTGGATTGAGCAATAATTTGTCTGAATAAATATGAGTTTCGGTGTATTTTTGCAGTAGTAGGCACTACACCTATCATGTGTTATTTGTGTTGATTCATTGTTTTGTTTATATTTCTTTTTTTGTCCATCTCTCAATTTTCAACTTGTGGATTTTTTGTGGTGTCATGTGTTTTCCAATTTTTGTTTGGGCCATTAGTTTTTCGACCACTTTTTTTTATTGTAACCATCTTGTATTTGTTCACACCCTTTTTAAAATTAATTATATTTGTTATGCAATACACAACAATAAAAAGGAATGTAAGGTCGGAGACTAGGAGCTATTATGATAAATTAACTTCCAACATTAATTGTATAAAATCATAATAAATGTATTAGTTATTTTGATAGATGTATACACACTCAAAATACATGAGAGAGAGAGAGAGAGAGAGAGAGAGAGAGAGAGAGAGAGAGAGAGAGAGAGAGAGAGAGAGAGAGACCATTTACAAAAATACAAAAATAATTTGGGAAGATATATTAGAGAAATTGGAAGTGCAGAGCCTAACAAAGCTTCACTTTTGAAACTATGATATGGAAATCTTCCGGTGCGGGATTGTATGATCTAGTTAGGATGTATAATCCATTCCCACCCCTTTTGTATGGTCTTGGACGCCTTCAAAATTGGGCTTTGTGGCTTTTTAGGTCCTTTGGTGGCCTAGAATTGTACTTCGATGTCAAACCCTAGTTATCACATAGTCTCGATATTATCTGTAATCTTCGAATCACTCTAAAACCCTAACCATGGGTAGAAGACCCTATAAGAAGGTTAGTGTTTGGGTTGTGGTGCACCTCATGCACCACCTATCGACACTACTTGAAGAGGCCTCAAACCACACGTAGTTATCCACATAACATGTAATATTTATATGGACAAGCTAGTTGGCAACTTGAACCCCTTTGATCATGCTTGATTGGATTATGCTTTTGTTAAGACTTGGAAATAGGAACTTGGTGTGATTGGATGTGAGGGAAGCTAAACTCGTTAACTTGGTTAAGAACCCCTTCAATCATGATTGATTGGTGCATGCTCTTAAGACTTGGAAATAGGAACTTGGTGTGCTTGGTTATGAGGGAAGCTAGAGTCCTTGACTTAGTTGAGTGATTTTGAACTATAGTTGTTGTTTCCTTAATGGATGTGCATCATATTTAGGAATATTTATGGAGCCTTGAGTTCTTTTTGAGTTAGTATTTGTAATGAGATCTCATGAGAGTGCCAGGTTATCAAATGATGTTAGTTTAAATTTCTTATACGGGGTTACGAAGGTGAATCATTATGATAAGGTCGACCCAAGAGGATAAAAAGACCCAACAAATAACGAAAGCGCATCAAAGTAGTAGATGTGGAACTTGTGTCGATTCAAGACTTTATAAGTAGGCCAGACCAAATTATACAAGATAACCAAAATGCACGGTTTTGGTCAAGGATAAGCTTGGTGAAATTTAAAAGTTGTAATATGGAAAGTCTGACTTAATAATTGGTCTTGCGTATTGATATTCATAAAAATTCGACACATGGGTGTATGTAAATAAATATATTAGACAAGAGATGGTGATATGCACTAAGTAGGAATAGGATATGGGTGTTTGTCTTAGCCAAAAATTACAATTGCAATAAATAATGTCAAAAGGTAAATTTTCAAATTTAAGTGTATACATTTGCCCCCTTTAAGTATGAAATGAAAATTTCATGCTTAAAGGAAAAGATACATGAGTGTATAGGCACGCTTTTTTTTTGCTCGAGTTTTTAGTTCATATGTGTTAGTATTAACATGTTCCACAATAAAAATTGCAACATAAAGTGTAGTCAATGTCCATAGTAGAAAATTGAATTGTAACTCAATAGTAATTGTAAAATTTGAACTTGTATAAAGTGAAATAAAGAGATGTAAAACATGGAAAGAGTACACATGTTTGATTTATAAAGGGAATATCTCCTTGTTACTTGCTTGTAATTGGAGATTTGGAGATTCAGTTTGTTGTTGTTGAACTTTGTTGAAAGATTGGGGTGATCAGTTCCCAATTGTGTCAAAGGAGAAGTGGAGTATTGGGTGCATGTAACCCAACATGTAATGGAAAAAGAAGAGGTACCAATGCTCCCCATGAAGGAAGAAGACAATACCCTAATATCTTCCCCTTTAATAATGAGGAAAGGAAATATTGCCTCTCGAAGAAATTAGTTGTTTTGATACTTTCTATAACCCCATGAACCACACCATTACAGGTGGATCCATGCCCAATTTCGAGTATATAAAAAAGGTATAAAGAGAAAAAATGCCCCATGTTATTCACATGAGTTGTCTTGTTGAGTAAGAGTGCATAATAGACTCGAAATATCAATGGAGAAGGAGATCCAACCCCAAAACAGATTGTATTTTGCAATTTGGGCGAACCGAGTATCAAGTAGGAAAACAAGTGAAATATTTCATGCCCCATGTAAACTGATATGAAACAGTGTCATTCGAGTATGAGAATATGCTCAAAACTTGTATTTATTATGAGAAATTTAGAACTATAGGAAAATATGATTTTTTTCCCCACGTAAAAAATGTGTGGTGTGGTTAAAACCATCCATACGGTCTTGACCATTATGTATGGTTTTTCCTATGTGTATTTTCTACCAAAATTGAATATATGAAGTTGTTTAGTACTTTTTCCCTATGAAAAATTATTTTGAACCTATGAATCTACTTATAAGTGTAGAATATACCCTAATGAAATCTCCCCTCTTTTGAGGTAAGTGTGAAAAAAACATTTGAGCATGCGAGATCAAAATAAAATGTTGGGCATGCATAGTATGTTTGAGAACCTATAATAGAGTGTAGGATGCTAAAGAGGTGGCCACTTTAGATAAATTGTACCAAAAAGGGGGTTTTGCATGGTGGTAACCATGTTGTGCAAAAAAGAAACTAGCAACCATACTAACAAGATCAATATAAGTAGTAATAACAACTAGAATAATAGTAATAGTAATAACACATGTATAATAGAGCTATAAGAGAGAGTAAACAATGATCAAGTGAGAAAACAAGAGTAATAACATGTAAATTAGAGTCACATCAAGGCATAGAGCCATAAACATGGGACACCCACGGTGTCACAAGACAATCAAGGCACTTAGGACGTATAAAGTGATTTAACAAAAATAGATTTTTATTAAACCCTATTGTAGAGTAACTGATGTAAAAATGCTAAGATACAATATGACACAAGAAAATAAGCATGTAAAGTAGAAACCCTAAGTAAGAGATGGAGAAAGAAGACTTAGTTGATTTACGCTTGGTCTAGAATCGAGATCGACAGGAGAAGTGATGAACAAACTAGGTAGAGTGTCGTTACAACACACTGTAAATTCTGACCAATAACAGAATGAAGCTGACACGGCTCCTCGGGATAGGCAAGGACACCGGATGCTGGAGACCACTTTTGGGCACCAATGACTATGCAGAGCTCAAAATATGATTTCTAATGTGTCACAAGGTTGTCATAATTAATTCCTATTGTTTGCAGACCGATCGTCGAGGGTACATGTAACTTGCAAAACAAAATTTCACTTGCACAAGCCCACAAACCACATCAAATCTAAAAAAAAGATGAAATACGGGAGTTGGACCGACCCCAACAATCACTCGACATAGCGCACTTACAACCGAGCACTACACTACTTCTTATACTCCATGTAGTTCTTGTGAGTGTGTAGAAATGGTGCCCTGGGATCCCCTTGTGTAAGGTGCACTAGATAATGAGATAGATTTTCTAGAAGATGTAAATGTGTAATGGAATAGAATAAACTTCCCCTTCATATGATGTGTATGCAGAATATGCGAGTTCATTGTCCCTTGAATGGATGTTAGATGAATGCATTGAAGTGCTTTTGGTGCCTTTTGAATGCAAAATTAGGTGGTAATAGTAATGCTTAGATCTTAGTCCTTGATTTTGAACACATAAATATGTATTTATATGATTCCCTTGTTTGAATTTCATATTTGCCTCACGAGAGAAACACCGATCTAAGATCTTCTTAGAATAAGTTGCAGTCATTTTTAAAGCGTGGAGAAAAATTATACGATTCCGTCGATATCTTGTTTGCAAGAAACGGAGCTCGTTTGCAAAAGTTATAGCTCACTGAAATTTTTGGGCAACTGGAAAAATTTGGAGTTTTGTGCAGGTTGGACGTGTGCACGCTCACCAAGTGTTTCAATTATATTGCGACATGTGGAAAAATTGTGTGACGTACTAAAAGTGGTTTTTGGGAACGCCGGTCTTGGACACTCGTTTTTAGACAAATGGACCCATTATTTACTGGCTGGGGGCCCTCAGCCAGGTTCGACACACTCGATTATGGAGGGGTGTCTTGGCCTCCTTCTCATTTAATCACTATACCAACTTGTACATATATATGCCTATAATTGCATTTGCGCTATGCATGTGGGACTATTAGACATGCCATTTTAAACTATGCAACTACCATTTCCACGCATTATTTATTTAACTCCATATTCCACGCTTTACATTCAAATCACTATTACCTTTTTATTCCACGCATTAAATCCAAATCCTTATTGTTTCCCACGCATTATATTGTGCATTGTTTTTGGCACCTAAAAATAACACATACATGCACCATATACATCTAGCCCAAATAATGCGCCTCTTTCCATGGCTAAGGTGGCTCTTAAGCCACTAAAACCATGCGCCCACCTACCTTTTAAAACCTCTTCCAAGATTTTATGCGCCAAATGTGGGATATTGATCCCAAGAAGATAAGTCAAATGCATGGGGAGGAGAATGGAACCCGGGTGGGCCATGTAAAAGGATAAGCGCCCAGCCGGCATGCTAGGAGGCTTAGAAACAATATAAAAGGAGTGATATTTTATTTGTATAGCATTCGGGACTCTGTAAAATATTGTAATGCTCATAACTTGAGCTAGGAGTGGAATTTTGAGGAGATGTAAAAAGCAACCCCTATTATTTTTGATAGAGGAAGATTGTGAGAAGGTCAGAATTTTGTAGAATTCTTTGTAAAGAATTATTTTCAAGATTTTAATAGATCGGTCCCATTCAACCAGGACCCGGAGACGTAGGCCTCAAGCGCCGAACTCCGTTATCAATTCTTGTGTCAAATTCTTTGGTGAATTCTCTTCATTTCTTTCAATATTTGCATAGTACTTGCAGTTTTTATTCTTTTATTAAAAATACAAAAGGATATAATGCTCAAATTTTACATCGAAAATCAATACAAAGCAAAGAAATGTGTGTGCATAATTGCTAGTTAAATTTGGTTTTCGAGATCATTGGTATCGAGCTGGTTTTGACTGATTTTGGTTCGATTAACGTGTTTTGGATTGCAAGTTGTGTGTTGGATGTTAACAAGGTCTCGATCTAAGAAGGGTGAAGGAGAGTTAGTTGAAGGAGATCCCAAAATGGTACTGACGATCTCGAAGTCCTACATATGGCGGATCGAGAGGAAGTGGAAGAAAAACTTTCATCAATCATTCCAACGAGATGATGAAGGAAATGGTGGAAGAAATGTACCAAGATAGGCAAAGGGAAAAGGGAACTAGAGGAGGTAAGAAAGAAGAAAGCTCTAGTTCGATATTCCAAAAAGAGACTCTTTAAAATCTGATTTTCCTTCATTAAAGTTAGATATCAAGTTTGAATTGCCTATGTATCTTTGGAGAGCTAAATGCGGAGAAGTTGGATAAGCTGGGTCAAGCGAGATAGAAGTATATTGCAGGGTTCAAAGAATTGTTGATGATGAAGCAAAGATTCATCTGGAAACTCTTCGGATGGGTGGCACAACACTCATTTGGTGGGAGAGTAAGCTTTAGGAAGTGGAAGAAAACAAAGGTATAGAAATCACTTCTTGAGTACAATTTGTTTCAAATCTTAGGCAACAATTTTATCCTCTTGGTTATAAGCAACAAGCTATGATGGATTGGAAACATTAAGACAAAATAAGGGACAAAGTGTTCAAGAATACACACAAGAATTTAGGAAAAGGGCTCTAATTTTGGGAATTTCCCTAAACACAGAAGAAACACTGCTCAAATATATTGGTGGATTGCATAGTTATCTAAGGCATATGATACTTGTTTTAGGTCCTACTAATCTTGATGTAGTATGTGTTCAAGCAACCCATTTGGAAGCACGAGGGAAAATGACAAAGGAGTCCTCTTTCTCTTCTTTTAATCAAAAGAACAAGCAATCTGAAGGAAAAGGTTCGAAAGAACAAGGAAAAGGAAAGGGTAAGCATAAAACAAACTCTACTGTTAAGAAGGAAGATGAAAAACCATTTTGTAATCATTGTAAAAAAAACCATGATGAGTCTAAATGTTGGAAATTACATCCTAAAAAGAAGCCTAAATGGATGGTTAAGAAAGGAAAAGAAAAGAAAACAAACACTGTAGTGCATGATCTTGGTTCTGATTCAGGTGATGAAACCAAAATCACAACTATGAGTTTTCAAGGTAAATCAACTCTTTCAATTTCCAACAATAGCACTACAAATGTTGCATCTTCTTCTAGTAAACAAACTATACATGATGATAAGAAAAGAAATGAGCTTTTCCACATTAGAGTAATTTCAAAGCATACAAAAATTGATACTCTTTTTGATAGTGGATCTCAAGCTAATCTAATTTATGAGGAGGTTGTTAAGAAACTAGGACTCAAAACTAAACCACATCTCAAGCCTTATCCTTTGGGCTGGGTTTGTGATGATGCAAAACTGCTAGGTAACTAAAACTTGTACTTTCAGATTTTCCATTACAGACAAGTTTATTGATGAGGTTGAATTGGATGTAGTTCCTTTGGATATTTGTGGGGTGGTTTTGGGAAGTCCTTATTTGTATGATCGTAAAGCAATCTTCTATAGGGAAGAAAATAATTTTTTTGCTTGTAAAGGATGGAATTGAGTTTATTATTAGAGCTCACCATGAAAAGAATAATCTATCCTTGGTAACTGCAGGTCAAATGAAAAGGCTTGTAAACTCAAGCAAAAGTTTTGTGCTCATGGTGGTCAAAGCCAAAGAAAAAGAAAATGAGATGGCTTTTGAGACTTGCGATCTGAAACATAAGGATGAATTGGTAAAAATTGTTTCTCATTTTGATGATGTTTTTCAGGATCCACAGGGTCTACCTCCCAAAAGAGGGGTTCAACATGAGATACAGTTGCTTCAGGATGCACCTCTTCCCAATATCGGAATGTACAGGTTGTCAGTAGTAGAGAATGAGGAAATCAAGAGACAGGTAATGGAACTTTTGGCTCAAGGTATAATTCATCCAAGTACATCCCCATGTGGTTCACCAATTATATTGGTTCCTAAGAAGGATGGCACTTGGTGAATGTGTGTTGATTTCCGTGCTTTAAACAAGATTACTATAAAGAATCGTTACCCTCTTCCTAGAATAGATGATTTACTGGATCAATTAAAGAATGCAATTTATTTCACTAAGTTAGACTTAAGAAGTGGTTATCACCAAGTAAGAATTGCAGAAGGTGATGTTTGGAAAACTACTTTTAAAATGAAACAGGGATTGTTTGAATGGTTAGTGATGCCTTTTGGTTTGTGCAATGCACCGACAACATTCATGAGAGTTATGAATGAAATTTTTAGACCATTCATTGATAATTTCGTTATTGTCTACTTAGATGATATTCTTATTTTCAGTAAGTCATGGGATGAACATGTTAAACACATCTAGAAAGTCTTAGATGCACTAAGGAAAGAGAAATTGTATTTGAAGATGTCAAAATGTGAATTTGGAAAAACATCTTTAATTTACTTGGGTTATATTGTAGGAAATGGAGAATTGAGAATTGATCCTGCAAAAATAGAGGTTATTGTGAAATGGCCTAGACCCACTAATGTGATGGAAGTTAGAAGTTTTCTAGGTGCAGTTCAGTACTGGAGAAAATTTATTGCTAACTTCTCATATATTGCATCTCCTTTGCATGCTTTGACAAGTATTAAACAGGTCTTTCGGTGGGAGAAAAAACAAAAAAGCCTTTGATACACTCGAAAGAGAAGATAAGTACCGCTCGATCTTGGCACTTCCGGATTTACAACATTCATTTGAGATTGAGACAGATGCTAGTGACTACACAATTGGGGTAGTTTTGATGCAAAACAAACGACCAGTGTGTTACCATTCAGAAACCTTTACAAGTGCGGTAAGAAACTATCCAACTTATGATAAAGAGTTGTATGCTTTGGTTCAAAGTGTTAAAAAGTGGAAGCATTATTTAATGGGAAAAGAAACAATTATCCATACTGACCATCAACCACTTCAATACTTACAAACACAAACCAAATTGCAGCAGTCTAGACATTTCAGGTGGATGGGATTTTTGCAACAATTTCATCTTGTAATCAGGTATAAAAAAGGTATTCAAAACAAGGTTGCTGACATGTTATCCAGACCACCAGTGGTAGTAGCATCTATTCTTTTGCAGCATAGTTCTTTGGCTCATGTTAGTTACAAGGAACAATATGTAAATGATGTTGACTTTAGAGAAGTGTATGAGGATCTAGTAAGTGGGAAACAAGTAGGAGAAAAAGATTATCATTTGCATGAAGGATTGTTATATCATTCTGGAAAACTTTGTATTCCAAAAAATGAGCGTGTGCATATGATTAGGGAAGCACATACTTCTCTTATTTCAGGCATTTTGGTGTTAGTAAGATAGTTGCACATTTACAAAAATATTGTTATTGGCCTAGAATGCATGAACATGTAAACAAGTATATTAAGGGATGTGTTCTTTGTGCCACAAGCAAGCCAAAGTAACAGAAATTAGGACTTTACACTCCTCTTCCTGTTCCAACAAGGCCTTGGGAAAGTGTTTCCATGGACTTTGTAGGAGGCTTGCCCATGACACGGAAGAAACATGATTACTTATATGTGGTAGTGGACAAATTTAGCAAAATGTGTGTGTTGGTTCCATGTACTAAACAAATAACTGGTGAGGGAACTGCACATTTGTTTTTTCAGTTTGTTTGGGTTCATTTTGGTTTACCTACTTCAATCATATCTGATCAGGATTCTAGATTTCTTGGGGAATTTTGGTCAACATTGTGGGGGTTAATGGACACAAAACTGAAAAAGAGCACTGCTTTTCATCCACAGACTAATGGTCAAACAGAGGTTGTAAACCGCACAGTGGTACAATTACTTAGGGGCTATAGTAACAAACATCCTAAATTGTGGGATGAACATCTTTATTATGTGCAACATGCTTATAATCGTGCCTTACATTCTTCTACTTTGAAGTCTCCATTTGAGACTTGTTATGGATATCTGCCTAATTCTCCATTAGATATATATTATGGACATGAAACTGTTGTTAATGGTGCAAGTGATTCTGACAAGGCTAAAAGATTTGTGCAGAGAATACAACAGGTTCATCAGTATGTCCGTGAACAATTGGAGAAAAGTCAGGCTAAGTACAAAGCTAGGCATGATAAACATAAAACTGATCACAAGTTCAAAGTTGGTGATTCAGTTTGGCTTCACATCAGCAAGGAAAGGCTGACAAGTGAAGGTAAAAAATTGAAACCTATACGGTATGGTCCATTCCAAATATTGGAAAAAATTGGTAACAACGCTTTCCGGTTGGATTTACCTCCATATATGCAAATCTACTCAATTGTAAATGTTGAGAATTTAAGATTGTATGAACCACCTATGATTGTTGATCATGATGATTCTAACATAATGCCTTCCATTGATGATTTTGCTCTTGAGTATCTTGATGAGTTGCAGGAAGACATCATTTTGGACAGGAAAGTAAGAACTTCACGAGGGGTGATATTGAGTATCTTCGTGTTGGGTTTAAAGGCATGCATCCGAACAAGGCTAAATGGATGGAAATAGGAAAATGAGGGAGAAATACCCTCACCTATTCACCAATTAAGTTGACTTTTGGGGTCAAAAGTTTCTCAGTGGGGAGGAATGATCCAGAGGATCCTCACGAGAAACACCGATCTAAGATCTTCTCAGAATAAGTTTTAGTCATTTTTAAAGCGTGGAGAAAAATTATATGATTCCGTCGATATCTTGTTTGCAGGAAACAGAGCTCGTTTGCAAAAGTTATAGCTCGCTGAAATTTTTGGGCAACTGGCAAAATTTGGAGTTTTGTGCAGGTTGGACGTGTGCACGCTCGCCAAGTGTTTCAATTATATTGTGACATGTGGACAAATTGTGTGACGTACTAAAAGTGGTTTTGGGAACGCCGGTCTTGGACACTCATTTTCGGACAAATGGACCCCACTATTTACTGGTTGGGGGCCCTCAGCCAGGTTCAACACACTCGATTATGGAGGGGTGTCTTGGCCTCCTTCTCATTTAATCACTATACCAACTTGTACATATATATGCCCTATAATTTCATTTTACGCTATGCATGTGGGACTATTAGACATGCCATTTTAAACTATGCAACTACCATTTCCACGCATTATTTATTTAACTCCATATTCCACGCTTTACATTCAAATCACTCTTACCTTTTTATTCCACGCATTAAATCCAAATCCTTATTACCTTTCCCACGCATTATATTTTGCATTGTTTTTGGCACCTAAAAATAACACATCCATGCGCCATATACATCTAACCAACTAATGCGCCTCTTTCCACGGCTAAGGTGGCTCTTAAGCCACTTAAACAATGCACCCACCTACCTTTTAAAACCTCCTCCAAGATTTTATGCGCCAAATGTGGGATATTGATCCCAAGGAGATAAGTCAAATGCATGGGGAGGAGAATGGAACCCAGGTGGGCCATGTAAAAGGATAAGCGCCCAGCCGGCATGCTAGGAGGCTTAGAAACAATATAAAAGGAGTGATATTTTATTTGTATAGCATTCGAGTTTGTGCTAAAATATTGTAATGCTCATAACTTGAGCTAGGAGTGGAATTTTGAGGAGATGTAAAAAGAAACCCCTATTATTTTTGATAGAGGAAGACTGTGAGAAGGTCAAAATTTTGTAGAATTCTTTGTAAAGAATTATTTTCAATATTTTAATAGATCGGTCCCCCATTTAGGACCGGACCGAGCGTAGGCCTCAGCGCCGAACTCCGTTATCAATTCTTGCGTCAAATTGCTGGTGAATTCTCTTCATTTCTTTCAATATTTGCACAGTACTTGCAGTTTTTATTCTTTTATTAAAAATACAAAAGGATATAATGCTCAAATTTTACATCAAAATCAATACAAAGCAAAGAAATGTGTGTGCACAAGTAAGAAACATAGAAAAGAGGCCAAAGATAGTTATCGACCACTAGTTTTCTTGCTTAGGAATTTTGTAAATATTAGTGTGCTTTTAGGACCTAGAAATGTACCCAAGTGTGTAATTTTGTGTCTATAAAGCAAGAGATTAAGCGTGATATCTGAAGAAGGCATAGAACCAAAAATATGGGCCACCCACGGTGTCACAAGATAAGCAAGGCACTAAGGCCGTATACAATGAAATAAGTAAATTGTAACACAAACAACTAACAAACATGTCTAACAAGTAATATATTCAAATAATGATAAGAGTAATAAGCAATAAGAGATCATATGAATGAAGATGTGTCAACATTACACAAGACACGTGTGTTAGTCCTGTTAGTCCAAAAAATAATAAATACACAATATGTAATCAAGAAGCAATGAGGAAGTAAAATGAATTATAATAAAACAATAACACATGCATATATGGGGGATGCCCCAATAGAAGAATGTAATAAACCATGGTAAATTCTATTAGCATGTAATGATATGTGGATCTTGCATCAAGCTCAATATACCTCATGAATGCATGTGTGTAAAGAGTAGAAAAGATATGATATCAATCAAACCATAGTGACTAACAAAGTATGTAATGTGAGGCATTAACAATGCAAGCTATGTGTATAGGTCATACTTTTGTATTTTTGCAAACATATGAATGCTTTTGTATTATTAATATAGCTATGTATAAGAAAGAAAGGAAATATAAGAGTTACCTAATGAGGGCCTCATGCGGAGGCAAAGTTGAGCCAAGAGGCACAAGCCTCTCATGTGACAATGAAGAAATGTCATATGCACGTGGTGTCATAGTAGTAACATGTGCCATAGAAACTCAGGAAGGAGAGAAATATGGACTAGATCCATGAAAAATAATGTGTAATGGAGTATATCTATGAGGACTCAAAGAGAGGTATCTACAAGATATGAGACATGCACTAGAAGATCTGTGAGGAATCTTGGGAGGGTGAGAGCCACTAGATGTAATATGTGTGTGAAGAGATTTGTTAGAAAGATCTAGGAGGGTGAGATCCACTAAGATAACATGTGTTAGAAGGCCTATTAAGAGACTCGGGAGGGCTAGAAGGAGAAAATGTAGAAACATGATGAGATAATCTTGGAAGATGAGCCTTAGAAGGAATACCTCATATTGTGACAAGTTTTTATTAGTGAATAAACTTAACACATTTCTATAAA
This sequence comes from Taxus wallichiana var. yunnanensis, assembly GCA_018340775.1. Lineage (NCBI taxonomy): Eukaryota > Viridiplantae > Streptophyta > Pinopsida > Cupressales > Taxaceae > Taxus > Taxus wallichiana. Next base: position 967,428,479 of record CM031240.1, read on the forward strand.
ATAGATGAGATAACCCTAAGATTGCATAACTAGGAGTGAAAACCACTAGGAATGGGACCTAAGTAAGAAAAAAACAACAATGATGGGTTGAATAATATGACCATAAACATAGTTAGCATTATGTGTAATGTCTTTCATAAAAGAGAGGTTCCTAGTTAGGTTCTCAAATGTAGGGATCCAATCTAAGACAACCACACTTGTGTAGATACAAAGGTGTCTGCACTAAAGTTGTAAATCTAAAGGATAGTTCTACGGACATGTAAATATGAACTTAGCACTATTACATCATGGATCTAGTATGTCATGATATACATGATTCACGAGAAATAAAACTAGATGTTATCAACACATGTTTTTCTTTACATTGACATTTTTTTATCTTTCCATGTTTTTGTCCTCTACTTTTCTAGAATTTGAGCATCACACAACATGTTACTCATCTCAGTACTTCCTATTTTATCTTTAGAGATCTTTGGACATTAGTTCTTAGTAAGGGAAAAAAGTGCCTGGTGTTATTGGTTCTTTGGGTGCTCTTGTCCTTTCCCTTGTCTTTTTATGTTTAAAAGGTCCACCACTTGCTTATTTTTTCCTAAGTTTGTATTGATCACTTTGGGTCATCTTTTAGAGTTGTTAATGATGAAATTCAATCAAAGGAACTATATATATGCATGCCCTACTAATTATTCTAAGGGGAAAGAAGGAGGCAATTAGTGCTATTTCTTTCTATTTAGTACTCGGACAAAAGGAACGCTTGAGGATTGTATTTGGGGTACATTATTCACTACATATAAAGGGAAAATTCTGAATTCCATCACACACATTATCTTGGGGGCATCTATTTTCCCTACCTTTCTACATTTAGGTGTTGTCATTACAATATCTACTACTTTCATTCCTATTTTCAACTATATACACCATGAAATATTATAAATTATTCTAACATTCTAACAAGTGCTTCATATATATCACTTGTCTTGCAGGATTACTCCTAACCATGGTTATCTACTTTACTTGTGTCTTATCTTGTATGTTTGTGCCTTGTTTTCTATTATTTGAGGTTATGCCCTATGCTTGATTGCTTGTTTATTTTTATGGCCTTGAAGGCCTTGAGTGTCTTATGACATCCTAAGTGGTGTCCCATGTTTTCCACTAGCTATTAGGTTGTTCTCTTGATATGAGTTTACGTATTTGACTAATTTCTATTACATTGTGCCATGTTTTTTTATCACCAAAACTCGTTGTTGGATTTCTTCCTATTGTTATGGATGTGCCATGGTTGTTATACCATGCATATATATTATTCCTCTACATGAGTTCTTCATAAAATGTGCACATTAGCTTCATGTTCCCTCGTTTGAGTCGTGCTTGCTTTGATCCATCTCATGCACCCCAAATGAGTGGGGGTAATCATCGGGTGATTATTTCACCCTCTTAATAGTCCAAAACCAGATACAAAATGGTACATAACAAAATTTTATCAAATAAGAGCTAAGAAAATGGTTTAGAATCAAACATGATCCAGAAAAGACAAGGCTGACAAAAACACCTAGATCAAACGAGAAATGAATGGGAGCTAGTGTCCCACATGGGTGGTTTTATCCTAGAGACAAAAAAATCATTTGACAGATTAAAACATGTTTTGAGTAGTATTTTGCATAGAATCTAGTAAAAATATTCAAATCCAATTTACTATTCAAACAAAGAACAAAATCAGTGATGTGTTTCACACTTTGAACAAGGGAACTAATTACTCTTCTTTCTCGATTCACATCTTTCCTACCAAGTATCAAATAAGGAGTGGCACCTAGGGAATATGTAAGGACAACAATATGCCTAGAAAAAAGTGTCATCTATGGCTAGTTATTATTGGGTTGGTGACCATCTACAGTGATACTTATCCATGGGAAAACATCAATGGGTGGAGGGAAACTTCAAAAAAATATGACACCTAAATTATTATAGTATTCACATCAGTTCAAGAATTGATCACTCTTGACTCTTCCAACCATCTCCAAGGAAAAAAACACACATGAATATTATATCCTTTCTCTTTCGGCATTCAAGTGTACTCTATCCTTGATTCACTTGTTTTTCATACACATTTATATTCTTGATTTTTAAAGTTAAATTTCAATTTCATATATCATGAGCATTGACTACACTTTTTTATTTTATAGGTTTGTCCTTATCCTTACAAAAGGTAACACAAATGGAACAAGGATCAATCTCAATAAAAAATGCTCGTGCAAAAGAAACATTCAATTACAACACATATATCATTTTCACTACGAGAACAAGTCAACCCTAGGCTTCTCACCCCCTTTTAGATTATATGGTACACATCCTATAATTTCCATTCGGGTATGTTATTAGTTACAATCTTCTTTAGTTGTCAAAATCAGAAGATACACTCTTCATATCTACTTTATGCTACCAAATGTTCATTCACCAACATAAAGCAGGTGCAATGTTGACACAAAATTATGCACTTATTACTATTACATCACACCTCTAGTATGTCATTATATGTATGATTCCTAAGAAAGAAAACTAGACATTAATAACACTTGTTTGCTTTACATTTACATTACTTTATCTTTCCATGTTTTCATCATCTACTTTTATGGAATTATCCCTTTTCTTAAACATCACACAATGTGTTTCCCAACTTAGTACTTCCTATTTTATCTTTAGAGCTCTCTGGACATTAGCGCCAAATAAGGGACAAAATCACCCATGCACTATTGTCCCCTATATGCACTCTTGTCCTTTTCCTTTGTATTTTGATGTTAATCTTATTTCTAAAAGCACACTAATCACTCACATTCTTACCATTTCCATTATAATTAGTGATTTCCACTAATTAACTAACATTTCTTACCATTTTGGTTAATTAACAACTTTGTTGATTACCTAACCTCTTTCACATTCAAGATGCCAATTTACGACACATCGTAAGTCAAAATCCTTTTCCAATAAACAATTAGCGATTATTAGCTAATTAAGCCTATTTTACCCTTGTTTTGGTCAATAAACCCTATTATTGGCTTAAACCCTCTTCCAACCATTCAAAATCACCCCATTTCCCTCCAAGACATCTCAAAAGGCTTCAAAATCTTATCCTAGCCTCTTAATTGACCCTAAGTGGTTGATTAAGGCTCCTCACATCCTAATCACTTGTTAATTCACTAATCATGATTAACAAACCTTAATCAGGATTAACAAACCTTAATCTACTTTGTGCTTTTAGTCCCACATGCACCAAGATGCAAGTTTTCCTCAAAGGAAAACTATAAAAAGGACTAACCACATACCTTTAAACTTTACACCATGCTTTGAATTGCATATCATATAAGAAATATGATTAAGAGCCTTACTTCCTCCTTGGAATAGCTTGCTCAATCTTTGCCTCCAATCTTCATGTTGGTTAGTAGAGGGATATCCAATATGGCCTTGTAGCCATTGTTGGAGAGATCCTCTCACCATTTGTGAAGTAACAACAAACCATAATTTGATTGCTCCTAGATCTATTTAGGTCTATGTTAGTTAGCAATTCATACTAAGTAGGCATGCTTTAGCTAAGATTGATTGATATCATGTTAGTTCTTTTAAGTGTTCCATTAAGCTTTAATCATTGATGTTACTATTGTTAATTCCTAGCTTTGTTAATAGACTATGTGGTGTTAGTCTACTATTTAGCTTTGTAAGAGTTTTTAGTAGTTATCATTTGGCATGCCTTCGGTGGGACCATACCCCATTGCATTCATTTTTAAAAACTTTTTAACTTAGTTTCAAAGTTTTTAGTTTCAAGCTTTCTAGATTTTCAATTTTTCTAGATTTCAAGTTTTCTAGATTAGTTTCAAGTTTTCTAGATTAGTTTCAAGCTTTCTAGATTAGTCAAGATTTTAGATTAGTCACTTTCAAGCTTTTAGATTAGTTTCAAGTTTTTTAGAGTAAATTTCAAATTTTGTAGATCAATTTCAAATTTTGATAGTTGTTTAAACTAGATTAGTAGTAGATGTTTTATTTTCATGTTCTTTGCAGGATCTAAGGAGGTAAAGTGTTGTCAAAATTACATCAAAAAGTCAAAGATTTGAGCTTTATCAATTTTTTTGTCAAAACCCATGTTTTGACCACCTATAAGAAGGTGCACACACATGTTCAAAGGGTACACTCACATCTCTAAGGTCACACTGCTCACTTTACTAGATGCGCTCATGCTCTCACTGCTCATGCTTCATTAGCTCTTCACCATTGCATTTCATTGAATTTTTTCCCTCTTTGTATAAGTCATGTTGGTGCTTCAAAGTGTGTGTGCTGACATCTCATTGATGCATGTGCACACATTAATTGACTTGTGTGATTTTGATAGAGGTGTAATGCTCTTTAAAGATGCCTCGAGCATGTTATAAAGTGTGTTTTGTTGCGCTCTATAGGATGCATGTTCTACTTATGTTAAAGGGGTGCACTGGCATTCTAAGGTAAATTTTAGCTCAAATTTCAAAGTTTCAATTTTGGTTTTTTGTTTTTGTCATTTTCCAGGGTTTTTAGCTTTTATTAGTGTAGATTTTCTATTTAGAGTAGGTTTTCTAACACATTTACTTAGGGTTTGATGAATTAATTTTGTTTTCATGCTTTGTATGAGTTTGGGATAGGGTTGTGTATGCTCTTCTCTTGCACCTTGTGTGATCTTGAGAATCAAAAACAACTCTAAACCTTCTTTTTCTAACATTAGAGTAAGTGGGAAACTTCATTATTCATTTTTATGCTTAAGGGAATGAACTTTTCATATGGCATTTATATGATCCTTTAGTTTAAGAGCTTTTTCATTTGATAAACAACTAAGGCTAAAGCTTGTGTATGCTCTTCTCTTGCACCTTGTGTGATCTTGAGAATCAAAAAACTTTAGTTTTTCACTAAAAATACTTGGATTAATTGGGAATGAACCTTGATTTACAAATTATTATGGTGGTTATTTGATTTACAAGTTTTCATTGTTATCTAGTTGGGTTGTTTGTTGTGTATGCTCTTCTCTCGCATCCTTGGATGATCTTGAGAACCAAAAACAACATTTAATCCTCTTTTTATGATATTGTAGATCTTTTTGGATAACTACTAACTATTTGTGTGTAGGACCTAATGCTTTCCAAAGAAAGGAGAACTCTCTTCAAACCAAACTCTAACATACATGTGTGTTGTAGGTTGCTAAAGGTGGTCTAAACCAAATTTTCTTAATCCAAAAGATAAGAAAATACACCACTTTCATCACATATATATATGTAGGTTTCGGTTAAGAGCTATGACATCCACTTTAACTAGAGAAACTCCTTTGGCATAAGCCTTAAGATAACAAGAGGAATGCTCCTAGGAACCCCAAAGTAGTTCACATGTAGAGGAACCTTGTGAAAAAATGGGAAAAGTGCTCCACTACCCAATTGATTAGTACGCCTTGGTAAGATTAGAGTCAAAGTTATCTCCATTATGACCCTAGTGAAAATACAATTGAACACATTTATTGCTCATTGTATTGAAGGGGTAAAGTAAATCCGGGATACTCCAAGACTAGTCAGTGTGACTTTCTTGGAAAACAAGCTCGCAGAGGTAATTTGTGACACCTAGAGAGAGAACCACTAGGAAGCTTGTGGCTTGGAGCCAATTTGACTTAGACATCGTGTTTTAAAGAGCTCTCACAAAGTGACAACTTTTTTTGGAGTCAAAACCTTGTTATTTAAAAGGGAAAGAGTCCATTTAAGTTGAAACTACGTGTTATTATTCATCACGAGACCTATGACGTGTTACTTTGTCCTAGTTTTTCACTTGTCCTAAGACAAGGCAAAACTCTTGCCAAAGTTACACTTAGTTTGTTTCATCACCACTTGGTTTACACCTTTGTTTTTTGTTGCCCATTTGGGACAAAAAGAAAAACATATCTACGTAGTACCACTAGATTGATAATCGTGTCCACCACTTTTGCAGTCCTACTTTACATTCATCCTAGGGTCTTGAGACCTAGATGTAAGTGTTGAAAGTGTGTTGTGGTATGTCATTATATCTTAGTAGGCCATTTGTCTCAATACCCATAATCAAGATTTCATATTGTAGTTAGGTTGATATCATCATTGTTTTCCTTTGAGTTGTTATGCTGCCCACATTATAGCCATACAATTGTGATACTTATGTCTTGTTTCCATTGTGAAACTTGATCTAAGTCTCTAAATTGTATTGTTACGCTGTTTGCATAAGTAATAACTTCTTGATATACTTAGGATTAGTTTTTATCCTAACATTGTCTTGAGTTTTTGAGAGTGTTGAGGTTACATTGTTCAGCATTGTGAAACATCATTTTGATACTAAAATTTTAATTTTCTTACAAAGATTGATTACGTGTCCAAATAGTGTTGTTATGTTGCTCGCATTTGTAACTTCCATTTTCAAAGACTTGGATTTTTTTTGTGTCTAAAACTAGTTTTAGTATACCTTGTTGGAGATCACATCAACACTTTCTTAGTATTTAGGTCTTGTTTATTTTAAACTTGACCTAAGTGGTGATATTGTGTTGTCACTATTTTTAAACCTATCTTGGAAAACATAGGGAGTATACTTTGTTGTGATTGGATTTAGTCTTGTACTTGATTGTTGAGTCCTAGGTAATTCTTGTTATATATAAACCTTCCTTTTTGGTGTGTCATTATTTATTCTTTGGTGTCCTTAGTTCATATTTCTTTGATTCTTTGGATTTGTTTCCATTTTTTATTCGACATTATTTTTGATGATTTCACATATCATTACATACTTGGTTTGTCCTAGGGTTAATTTTTAAGCCAACCTAGTTGGTTAGTCTTTTGTGCCTCCTATCACATGAAGAAGAGGGGCATCAAAAATTAGGGTCCAATCCCTTTATTTTTCTAAGTTCATTGTAGTACTTCTACACATTTGTCAAGCCTTAGCAAAAACATTTCTTATCAAGAAACTCTTGCATCGAATTGAACATAGGAAAAGAGTTTCCTTTGTGTCCTTTGTGTTGCCCAATTTTGGTCAAACATTTTGACATTTACAGCTACAACTTTTTGTCTAAACCTTGTTGATTTTCAAAATTGTATCATTGCGATACCTATTTTCCTTATATTCTCTTTGGAAAAATCATGCTATCTAGGTCTAGGAATTTTCCAACAATGATTGACTATCACATGGCTCCTTATACATATGACAATAGGAACCTAGGTTTCAATGATTCCCATCAAAGGATGCCTATCATGACTAGACCTCGTTTGGTTCTTTTCAATTAGAGAACTATTTCACTTACCTCTTCCCCCATCTTTAACTCATGGTAAGTGGTATGATTCCCTTCCTCTTTTCAAATGATTCCTCTTTACTTGATCTTAGTCTTTTCCAAGATTCTCTAATCCAAATGATTCTTCCACTTCAAGATCCTCTCAAATCAAATTTCTAAAGATTCCAATCAAACATCTCTAATTTGAATCTTGAGTCACGATCCTCTCCCTCTTTGGGACCCCATTTATCAATCACCTCAATGAACCCCTTCCTCCTTGAAGATCTCTCCAACTCAAAGTTCCTCTAATCAATCATCCAAGTTGACCCCTACGTCACAATATACTTCCTGGATGAATGATCCTATTGCTTTCCCGACAATATGTCATCTTCTAGGAAAACCTATACCAAGCTATTTCAAATCCATGTCTTCTTCCACTCATGAGACATCTAAATCTAAGTCTACTTCATCTCTCAGTCATCTTCTTATATCAATTAGAATCCAATCCCTCTTTGGCCCTATGGGTCATTTTGATCATACCTTATTCCATATTCATCAATCTTCTAAAATCGATGTTTACATCCATGTTGAACCATTCACAAGAAATGATGTGCTAAGATATATTTTCAACACACTATCCAATTCCTTTATGGACACAATAAGGTCAAACCTTCCCCTTATCTTAAACATCTTCTAAATCTTCCACACTTGTTGGACCTATTTCTTCCAATCAACCTCTTATGGTTGACCAACAACCTACATACGATCAATTCATTTTAGAATGAAGAAGCGATTGGAGAATTTATGGGGGTACATGAAGATATTCCTCTAGAAAGTTACGAGAAGAATTCTCTTTAGACCTCAATACATTTGCATATTGTGGGGAAGAGGTTGATTCCTTTTATCATGAAACAGAGGAAGACCCTAGGATCATCACACTTGAACCTCCTCTTATTCTTTCATCTTCACATTCTTCATTGCATGATGAAATGCCTAGGTCTGACATTGATCCACGACCTATCTTCTCATTACCCAATCATTCTTTATCTATCATGATTCCTCAATCACAATCTCACCTTGGGTCACCACCTGGTAGCCCATCATCTTCTTCTATATGTGGGCCACCTCCAAGTAGCCCTTTATCATCTCTATTTGTCGCTCACCTCATGGTATCCCTTTTCTCTATCTTGGGGCCATGTCCTAGTCACATCTCATGGTCCTGAGACCCTCATCTTTGATTATTGGGCCACATCCTAGTCTCATCTTCTATATGGGCCACGTCTCAGTAGCCCTTCCTTTAGTCTATGGGACACCTCTTGGTAGCCCATCCTCTTCTATACTTGGGGCACATCCTAAAACCCCCTCATCTTTGATTCTTGGGCCACATCCTAGTAGCCCATCATCTTCTATCTATGGGACACCTCCAGGAAGTCCCTCATCTTCAATCTTAGGGCCACATCCTAGTAGTCCTTTATCTTCAGTCTATGGGACACCTCTTGGTAGCCCATCCTCTTCAATTCTTGGACCATACCCTTTTGTCCATCACATTATCCTTCTATCAATGATTGTGGAAAGCCCACCATCATTTCTCACATCAATTCTAAACATCCACTTTCTTCTCCCACTTCTCGGGATCGACAAAGTCACGTATTAGCTTATAGGAAACCCAAACAATTTCTTTATCAAGCTAAGATAAAAAATTCAAGAGCTCCAAAGCTCCCACAATTTAAACAATCATAAAGTTCAGAATCAAACACAATTCAAGAATGCACACCAACGTAAACCATCAAGTATGGTGTAAAGTGCATAAAAATATGGATAGGAACTCAACCTCCCACATACAAAAATCCATGTTTCAAGATAAATCACAGTCATTTGTTGAGTATGAGCTCACTACGATCAATCGAAATCGGAGATAATATGACTCTTGATAAGAAAACACACTTAATCTCCCTTATCAAGGAAATCACAAACATTATTGTTGGATCTTATCACACAGATTGATATTGATTGGTCCCAATTTCCCAAAATCTAAAAATAAAAAAATAAAAAAAAAAATACAAAAAAAAACATTTTAAAAAAAATCAAAGGTACAAAGATCAAACATTGCAATCAGGTATTGTATACACATGGATGTTCTTTCTTCCCTTTCTTTTCATTCCTCTGTAAGTCATCCACCATTTTCATCCCTTCGATGATATTTTGGTTAGTCTATTCACACACATTTTGTGACATTTATCTCTATGGTATCCATTTGACCTTGGTCTTTCATCACCTTGGTAAATTAAAGAATGACTGACCTCTTAGAGATCTTATCACAATCTACATCTAATAAACTTGTTGCGAAGAAATTTTGATATATTTGTTGACACTAGCCAATGTCATCATCACAATCACTTCCACATCCTTCCATCAAGCCATAAGTGATTCTTAACCCCTTGTCAAAAAATGAAGAGCTGAAATAAATTTTCAGAAAGCAAAAAAAATCAATCAAAATCAAAAAAAAAAAGCAAAAGAAAATCCAAATTGATATATAACTCTCTCTTGGGGTATTTCCAATAATCTCTACTGGGCTATGGATGCTTGGTGGAAGTAGAATAATGTTGCATGATTAGAATCAAATACATCTCCGTCGGGGCTATGGATGCATGGCTGGCAACAGAGCAATGTACGGCTCTCCTTCCACAATCCATTCAAAAATCAACTTTGAAAATAAATCATTCCTACACATTGGCTAGTGTGTCTTCACTTGTTGTTTATCAAATCTTCCCTCCAAGAGGTAATAAATTTCCATGTGCACACACTTTGGATCTCGATGAGAAAACATGATTAGTATGTTACCAAGTGTCTTTTTTTGGACCTTGTTTAAAATCTTACTTTAGTCCATATCTTGTCTCATGATTTGTGCCTTTGATAATCACTTTTTCATCATGAGGCTTCTAGCTACATTTTCCATATCCTTTCATAACATTCACATTGTTCTTTTAATTTATTTAGAACATCCATGTGTATAAGATTGCCTTTTTCCATGTTTGTGGGAACCTTTGTCCCTTTTTCACTAAAAAAATCTTCTACTTCTTTCTATCATGTGTTTCTTGGCCAGCTTACACTGGGGGCATGACTTGCTCCTTCCTAGCACATCATTGGTTTAAGTTCATCATCATGTTGAACCTATCCATATTGGCTTGATCCAACTTACATGTGTGAAGAGTTTTCCTTTTTAATATTCCCATCTAACCGGGGAAACTTTGCATCTTCACCTTCTTGCACATACGTGTGGCATTCTTCCCTTGTACATCCCATCTAACACTAGGGGCATCCACGCTTCTTTATTTTCTTGTGCATAGCTTCAGAAAACTCTTATAAAATCATAAAAACAATTGTTAAAATTTTGAAAAAAATACCAAACTTTCAAATATGTTTCTTTAGAAAATAAAAACATTCAAATATATCTCTATTAAAACTCAAAAATTGGTATAATATCAGGTAAAAATCCAAAAAAAAATGGTAAATTTTTTTCTTAAAATTCAAAAAACCAAAAACCCAAAAATTTAAAATTTGATTAAAAATCCAAAAAAATGGTAAAATCATTAAAAATCCAAAAAATTGTAAAAAATCAAAATTTTTAAAATTGGTAAACAACATGCAATGCCTACATTAAAGCATGTATCAAATGCATTTTCCTCGAACATCAAAATTTGTCCTACAAAACATCTTTCTTAGGTTCTTGCTTGTTCTTGTCTCAAATGACTTGCAGATCATTGTGATCTACCTCCATTAACAAAGATTGGCTTGCTTACTATGTTGGTACTCCCATGTAATGATGAGATTACTGTCGAGACTATGTGTCATAGTGCACAAATGATTTCCATGGGACTACTTGTGTCCTCCATTATTCCCCTTGCATGTATCCTTGCTTGGGCACCATTTTTAACCCTTGTCGTTACAACACAAACATTCGGGAACTAAAGCTTGATAACAAAAACATTGGTGTAACTATCTTGAACATTGTTTTTTGAGTATGTGTGATTGTACTTGTTTCTCTATTAGGTTAGTTGGTTCACTTTCTCGTATTGCATTGCATTATGTATGTTGCATGGAGTTACACATTTTTACAATGAACAAATGTTTTTTTATTAATAAAGTGGGTTGAAGGGACCCGTTCATGCGAAAAACGAGGCCAAATCCTCAAGAAAACTAAAGGCCATAAAAGGATTATAACTATGAGAAAAGCAGCCCTTCAACATAAAGGCATAACCCTATTTACTTCCCATCTAATAGAAAAAAGTCTTCTATGAACTGAATTCGTCCCTTTGTGTTTTTGTGCTTATCCACTTCTTGCCATTTGATCCGGATGAAATAACCAGCGCCAGGTCATTGGGATTAACTGATGGAATCACTTTATCAAAATAGAATCACAATCGATTATGAGTTTTTGATATATGCCCCTTTTTGATCCTCCTACTCTTGCTATTTTCCCGTATTCCCATTTCTCTCTCATTCTTTTCTCGTATCTATTTTACCATCAAACATTAGGATCTCTTAGCCCATTACATTTGAATTTCTTATCTTGTTTGGCTTTCATGAGTATCCCATCCACCTAAGAAGTCGATCCATTATGTAGCTTTTTTGTTTGTAGGAGACAAGATTTGTCTTTATGACCCAATTTCTTCAAATTCTACATCTAAAAGCAGCTTTCTCTCATAATCTAATACCTAAGAATGCTGAAAATTGTACCAAATTTAAGATTAATTCGATCTGGTAATTTTTTCTTAAGTCTATTCCAAAACATGCAGGGCATACGAACACATACCCGAATCTTTCTGGCATTCCTCTTTTAAAAATTTTCCCAAAGCATTTCCAATGTCCTCTAGTGCATACCACAATGCAAAGGGAGGTTAGGAAGCCTCCTCACCGTGGTGTTTTGGAGATCCGAATGAGTATTCGGATCAAAATCCATGTTGGGGTTAAAAATTTAAAACATGTCCTCCAACATGTCTCCTGAGATTCCCTAATAAACCACAGGACCCTCCAAAGCATGATTTGATAATCTTCTTCCCTAAAGTGGACAAATTCGAAAATCTTCCTCCAAAGAGAAATTTCACATTTATTGGTCCATTTTTGAAAATCCATTAATAAAGTGCGAGGAGGAAGGCTAAAAACCATTGAATTTTGATCACTAATCCTTTTTTGTAGTATTCCTCCACTTCGTGGTTCTCTACGATTAAAGAAGGATGTCCTCACCAATTTTAAAGTAGGTCTATTTGATTGAAGGATTTGTCCTTAGAATTTGACTTCCCCATTTTCATATGTCTTTGAATGAAGTAGATTTTTGGGGTGGAGTGGGAACCCCATTTTGGTAGCTCCCCCGTTCTCCCGATGAAATCTCTACCATGGGTTCAATGGCGGGATGACTATTTTTTTGAACCTAGGGTTAGGGCATGACTTTACCGATTTTGCACTGTCCCATTTAACTCCCTCATCCGCCCGAGCCCCTCCGTAGAACCCGTCGGGCTCATTTTAGTTCTACGCAGATCTATCAACTGATTCGTGGATATAGAAGCCATTATCCTTGCATTTTTCCCTCCATTGCTCTTCGAATATGATGAAACAATTTTTACAATGAACAAATGTTAGTAATATAGCTTTTCATGTTATTTTGTACTTTTGTTTATTTTAATAAAGGCCGATGATGTAGATCATAGGGGAAACATGATGAAACAAAGTTGCTTATTAAAATTTGATGCAAGAGTTATTCCCATTCTCCACTATCATGTCTTATCACTATTAATTTTTCTTCCAAAACACTTGGGGTAATAAACAATCATGTTTATCCCTATCTTATTTCTTCTATCCGTTTCAATCATATTTTCGATCATCGATTGACTTCTTCTATCACCCCATCGACACTCGAGGGGGAATCCTTCATTCCACTAATTTTTCTTCTTAAAATTTACTTGTTTATGCTTGTCTACTATGTTTGAAATGACGTCACTTACTTCACCTCAAATAGGGGCAAATGTAGACACCTAAATTCCAATTTTTGCAATCTTATTGCTAAAAGCACACTAATCACTCTCATTCTTACCATTTCCGTTATATTAGTGATTTCCGCTAATTAACTAATGTTTCTTACCATTTTGGTTAATTAACAATGCTTTATTGATTACCTAACCTCTTCGCATTCGGATGCCAATTACGACACATCATAAGTCAAAATCCTCTTTCAAACAGACAATTAGTGATTATTAGCTAATTAAGCCTATTTCACCCTTGTTTTGGTCAATAAACCCTATTATTGTCTTAAACCCCTTTCAACCATTCAAAATCACCCCACTTCCCTCCATAACTTCTCAAAGGCTTCAAAAGCTTATCCTAGCCTCTTAATTGACCCTAAGTGGTTGATTAAGGCTCCTCACATCCTAATCACTTGTTAATTCACTAATCATGATTAGAAAGCCTTAATTAGGATTTAAAAACCTTAATCTAATTTGTGCTTTTAGTCCCACATGCACCAAGATGTAAGTTTTCCTCAAAGGAAAAACTATTAAAAAAGACTAACACATACTTTTCAAATTTTACACCATGTTTTGAATTACATATCATATAAGAAATATGATTAAGAGCCTTACTTCCTCCTTGGAATAACTTGCTCAATCTTTGCCTCCAATATTCATGTTGGTTAGTAGAGGATATCTAATATGGCCTTGTAGCATTGTTGGAGAGATCCTCTCACCATTTGTGAAGTAACAACAAACCATAATTTGATTGTTCCTAGATTTATTTAGGTCTATGTTAGTTAGCAATTCATACTTAAGTAGACATGCTTTAGATAAGATTAATTGATATCATGTTAGTTACTTTAAGTGTTCCATTAAGCTTTAATCATTGATGTTACTATTGTTAATTCATAGCTTTATTAATAGACTATGTGGTGTTAGTCTATTTATTTGGCTTTGTAAGATTATTCATGAGTTATCAACTACATTGAGTCTAAAATGTAGTGTAACACTCAATGATAATCACATTGGTGTATCCTCCAGGTTAGTTCAACTCAAACATATACATATTTTATTTCATCTGCTATGTGCTTGAGTCTTGTACAAGTACTAGGGTTTGTTTTACATGTACGATGTGACAATAAAACCCTATAACAAAAGTGGATGTGACATAAAATGAATTAAAGGTGACATGATCAAACCTTGAAGAACTAGATCCATTCTCACTACTAAGACATAACTCCCATTATAGAAACTAACACCTAATGATGGTACTATCCCTTTTGGGTTCTATAGTCCAACATATTTGTAGATCATTGTCCTCTGAAGAAGGACATACAACCGAAATCTAACATGTTTCATCATCATTTCAGCCTAAATATGGTACATATAACAAGTTATCACTAAGTCAATCTCATCCTCTTATTACTTATACTTTATTTCCATTGCATATTATATCTTTGTTGTCATGTGTTTTTGCATGGGAAAAATTCACCTTAAAACGTGAGAACCATACCCTAGTGTCAAAAATTTCTATGTAATAACTTTCCAAACAACACCCCTCTCGAGTCAGTCTATCCCTCGTACCAGTCCTATGTTGTCCTTCTCCATAGGTGATTTAGGAAAAATAAGATCATTCAAGTGCCTTTGGAGTAGTATCTCTCAAGACGGGTTTTTAAGCAAGCTTAAAAGGGCTATCACCAGCCTTTTTAGGACAAGTGCACAATCACCAGAGTAGTGATGAAGACCTATATTCATCATGGAGGTGTATTTAGGATCCATAATCATTGTGCAACTAATTTAGGAATATTTTGGGAAGTTTCAGAGGTTTAGGAGCCAGTTCACTGAAAGTGGGTTTTTGAGGCCAAATGAGCTTCCATCGTAAAAGAGTACCTAAACTTCGAGAGGCGATTCCAGGAGCTTAAAAATGATTTGTGAGCCCAAAAATATATCATTGAAAATAATTTTCAGTCCCCTACATGGTGGTGAAATCATATCTATCCAAAACACCATGCATTTTTAAGCTAACTCATTCTTTCCAAACACACATGGTGGTCTTGAGAAAAAAGGAGATTTTTAAAGGTTTTTAAGTCAAAATAAATACATGATAACCATCCCATAATTTTAAAATTCCTTTTCTATGTGAAATCATATAAATAAGCATGCAAAAAATCATCTGGGAGCTCAAGATATGGTCTTTTCAAGTGCCACCCAAGGTATGCATTGCGATACTTAGTCAAATTTTGGGATGCCATGTGTAAGCATGAGGCCAAGGTGCCTTTTTGTTTCCTCTTCATTCCTCACCAATGGGATAAGAGGGGAAAAAAATGTGCCCTCCCATTTTTGGTATGTTGGTCATCCCATGTGACCCCAACAACCTAGTTTAGCCCCAGACCAAATTTTCTAGCCCCCTCTCATTACATGCATGCACGACAAGTGGAAACACCTGGATAAGGTTAATTTTTATGCACCTATTGTCCCAAAACATGGGAAAATGGGGGCATAAAAATTCACCCTCCCCCCATGACTCCTTAAGGCCACACATGCGACCATTTTTGGCCCCAGGGAGCTCATTTTTAGCCCCCTCTCCATTTTTCTCATCAAATGATCAAGTGACACATGGAAAGAAAGGATAAGGAACATTTTATTACACTCATTTTTCTATTCCAAGGGGAAAATAGGGAAAAATGTGCCCTCCCCCCTTAATACTTCCAAAATCTATAAATTCAACACTTAGACCATTTTCACTCATTTCCCCACAACGCTCCATACATTGTCGAAACTCTATCGGATTTTCCTAGAATTTTACATCCACCATTTTCATCCTAAATTAATTCCATTCATGCTACCATGATTTAAGAAAATCAGAAACTAAATAATCCATATTTGTGAAGACAAGAAATGAGAGTTTTTACCTGAAAAAACTTCAAAACCCGTGAAGGAGATTTTCTCATATCTCACAAACTAGTGCATGAATCTTTGTAGGGTTTTTTGCATTCCTAGGCACCTTAAAGTTCCAAGAAGAAATTTTTTCATGCATGCTACAATTTTTTTGTAGTGAAGAAACCCCAATTTCCCCATGACAAAGTTTTAAAATTTAAAATCTTGCATTCTAGAGACCGGATCAAAGTGAAACTTCAAAGGTGCACTAAAACCGAAAAACCCATATCAAAAAGGTGGTTTCATCAAAACCAAGGTCTAAAACACCACTTTCTAAAAATAGTAAGCCTCCTGCATAGGACACTTGCTATTTTTAGTAAGTCATCACAAAAGGAAGTTTAGGTGAAAGGCGATGTGCATAGAGGTCTTCCAAAAGGTCAACTTGAGTGATCAGAGACGAAAAGGGATGAAATTTTCCATTTAATAAAAATAGTAAATCCACCTTTTGGGTGCAAAAAGTGTTCAAAAAGCCATGAATCTCAAATTCATGGGCTTCAAATCAGTCTTAGCTTCAGTCATCAGTGTATTCAATGCGATTGGATTGTCATGGTTCTGATGCCCGAGTATTTTTCTAATTTCTCATCCAAGTGTGTAACTAGAAGAACGAAGGAATGATGACACTTCATGGTTCAGAGTGATTGTTTCATATTGTAAAATGGGCATTCTTTAGTGTTCAAATGCACTTCATCGAGATTTCCAATCAGTGTAGTAGTATGGCCATGTTGTAAAGGTCATTAGGGTCCATTTTCTAGCCTCAACCTCTTTAGAAGGGATCTTCATGAGTGACACTCATGGTCACTAAAGGAATCATTCAACAATGTTTCTAAACACTTAGTTTGGGGTGTCTGTGTGTCATCCAAAGGAGGTTTCTCATGGTGTAAAACATTCAAGGATAAAAATTCACTACATTGGAGCATTTCATTGGATCATCGGGAAAGGATCAGTGAACTTCATCGAGAGTAACTTCTTCATCGAAATTCTTTCTTAGTTCTCTCTCTCTCTCTCTCTCTCTTTTTCTCTCTTCTCTTCCCCTTTTCTCTCTCCCCCATGTTTTATTTCCTCATTGGGGTTGTAATTTTTCATTATGTCTTATTATTTAAATATGGACTTAATGTTTAATGTAATAAGTCACCCTTATTTTATAAAATGGGACTTAATTCTTTCCTAATAATGTGAAAAGTCATAAGTTGTGTAAGGCATATGAAAGGTCATGTGGGGGGTAGGTGAAGAGTCTCTTCTAGTTCTATAAATTGTAATGACACCCTATTTTAAGGGGGCTTTCAATTTTGTGTGTTTATGAGAGAGTATCACCTCTAAAGAAGCAAATAGGTAGTATTTCTTCTACTTCTCATCTTTATGTTCTTCCCACTCTTACTATGTACAATTTTTCTCAAGCATCAATGAAGAAAGGAGGAGTTTGTTGCCTTTTTTGACTAGGAGATTTATTGAAACTTTGTGCTCTAAATATTAACTAGTCTTGTTGTCATTTGCATAATTATTTTTCTTCTAATCTATGTGTGTTGGAATTTTCTAGTTAATGGGTATAGGAATATGATTTTCTACCTATAACATTAATCCCCCTCTCTTTTCTCACTCCCTTTCCCGTTCTCCTAGAAAATTCCTTTCTTACAAGCAATTGCAAGATTTTTCCACAGGGTCAGTGGAGTGTCCCTATTGGATCCCCGATCGTAAGGCCACCATATAGTTCAATTTCAAATACGCATAATTATATGGAGTTGTGCCATTAAAGTAGAGGGACTTAGATTCCCAAAGTGTTGGAAAGACACCCACCAATTTTTCCACCTAGAAATTTTCTACTTGCCAACAATCTTATATGTTTATTATATCATCTGATTTATCTCGAGTCCTCGGTTATGATTTAATTTAGTTAAATCAATAATATCCCTAATACCTATGATAGTTATAGGTTTCCAAGACCTAAAACCAAGATAAAGATAGGTATCCCATTAGGATTATGAAATAGAAGGGAGATAATTGTTGCAAATGAAATAATCCTAATCTAGTTTTAATAAGGGTCTTTTCCAATTTGTAAATGTGGGTCTTATTTCCTCTAGCTTTACCTTAGAATCACGGGAAGAATTAAAAGCTTCTCAGAAGCGATTTCTTCTATGAAACTTCCCTGGTAAAACATTAAAATTCCTATAGAATATTTTTCAATGTGAAGAAACTCAACAAAGTACACAAATGTAGAAGCTTCTTCAAACTTACTTCCCTTGCAAATCCATAGGGATAAGCAAGGAGGAAGCTTTCAAGAGAAGCTTTGCTCGTATGCATGTAAAATTTAACTAATGAACAAAAGGAAAGCTATACATAATTTGATGAAGAAAATAAAGATCTGTGAACACAAAATTCCTCCAAAACATTCCTAAGAAAATCCATAGGGATAAGATGAGAAGGAGTTTTCAATGAAAGCTACTTATAGGAAATATAATGACTTGTAAATTCTACCTTTTCAAAACAAGATTCTAAGTTGATTATGAATTGAAATATAACTACTGAGAGAAAGCTTCTAGGAATTTAAATACACCTCCAACTTGGAAATGTAGAACAAATACAATATCCATTGTTGGTTATGTTTTTATTGACCCCCTTAGCTTCTTTTCCAATGATGATTCCAATGTGGTCCAGGGAGTTGTGTTGGTTAGTATGTAGAAGAATAAGTAGAAGCGCTGAGCTAGATGGTTGTAAGTAATCGATAGCAATGCAATCAAGAGAGTAACAAGTCAAAGGCTCTGAGTTTTCTTATGTGTTTCTTGGAAATATTTTGATAGAGTAACAATGTAATTCCAATTCAAGAGACTCTAACCAATGATTCGGAAAAATCTTGGTTTTTATAGAAAGTTGGCAGGGAAATGGTGTAGCACACTTGGCAACCAAGAAGTTCCAAATCACCATAAGAAGGGGCAATTAACTTACTAAGAATAGTAAGTGAAGAAGAAGAAGTCTATACACATCTAACAAGCTCAAAGGAAGTTGATTTGGTCAAGAAACATGCAAGAAAATGATTTGGAAGTAGGAAACACACATACAAAAGACATTGTTTAAGTCCTAGATAAAAGTGCATGGAACCAAATGTCTATGCGAGTGGCGGTTATCACGAACCATTGTGGTGGTTGCATAACCACCCCTTTGAGAAGACCAACGGGTACATAACTTAAAGGCAAAATGCTAAGGAAAAAGGTGAAAGGCAACTACGAAAGAGGGAAAAGTTAGGAAACATAGAAGCGAAGGTAAACTAAGTCATAAGAACATGTTTCAAGTGAGGAAATTTGACACGGATATCATCATTTGTCCTAGAAATGAAATTTATCATCATTAAGGATTTTCTTGTTTTAGACAATGTAGCACCCAAAATTTTGGGAGCATAAAATAACCAAGAGGCGGATAAAGCCAAGGGGTATAGTAATAATAATACAAAGTAATATGTCAAAGCAAACCTGCATCTCCTATAATCTATAAGAATGAATGAACAATAATGATAAGCACATACATACAAAATGAAAGACTAAAGAAGGTTAGAAATAATTACCTATAACATGTGTGTGACCACTGATGCATAATCCTCCCTAGAGATAACAACACCGAGAGAATCACTATGGGTGGAGAAGGGGAAATATCAACAAGATCTCTAGTCCTAACTCACTATGGTGACCCAAATGCAAAAGAGGTAAGCTCTAAGACTCCAAAGTCAACCAATAAGTGTGAAATAGTGCGAGCAAGAGAAAATAAGCAAGTGATAGAAAAGTAGTTGTTGTAGTGTAAGTGGTGAAAATAACAAGAAGGTAATGGGGTATATATATTTGATGCCATCACCCATGAGGGATGACATTAGTGATGGTTAAACCAAAATAAGTTCCATCGCCCATGGGTGATGGTGTCATCATTGGGAGAAAACCTAAGGTGATATGATGAAAACATGAGGAAAAACCATAATATCGGTGGGTTTGAATGATGAAGGTCCAAAGTGACTGAAAGTAGGTATAATAGTGTGCAACAAGAGGAAACACGTGATTGTAACATGATAAATACAAATAATGAGTGCAATATGTGAATAAAGGGAAGAAATGAGACATGTATAGGGTAATTAAGGCTAATAGTGACATCTCTCAAATGTTGTGGTCTAGCCCACATGACCAAGTCGATCATACCCCAATCTTGGGCACCCACTCGGGAGGAAAATACATTAACAACCCCGTATAAAACAAATGGTTAGTAAGCATAAAAAATATGGTGTATACATATGCCCCAACTAAAGATCAATGCGTGTCACAATAGTGAAACATGATATGGTGCAGCGAAACAAGATATATGTAGTATGAAACGAAAGGAAATCTTTGAAAGTAAAAAGTTGAAATGAAGTAATGAAATGCTAAATGAAATATACCTACCTTGTTGTTGGTAGAAAATTTGTCGGGGACAAATTGATGGACTTCTTGCCAATGCTCTAGGAGTCTAAGTCCCTCTACTTAACCGGTGTAGTTGTCGTATGTGCATGCGTGAGTAAAAAGTGAGTTTTATCTTAGTGACCTTTCAACTAGGGATCCAACAAGGGCACTCCGTTGACCTGTGGGAAAGCTAGAAATATCTTGCTAGGGAAGAATTTGTTTGAAGAGCGGGAAAAGGGAGTGAAAAAAGAGGTAGGAGAACTAATGTTGCAGGTAGGAAATTTGATTCCTACACACACTAGTTAGAAAATTCAACACATGCATTTATGAAAAGAAACAACTCTACAAAAATGCAACAAGACCAAATAAAATTTATTGATCACAAAGTATCAAGAAACCCCTTAGTCAAAAAAGCTAGAAACTCCTTCTTGTATTGATTTCTCAAACCAAAGTTGTACATAGTGGGAAATAAAAGAAATTTGAGAATGAGGGGACTAGAAGAATTTGGCTATCTCCTTTGTTCTCTCAATACACTCTTGAGTTTACAAAATCAATCACAAACCCTTTGAAATGGGAATGGCTTTACAATTTATAGAATGAGAGGTGACTCATCATCTACCCCCCAATGCCTTTTCATATGTCCTCGCACAATTTAAATTTTTCAACTTCCTAGGAAACTTTTAAGTCCCTTTTTATAACATAAAGGTGACTTATTACATTAGGAACATTAAGACATATGAAAAAGTGAAACCCCAACACAAAATTAGAACATTGAGAAGAGAGAGAAAGTTGGGGGTATGAAGAGAAGAGAGAGAGAAGAAGAAGAGAAGATGTTGCCCTAATGAATTCCGATGATCCTCGTTGATGGAAAGCTTTAATGCGATGAAACTATGATTCTTCAAACTTGTGGGAAAATCCTTCAAATTGGCTCACAGATGCTTTGGAATGAGTGTTTAAAAACACTACCAAATGGTTCTCGCTAATCACCGAACTTCCACCCCACAAGATACTCCTAAAACTCGAGCCATGAAGTGAGTCTCGGGAGACACTGTTGAATTCTTTGAGATGAATCTTGAATTACCTATGAGAAATTCCCATGGATGATCTGAATGATGGTGTGGACTTGAATGATCTTTCCTCTTTGTCACATTGTTCCAAAACTACCCCTTGAGTATGACTTACCATTAATAAGGAGTACCCAAATGTGTGACTTACTATTTATAGTAAGAGGTGATTCTTGCTTCTTCTTGACCATCTTGACATGGTGACATTATTCATTCAATCATGTGCACCACTACCTTCACCTCGGCCGCTTCTTGGGTTGACGTACTATTTTTAGTAAGCACCCATATAGGGAACTCACTATTTTTAGTAAGATGGTGTGGACCTGAATGATCATCCCTCTATGTCCCATTGTTCCAAAACTACCCCTTGAGTATGACTTACCATTAATAGTGAGTACCCACATGGGAAGCTTACTATTTATAGTAAGAGGTGATTCTTGCTTCTTCTTGACGATCTTGATGTGGTGAAATTCTTCATTCAATCCACATGCACACCGCCTTCGCCTCGGTCGTTTCTTGGGTTGGCTTACTATTTTTAGTAAGCACCCATAAAGGGAACTTACTATTTTTAGTAAGTGGTCATTTTCACTATTTTCTACTCTGAACACTAACTCTAACTTCCTGGTGACCTTCGAGTGCTGCTTTGCTTTTACCACAAATGCTTTTGATGATGAATTTCCAAACATAACAAGTCTATATAGGAAAACTTAATTATTTTAGAAATTGGATTTCCGATGCTCGGTTTGCGATGGAATATATATTTTTGGACTCGGCTCATTTTCGGGATCACATCCTCCGAATTTCACATAATTTTGCCCACTAGAATGCTTGAAAATAAAATTTAAAATTTCAACCTAGTAGTGACTTTGGGCACAGCTGAGCTGCCATGGCGGCCATTAATGGAGCTTGAAATTTATAGGTCTTGTTTTTGTCTCTGTTCACGAGGAAAACAAATCCATTGCGATATGTTTTTAATTTGGAGTCCATGTGCAATTTTTAGCTCGTTTCCATTCTTTAGATTGATGGAAAATCGACAAATGTGAGCCGTGCTGAAATGGGGATTTTATTGGAAAAAATGTCTCAACGACACCATTTTACCTCCCATTTGTTGCATCTTGATCATCTTAAAAAATGTGGAAGTTTTCAAAATATTCCACCTCAATCTGACTTGTATTTTGCAAGATATGAAGATTTTTCGATTAGGTGACTTCGTGGTTATCTAGCGAAAAATCTTTTTTCTTCATTTCTTTGTCTTCTTCATTTTTTTGACCCATTTTTTCTCTGAGACCTATGAATTTTCATGTAGTTGAGGATTTTTGGCCATTTCGGAGTTGGTTCGAAAGCAACAATGGTGGACCGGGTGTCTTGACAAGCATGAACAAAGCCATGGCAAAGTATGAAGCTATGAAGAAGAAATGGGGAAAAATGGCTAAGTGCTGGATTTAAGTTATTTAAAAAAATACACAATAAGGTGGGGAACATTTTTTCAATTTTTATATCCCTCACCTCAAAGGGATGTGAGGGACATCAAATTCCATAGTGAGCAAGGTGATGACATGTGGCGAAGATCGACGGTTGAGAATGAAGGCTTGGCAAACACCTAGGGGCTGAAATTCACTCTTGAAGAGGTCACATGAGTGACCAAGAGTCTCCTTAGGGGCTAGGTGCATTTTTCCATGTTTTATTTCCCTCACCTCAAAGGGACATGAGGGACATAAAATTCCACGATGCTCTAGGTGATGACATGTGGCGGAGATCGATGGTGAAGGTTTTAAGCTCCCGCAAGCACCTAGGGGGCTGAACTGGCGACCTTGGAGATCATATGTGGGTCCAGAGGGCTTCATGGTGGCTGGGAACATTTTCCCAACCTTTATGTCCCTAACCTCAATGGATGTGAGGGACACTAAATCCCGCCAGCTCTTGCAGCTAAAACGTGTCCTCATCAAAATTTGACTAACTCTCGAACCTTGAGGACAACTTGCGACAACAATATCTTGAGCTCCCGATGGACATTTTTAATGAAATTTTATATGATATTGATTGGAAATGGAATTATAAATCCAATGGTGGGGGTATCAGGTCTTGATTCATCCATTTTATCCCTAAAAATGGTAGATTTTGGATCTGGTACTCCACATGTACATGAGAAACACTACTTGTAAAACCATTTCACCAAAGTGTTGTGAAAAAGATAATTTGACCACCTTTTAGAGCTTAGAATTAACTTTATAAGATATTTTATTTTCTCCTAAATGCATTTGGAGCTCTAGGAATCACCTTTAAAGTTCAAAAGTTGTTTTGGCACATGCCTTTGCCCTAGGCCTATGAACCCTGATTTTGATCAAACTACTCCAAACCCTCCAAATATTCCTTGAATATTCCAAAATAAATTCCATGATGTTTCTAGGAATTTGATTCAACTCCATTTGATTTGGATCCTCAGGAGTTCCACTCCTGGGGTTGCTCAAGTCATGGGAAGACCGTGATAGCCCTTCCCAACATTTCCCAAAGATATCATTTTTCAAGAACTCATAAAATAACCTAGGGGGGTGAATTGAATTTCCTATATCATCTAGGGGACTGATTTGACATCATATAGGAGGTTACTAGGACTAAATGAGTAGACCTAGGATTTCTTGGAAGGGTAAAACAAGAAAAATTTGGCACAAGGGTATAGTTGTCATGCTTGGAAATTGACAATTTCATTGTTGCACATTTGCATGATAACATCTCGGCTCTAGTTTGGGGACATGAAATGGGTGAGCACAATGAAGAAATAAAATGGGGAATCCAAAATCTCAACTTTAGACCATATAATCAATTTACTAGTGCCTTATCCATTGGGCCCTATAGAGTCATGTACAACTTACTTAGAGAGAAGAGAGAGAGAGAGAGAGAGAGAGAGAGAGAGAGAGAGAGAGAGAGAGAGAGAGAGAGAGAGAGAGAGAGAGAGAGAGAGAGAGAGAGAGAGAGAGAGAGAGAGAGAGAGAGAGAGAGAGAGAGAGAGAGAGAGAGAGAGAGAGAGAGAGAGAGAGAGAGAGAGAGAGAGAGAGAGAGAGAGAGAGAGAGAGAGAGAGAGAGAGAGAGAGAGAGAGAGAGAGAGAGAGAGAGAGAGAGAGAGAAACACAACGAAACAAAATCCTGACATGCACTAGGAGGGAAACACACAACAAAAAAAATGGAAACAAACCTAAAAAATCACCTATGGTACAAGGCGGGGAAAACCCACTTTCACTGAAGTAATTTTAATTCCTCAAAAGTTACCCCGAGTGGGAAACACTTTGAATGATGATGTTCTTGAAGTAGTTGATTGGTTCTAGAAATTATCCTCCTCTCCTCATTTGTTTATGAAATCCGGGGCTTTCACATTTGTATGTACACTTTGTAGGAGTGACCTACATGAGCTTCTTTTTCAGGACTTCGCTTAGAAATTCCATTGCCTTCATGTTCTTTGAAATTGGTTTCATAGTGCCGTTCCCTTCTATGTTTATCCACATAGCTAATTCTTCATTAAGCATCTCATCACTTTGCCCCCAAATCTGATTTTCATTCAAATCTCCTAAATATTTTGAGTTACATTATTTCCTGGTCTAGGCTCACCGATATCTTCTCCATGAGAAACCATAGATTCATCCTTTATCTTTATTCCACTTTGTGAGGCGTTTGAGTACTAGCGAAGCATCGAGACAAACGCATACTTGTCTTGTATGGCCATGATGCAAGTTAAGAGATCAAGAATCAACTCAAGGTATTCGACAAATTCTACTACATCTAATAGTTCTTGCACAAATATCTCCTTTGTTACTTCCTATAACTCATCTTTGTACGCCTTTGAAGAATCTTTATTTTGCATCTCAAGGAAACTATCTAGAGGGATTACTTCATCATCTTAGGAATATCTGCATTCTATCACTCCTTCATCAAGAGGAGCTTTAGCTTCAAAGTCCTCAAAACTCCTTGCTTTAATTTATTCATCATGGAAAGAGTCTTCCTCTTCAAATGGGAAAGAAAATACCTCGATTTCATTATTGCATCCATCAACCATTGGCTCGGAGGGGCATCATATTTCTCATCTTGATTTGTTTCAACATGGCCAACCTTCACACTAGTTAAGGCTTTCAAATCAGTTTCACGCTTATCTTGTAGATTCATAGCTTGCGTCGAGATTTCAAGACCGAGCTCGGGGTCTTCTATTTCTTCCACGACTCTTAATAGTTCTTGTATAGATAGTTCTTTCAAACCTTTCATGGGCTCATCACAAGATGGTCTTTTCTCTTCTTGGCTAACGTGATCAGGAGTCCTCATCTTTGAATGGTAATGAGAAAATTTCTTCATCACAAATAAGCACATAAGTTAATTTTTCTGTTTGAAAATCATCAAGAACCATTTCCTCTTCTTCACGATTTGCATCATTTGGAAATTTGGGGCTGCCCTCTTATAACTCAAATCTCCTCAATTCTTCTTCAAGGTCCATACCTCTCCAGGAGGCATGTCAGCCCTATCAAGATGGGAATATCATCTTCCTCCTTGGTTGTCACAAAGTGATTCATCTGCTTGCTATTTTGATACAAGATGTTGGTTCCTGGAATTCTAGAATTTCACACCGTGTACCTCATCTTCTTCTCTGGAAGCAATTTCTCCATGTCTCCCTTCACTGGTATGGTTATGGAAGACCAATTCATCTAAATTTTACCTCCCAAGTCTCGAAAAGTCTTTGACTTAGTAACATTCCAAATGAAGCTAGAATGTCTGCTACCAAGATCATCACTAAAATTTTCTTTTCTAGAAATATGGTGAGAGCCACCTATGCATCTTTGACCTTCCCTATAAGTGAGACCTCTTTTGACTCCAGGGAGTAACAAAAGCCACCAGGTAGAGTCATGGTGAGTTTGAGAGCCTTGTGACCTTCAAAGGCATCACGTTGTTTGAGGCACCAAAATCTATTATGCAATTGTTCAGTACATATTCTCTAACAAGAAGGGAGACGTAGAAAGGATCGACCTTGTTAGTCTTGGATGCACTTAAGGAAATCATGTTCTATGAGGTAAGTGTAGGTGGGTTTGGTAGTAATCCTTTAGAATTGGGTGTTACAACATTAGGTGTTAAACTACCACTCCTAATGTATTGAACAAATCTCTCGAAATTTTTACGTGTGAGTTTGCAAATATTCAGTTTGAGTTTTACACTTTGGCTTTGTTTGAGTATTCTATGAAGTCGAAGGATAAGATGCGGGTGAGGGTGATGAAGGGAATACTTTTGGATTTAGGACAGGTTTGGAAGTAGGAGTATATTTTTGGGAACATAGGGGATCTTGAAAGGTACACTAGGAGCTTTCAAAGTACTAGATTTTACAGAGTAGATTTAGATTTAGAATTAGAAGAGGCATCAGAAGACTTACTTGGAATTGTTGGAGACTTCTTATTTTCTATAGGATCATGCTTCAACAATGTGGACTCCATGGAGGGTGGGAGTGAAGATCCTCGACTAATTATTTTGTTTTGCGGAGTCACCATAGGAGGATCTTTAGTCTTATTTTTCTTTGCAAAAAGGAGGAAGATCCCCTTTCTTGAGGCGAGAACGAGTTAATACCATACATGAGAAGTTAGGTGCATCTTATTTGTCATCTTCATAACCTCTAGAATATTCATAGAATCTGATTTGTGTATCATTCTCAAACTAATCACTTTTTAGAAAGTCACCACCTTCACTTTCTTGTTCAAGCTCCTCTTAATTTTCCTTACTCCTACAACTTGCATTGACAGGTGAAGCCTCCAAGAAAGCCTTAGGGGTGTTCTTGATAACTGATTTTGTTGTTTCTTTGAGAAGAAAATCATTCAAATATTTCCCTCCTCAATGACATCATTTCATTTTCCTTTTCTACAAAAATGGATCGATTCTTTCATCTCCGGGACATTGAGCTTTACCCTTCGATGGATTCTTGATATTTATAGAGAGGAGGAGATCATCATCAAGTTCAATCACCATCCTTTATGCTTCTATAATGTTCCTTGGTTGAACTCTTCGTAGGAGAAATCATACCTCCGGTGATTGAGAATTGATGAAGAATCTCTTGACATTGTTTTCGGACGGCCTCCTCTTCCAATATCTGTGAAGCAACCATTCAAAATGAGCCATGAAGTCTCTCATAGTTTCACCTTCTCCTTTCTTCATTTAAGCCAACTATACCAAGAGGTCATGACAGAGTCTTCATTTTATTTAAATATTTCCTCGAAGGTAGTTTTGATGTCATTCCAACATGTGATGGATCGGGTAGAAAGGAGGTAGAACCATTCCACTTCTTTTTCTTGGAGAGACTCCACAAAGTATCTTACAATGACATCTTCATGTTGGACACCAAGAATCCCACATGATGTGGTGAAGGCTGACATGTGCTCTTCGAGGAGTTGTGTACCTTTTAACTTTGGAGAGTTATTGCGGGAACTTATTAGTAGATCATGAAGAGGTTGTTCAAGGGAAAGAGGTCCTGTATTTATTCCCCATGGAACAATGCATTGAGGTCTTTCTATTTCATTCGTCGTTATTTCCACTTCAAATTCTAAAATTCTTCTTCCTATGGGAACTCAATGCTCAATGGTGGTTGAAAAATAGGAGAATTTGAAGGGGGACTATCAATATGAGTTTGGATAGGATTTCTAGGTGAATTGCTTGAAGAGCCAAATGGAGAGGAAGCTTGAGAGAAGAAGTATGGATTATCTCTAGTTTGTTCTTGTTGATTTTATAAAGCCTCAGAATGGAATCAACAATACCTCTCGACCTACTCAACCTGGTGTATCTTCCTTCAACCAAATTTTGGAAACTCTTGCAGTGGGAACATAAAAGGACACTGTGGAATATGAAGGGTCACGTGTAAGAATTGATAGTGTATCTTTCAACAATGGATTTCCATGAAATTTTAAAATGATTTTTCAATATATTTTTTGTATTTTGGGACCTTGTGGTCATATTTTGGGTGCAAATGTTGCTAAATCGCCCCACGGTGGTGCTAAAAACTATTGGTGAGAAAATTTGTCGGGGAAAAATTGATGGAATTCTTGCTAACACTCACGGGAGTCTAAGTCTCTCTACTTAACAGCTGTGCAATTGATGTATGTGCACCCATGGATCGAACAGGGGAACTCCACTTGACCCTATGGAAAAGATTGAAATCTCTTGCTTTAGGAAGACTTTGTCGAAGAGTGGGAAAGGGGAGTGAGAAAGAGGTAGGAGAACTAATGTTGTAGGTAGGAAATGAAATTCCTGCATCCACTAGTTATAAATTTCAACACATGCATTTATGAGAAGAAGTAACTTTGTAAAAAAGCAACAAGATCAAATATAATTTATTGATCACAAAGTATCAAGAAAACCCTTAGTCAAAAAACAAGATACTCCTTCTTGTATTGATTGCTCAAACCAAAGTTGTACATAGTGGGAAATAGAGGAAATTTGAGAATGAGGGAATGAAATAATTTTGCTATCTCCTTTGTTCTCTCAATACACTCTTGATTTTACATAATCAATCACTAACCCTTTGAAATGGGAATTGTTGTCCAAAATAAGCTCATGCTTAATTTTGGTCAACTAACACCTTTTCCCCCCTTTTTAGTGCTTCAATATGATTTTTAACATATTATAAGTACTTAAGGATTCCTGAAAACATCTTCATCGGATAAAAATTTCCCCCCTTTCCGAAAATATAAAGAAGTCCTTCTAACTCTTCATATTTTGCAAGTTACGAGCACAGGGGATTTTTGCAAAATTTGCCAATTTTAGGCTTGGGGGCTTGGGGGAATTTTTGAGAATTTTGCCAATTTTGGGCTTTGAGAATTTTTTCCAATTTCGGGCTTGGGGGCCTGGGAATTTTTGAGAATTTTGCAATTTTTGCAAATGGTGCAAATTGCATTTTCAGGCCCTAGGGTCTATTTTACAAATTTACATTTTCACCATTTCTTATGTAGAAATAATGGAAATTTTCAAATGGGCATAACTTTTGACTTGTGCTTGAAATTTAATAAATTTTATATCGTTGGAAAACTCTTAACATCCTCTATGCTATGGAAACCAAAATATTAATTTTGGTGAGGGTAGGTGGGTGAAAAGGAAGGAAATGTATCTAGTTCCAAAATTTAAATATTCAGTCTCGTAAAAGGCAAGAAATCCTTGGCAAACTCAAAATAGCTGCGTACGCACTCGACGCCATAACTTTTGCAATTCTCAGCAAAAAAGTACAAAATTGATCTTTGTTGGAATTGTGGTTCCAAGCTTGACATAAAAAAATCAAGATATTTAGAATTTGATGAAGGATCAATAGAGAGTTTATAGAAAACATGATCAGGTTCAGAACAATTATTTTAGTGGTGGTTGGGATGCATTCAATGAAGCATGGGCTAACATATTTCATTGCTACAAGTTATGGGATAGTATGGGGGCATTTTACAAGTAATAGAACATCATTTCATTCCATTTAATACCTTTTGCAAGTGGTTGAATGACAGATTTCGTGATTTCCATTTTCCTCTCCATCTCTCTCTCTCTCTCTCTCTCTCTCTTAGAATTCTATAAATTGGAGTGTTAAGCTCATTGTAAAGGGGAGGTAGTTTTCAAGTAGAAAAAATCTATCAAAATTGTTTTGTGAAGCCAATGTGCTACAGGCCCTTGTAGTGGACTCCTTGCATGGTGATCCAGGCCTATATTTTGTAAAGGATTAAATTGGGTATTTTCAAAAGGCAACACTAGATGCAAGTTTGTGGATGTATCTTCCCTTGCTTTGCATTTATTTTTATCCTTCAATGTCATTACATACATACTATGTCTATTCTATGATGTTGCAGAGGATTCATTATTACTTGTGCATGTATGAACTATGATTGTGAATGCATTTGCTAGATTGTGGACTGTTATTACCCTTTCTAGTATGTATTTTGCTTCTATTTTTCACACATTGGAAAACTATCCTCATTCCCTCCTTTTCTGGTGTATCACCACTTTAGTGTAGGATTTATTTTCATTTAATCTCCCTCCCTAGTCCCTTAGAAAGTTAGATTAGGATTAGATAGTTTTGCTTGCATTAGAGTAGATTGTGGCAGGTAGTTTAGGAGCAAGAACCAACTTTCTCTGGAGGTCTATCTCAAGAAGCAAGTCCCACAACTTGGAGATAGTACCCATGTTATCCAATCACACTTGTGAGTTCAAGAAAACACACTTGTGTAAACCATATGGTGCTATGATTTGGAGATAATAGTTCGGCATGCTTGGTGGGACTAGAGGTCTTCATTTTAATTGTAGCAAGACTAATGTGCACATGTTGTAAGTATTCACTTGTGAGAAGATTTGAATTACACATCGCGACTCCAAAAGAGGTAGAGTCCACTTGGTTTTAGTAGTCCAAACTTGGTAGATTTATGAGAAGAATTCGACAAGATCAAGAACTAGAGAAGGGACTCTTCATCTATCTACACTTATCCCCGCAGGCATAATAAGAAGAGGAAGACGCAGATCAAAGGTCACCATCTCCACCAAATAGAACCTTTTCAACACCTCCACCTTGAAGTTCTTTCATTTAATAAACTAGAGTTCTCGACCAATCGAATGGCACAACCAAATCCTTATGTCAATTTCACTTTGCAACGACCCACTTTTTCTCAATGCACAAAATCTAGTTCTAGTTTTAGCATTGAAGAACATCCCATATTTCACTAGAGAGAACCAGGATAACTCACGATTGACCACATCTAAGATATTGCAAATGTCTATGCAATTCATGAAATTACGAAATGGATATTCTTTGTTAAATTTTTAGCATCTTTATTTATAGGTAAAGCTCTACAATGGTTCAGAAGTCTAACAATAAGGTCTATCTAGAATTGGGACCATTTGTACACAACTCTTCATAATCAATTTGGAGAAAAAGGGGATAATATGTCTTTATTGGAACAATTGACAATAATCAAGAGGGATCCTAATGAGCAATGACCGACTTCAACTTCAGATTTCAGAGGACGTGGGATAGGATTTCATTGGCCGTGAGACCAACAACTAAAGGTGCTTTCCTATACTTTCTTAAAGCTTTAAATTATGATATTGCTATGATGATTCAATCCATGGGAGGTATAACTTTACCCACAACCTATAAAATTTCTATTAGAGCTAAAAATTACTTGATCCAAGCTGGTAAACTTGCACCTAGGCCACCTATGCCTCTATATCAAGAACTAGGAGCTCCAAGCACTAGTCAAGCACCCACATTAGCTCCCATTCCTTCTCTAAGAAATTAGAATTCAACTAAAGCTTCTACTTCATCTTCTAGTACCTCAAATGAGCTCTAATAAGTCATGAAGAAACTAAAAATTTGGGTAATGAATTGGTGACACTTAAAAGGCAACAAGCTCAAAATTTTAGACCTTCGTATCAGCGTAACACGCCACCCATTCAAAACACAACTCAAAACCAGGTCGGCCTCCTGCTAATAGACTATTCTAGCCTTACAACCCTAATGTTGCATCCACATCTAGACTTTGGTACCAGTGTAAAATAACATGACTCAGGAATATGACTGGTGTTTCCCATGAAATAAACTTCATAACCATCAATGTGTTTTAATGGTGCTTTGAATCAAGCTCGATGGTGACAACAACTGTGTAGAATAAGAGATGGGCTAAGAAGGAAATCAGCAGCAAGGAACATCTCAACAAGAGGCAACTCTAAATGAGACTACACTTGTGAATTGGCGGGATGAAGATTTCTTGGTATAAACCAAGCACCTTCACAAAGTGTAGCAACTAATAAACAATCCAATAAAAGGAATATTGAGAAGGA
This sequence comes from Taxus wallichiana var. yunnanensis, assembly GCA_018340775.1. Taxonomy (NCBI): domain Eukaryota; kingdom Viridiplantae; phylum Streptophyta; class Pinopsida; order Cupressales; family Taxaceae; genus Taxus; species Taxus wallichiana. The sequence continues at coordinate 967,460,973 of CM031240.1, forward strand.
CAATCATCTAATTCAAGTGACCCACAACCCTCTGATCACTCAACAAGGTATGGGAAATCAAAGTGTAGCTCCCAATGTGCAGGGGCCAATCCAAGCCGTTTCTTAGAACAACTCAAATGTCATTGTAAGAACCCGATGTAAGAAAAACTGTGCAAGTCAAAGGACAACAGAGAGATAGATCATCTCCATTCAACATCATTGAGTAGATGAATAAAACAAATGTAAACATCTCAATGTGGGAATCATTGGCTATCGTGGGACAAAGAGACCTATTGCAAGTTACTATGGCTAATTGGTCGGCATAAAATCAGCCATCCAAAGAACAAGAAAAGGTGCTTACCAATACAACTCAACAAAGAGAAAATCAAGGAAGCCACAAAGGTAAAAATTTGAAGCCACCACCATTCTATATCTCATTGATCATTGGAGATAAGTTAGTACATAATTGCATGATTGATTCGGGAGCAAGTAGCTCGGACATACCAAAACACAGATAGTTGATCAACCGGTCTTCAATATGAAGTCATCTCAAAAGGTGTGGTGCAATTAGATGGGACAATGCTAACAACAATTGGATTAATCAAATATTTGAGCCTCACATTGCAAGCATGTCCCAATGTGACTGCTTCTACAAGATGTATCCATCATAGAATTGCCACCACTCTTTGCATTGTGCTTGTCAAGAGACTTCTTTGCCAAAATTGAGGCTATCTCATGTGCTGATTGATCACACATGTTGTTTAGAACAAGGTATGGAGCTAAGACTACAATCGATCTGAGTCCATTGCAAAGTTCCATATAGAGCCTCATACACCGAGTCCAATCAATTCAAACTATTCAACTTTTGATCGGAAGATATCCCAAGCACTTATGAAGCAAATACCAAAGTAAAATTGCATACGGACTTGACTCTTGATGAATGGGCAAACAAAATACATGATTTTGACCCTTACAAAGAAATGGAGGAATTTGAGCTAGGATTTTATTATTTACTAAAGAGAATCATCCTCTCCCTAACATCACTAAGCGACCACAAGGATGATGATGAGGTATGACAATTATTCTTTGATGGCTCAAGAAGTAGACAAGGTGTGGGAGGAGGAGCTATGCTTTTTTAACCTCAAGGCAAAAAGTATTACCCAACTTTCCGTTTCCAGTTTTCTTGTTCAAACAACACAACTGAGTATGAAGCCTTAATTCACGGATTGTATTGGGAAAGAAAGAAAAGTATAAAAAAATTGCAAGTATTTGGTGATAGTGAGCTGATTGTGAATCAAGTCGAGGACACAAAATCTTTGCTAAGAACGATCTGTTGAAGAACTACAAAAATAGGGTATGGGATCTCATTGAAGATTTTGAATCTTTTAGCATCAATTCCATCCCAAGGAAGAAGAATGAAGCAATAGATAGACTGACAACAATTGGGGCAGCATTTGATGTTGTAGAAAGTATCAAAAGTGAGAAATCTCAACCTCATATCAAGGTGGTTGTAAGACTAGTTGTTCTAGATAACAATACAAATTGGCAAGTCTTTGAGAACGATCAACAAATTGTCAATTTTTTATAAGAAGAAGCTAAGTTCTCTGCTAGAAACCAAGACAAGTTGGAACAACGGTATGGTGACCAAGTGGTGCAGCTGAGAACCAACAAATTACCAAGGGGTCTCATAACTTTGGAGTCAATCTTCAACCCAAATGATCGAGTCCTAAAGGAGAAGGTGAACATTCAGTTAAAGGGTGAAGATTCAGAGCCCATTTTAGTAGATGAAGGCAAGACATTGCAAATTGGCAAAGTAAGTACCCCACAAGAGAAATCTGAATTTTTTCAACTTTGTCAAGAATTCCCAAATGTTTTTACATGGACTTATAAGGATTTAAGAGGTTTCAACCTAAGATTGGTTGAGCATACAATTGAATTAAATCCTGAATCTAAGCCTATCGACAGAAGCAAAGGCCAGTGAATCCTCACATTGAACCTCTTATGAGGAAGGAGTTGAACAAGTTGATTGAAGCTAGCATCATCTTTCCTATCAAACATTCAATTTGGGTTACAAACTTGGTGCTGGTGAGAAAGAGAAATGGTGAAATCAGATTGTGCGTAGACTTCCATGATCTGAATAGAGCATCACTCAAAGATCATTATCCACTTCCATCAATGGAGAAAATCTTGCAGGTTGTAGCTGGTTCCGAAAGGTTTTCATTGTTAGATGGCTACTCAAGCTATAACTAGATAATGGTGAAAGAAGAAGATCAGTTCAAGATAGCCTTCACTATAAAATGGGGTACATATGCTTACAAGAAGATGCCATTTGGACTGTCAAATGCCGAGCAACATTTCAGCGAGCTATGGATATGGCATTCAAAGGCTTAATCAACAAGATAGTGCTAGTGTATCTAGATGATATCACCGTCTTCTCAAAGAATGTAGTAGACCACCTCTTTCACCTCAGGCAAGTATTTCAAATATGTAGAAGATTCAGTGTCATTGAATCTAAAGAAGTGTGTATTCTTGGCACACAAGGGAAACTTTTTGGGCCACATTGTCTCAAGAGAAGGGTTAACAATTGATCCTGAAAGAGTTGAAGCCATCCGAATGCTTCCATTGCCACACCATAAGAAATATCTCCAAAGCTTCTTGGGAAGGATAAATTTTGTCTGTAGATTTGTGCCTGATTTTGTCACTCTTGTGAAGCCTTTAACAATGATGTTGAAGAAGAGTCTTGTGTTCAAATGGACAATAGAAGGTAAAGAGAGGTTTGAGGCTATCAAGAATGCAATATCACAAGATCCAACTCTTATCAACCTAGACTTTTCAAGGGACTTCATGTTGTATGCTTTTGGAGGATCTGATACAATCTCAGCTATTTTGGTACAACCTAATAGAGAAGGTTAAAAATAGCCCATAACATTCTTTAGTCAGATCCGGAAGATTACGAAGTAAGGTATTATTTTATTGAAAAGCATGTCCTTGCTTTGTCATTAGGAGTTTGAAGAAGTTCAGACACTTGGTCTCGAACAACAAGATTCAACTGCTAGTGTCTCATGCTGGTGTCAAGGACTTTCTCCTAAACAAGGACTTGAATGAGAAGAGAGCAGGTTGGATCACCCGTGTAATGGAGTATGATATTGAAATCAAGGTGACCAAGCTAGTTTGTGGAAAAGGTTTGTGTGAGCAGATCACTTCCAAACAACATAATGAATCAAAAGGAGAAGAAAAGGCTATCCCACTACTACAAAATGATCAAGAAAACTAGCTAATGATGCACCCATTCCATGTTGGACTCAGGACTTAGTGCATTATCTCCAAAAAAATTTTTGCCCTCCAGAAATAAGAAAAACAAAGAGGAGATACTTCAGATTGCAATCCATCCCATATGTGCTTATTGATGGTGTATTGTTCAAGAAAGATATCAATAGTGTTTTGTTGAGATGCATTAGAACATGTCAAGTTGGGAAGATATTACATGAGTTCCATGACAAATAAACAAGAGGCCACTTTACTCCTCGAGTAATAGCTCTCAAAATCATGAAGGCTGGTTACTATTGGCCTACGGTGTTTAGTGATTGCTACTTATGGATCAAGAAATGCAAGAAGTGTGCATTATTCATAGGAAAGGAAAGTTAGCAGCCCTTCCCCTTCATCTAATTTCAGTAGATCAACCATTCATGCAATGGGGATTAGACTTCATTGGAATGATAAACCCAAATTCAAGTCAAGGGCATGAGTGGATACTTACGCCAATAGACTACTTCACCAAGTGGACTAAAGTAGTGGCACTTAAGGAGGTAAATGAATTTAATATCTTGGATTTCTATGAAGGGATAGTCACTAGGTTTGGAGTCCCTGCCACTATCATATCGATAATGATTGGAATTTCTTAGTACAAAGATCACCGAATGGGCTGTCAAGAATGGTGTATACCTCAAAGGCACTTCATCAAACTATTACCCTCAAGGTAACGACCAAGAAGAGTCCACAAATAAAAACTTTACTAAGAACATCGAAGGACTCTTGATGAGAATAAGAGAACTTGGCACACAAATCTCAAATCAGCTCTATGGGTTGATAGGATCACACCCAAGAGGTCTACAGACAACTCCCCATTCAAGCTTGTATATGGGAGAGAAGTAGTCATGCCTATATCACTTGAGTTTCCAACATTGGAACTTATGAAACAGATTGGAACTAGCTGAATTTGAACCCATGGAAATCGGGTATGCAAAGATAAGGGAACTCAAAGAAGCAAGAGAACATGCAATGCGAGACTATGGAGAAGGATCAAGCATTGCTCAAAAGAGATTTGACAAGAAAGCTAAGGCCATGACATTCCAAGTTGGAGACTTGGTACTAAAGTGGAATGTTGATCGTGTAAAGCCATGCAAGCATTCTAAGTTCGATGCCATATGGAGTGGCCCATACATGATCACCGAATGCAAAGGTAGAAATGCCTTCCTGGTTTAAATTGGATGGTGAAGAATTACAAATTCCAATGAATTTTTGAGAATTTTGAAATTTTTGCAAATGGTGCACTTTGCATTTTCGGGCCCTAGTGTCCATTTTGCAAATTTGCATTTTTCCATTTCTTGTGCAAATTAATGCAAATTTTCAAATGGGCATAACTTTTGACTTGGTGCTCGGAAATTTAATAAATTTTATATCGTTGGAAAGCTCTCAACATCCTCTACGCCATGGAAACCAAAATATGAATTTTGGTGAGGGTAGGTGGGTGAAAAGGAAGGAAACATATCCAGTTCCAAAATTTAAATATTCATTCCCGTAAAAGGCAAGAAATCCTGGCAAACTCAAAATAGCTGCACGCACTCAGAAGGCCATAACTTTTGCAATTCTTAGCAAAAAATACAAAATTGGTACCATTGGAATTGTGGTTCCAATCTTGACATATAAAATCAAGATATTCAGAATTTGATGAAGGATCAATAGAGAGTTTATAGAAAACATGATCAGGTTCAGAACAATTATTTTAGTGGTGGTTGGGATGCATTCAATGAAGCATGGGCTAACATATTTCACTGCTGCAAGTTATGGGATAGTATGGGGGCATTTTCAAGTAACATAACATTATTTCATTCCATTTACTACATTTTGCAAGTGGTTGAATGACAGATTTTGGGATTTCCATTTTTCCTCTCTCTCTCTCTTCTCTCAGAATTCTATAAATTGGAGTGTTAAGCTCATTGTAAGGGGAGGTAGTTTTTATGTAGCAAAACTCTCAAAATTGTTTTGTGAAGCCAATGTGTTACGGATCATTGTAGTGGACTCCTTGCATGGTGATCCGAGACCTATATTTTATAAAGGATTAAATTGCATATATTTTCAAAAGGCAACACTAGATGCAAGTTTGTGGATGTATCTTCCCTTGCTTTATTTGGTTTGCATTTCTTTTCCTCCTTCAATCTCATTACATACATACCATGTCTATTCTATGCTATTACATGGATTCATTATTATTGTGCATGTATGAACTATGATTGTGAATGCATTTGCTAGATTGTGGACTGTTATCACCCCTTCTAGTATGTATTTTGCTTCTATTTTTCACACATTGGAAAACTATCCTCATTCCCCCTTTTTGGTGTATCACCACTTTAGTGTAGGCTTTATTTTCATGCAATCTCCCTCCTAGTCCCTTGGAAAGTTAGATTAGGATTAGATAGTTTTCCCGCATTAGAGTAGATTGTGGCAGGTAGTTTAGGAGCAAGAACCAACTTTCTCTGGAGGTCTATCTCAAGAAGTAAGTCCCACAACTTGGAGATAGTACCCATGTTATCCAATCACACTGTGAGTTCAAGAAAATGCACTTTTGCAAACCATAGGGTGTTGTGATTTGGAGATAACATGAATGAATTTAAATTTATAGAATAGAGATGACTCATCATATAACCCCAATGCCTTTTCATATGTCCTCACACAACTTAAAAATTTTCAACTTCCTAGGAAAATTTTAAGTCCCTTTTTATAACATAAAGGTGACTTATTACATTAGGAACATTAAGACATGAAAAGTGCAACCCCAACGCAAAATTAGAACATTGAGAAGAGAGAGAAATTTGGGGGTATGAAGAGAAGAGAGAGAGAGAGAGAGAGAGAGAGAGAGAGAGAGAGAAGAAGAAGAAGAGAAGATGTTGCCCCTGATGAATTCCGATAATCCTCGTTGATGAAAAGCTCTAATGTGGTAAAAATTTGATTCTTCAAACTCATGGGAAACTCCTTCAAATTGGCTCACAGATGCTTTGGAATGAGTGTTTAAAAACACTGTTGAATGGTTCTACCAATGACCATAATTTCCACTCCGCATAAGATACTCCTGCAACTTGAGCCATGAAGTGAATGTTGGGAGACACTGTTGAATTCTCTAAGATGAATCTCAAATTTCCTATGAGCAATTCCCATGGATGATCCCGAATGATGGTGTGGACCTGAATGATCATCCCTCTATGTCCCATTGTTCCAAAATTTCCCCTTGAGTATGACTTACCATTAATAGTGAGTACCCACATGGGAGACTTACTATTTATAGTAAGAGGTGATTCTTACTTCTTCTTTACCATCTTGATGTGGTGAAATTCTTCATTCAATCCTGTGCACACTATGCCTCGACCACTTCTTGGGTTGACTTACTATTTTTAGTAAGCACCTATATGGGGAACTTACTATTTTTAGTAAGTGGTCATTTTCACTGTTTTCTACTCTAAACACTCATTCGACTTCTTGGTGACATTTGGTATAGATGCTTTTGCACAACTACTTTTGATGATGAATTTCCAAACATAGCAAGTTTGTATAGGAAAACTTACTATTTTTAGAAAGTGGATTTCTAGTGCTCGGTTTGTGAAAAAATATATTTTTGGATTCATCTTGTCGTCGTGATCACATCCTCCAAATTTCACATAATTTTTCCCACTAGAATGCCTAGAAATAAAATTTAAAATTTTCACTGGCAGTGGCTTTGGGCACGGAGCTGCCATGATGGCCATTAATGGAGCTTGAAATTTACAGGTCTAGTTTTTTTCTCTGTTCGTGAAGAAAAAAATCCATTGTGATAGGTTTTTCATTTGGAGTCCGTGTGTAATTTTTAGCTTGTTTCCATTGCCAGATTGATGGGAAATCCAACAAATGTGAGCCGGTGCATGAAATGGGGATTTTTTAGAACAAATGTCTCGGGCATCATTTGACCTTCCGTTTGTTGCATATTTATTGTCTTTAAAAATGTGGAAGTCTAAAAAGATGGAACCTCAATCCAACTTGTATTTTTCAAGATATGAATATTTTTGATTAGGTGACTTTGTGGTTATCTGGTGAAAAATCTTTGTTTTTCCTCATTTCTCTACCGTTCTTCATTTTTTTACCCAATTTTCTCTGAAACCTATGATTTTTCATGGAGTAGAGGATTTTTTTCCATGACAGAGATGGTTTGGAGCAAAATGGTGGACCAGTGTCCGGACAAACATGAGTGAGCCATGGTAAAGTATGAAGTTGTTAAGAAGAAATGGGGGAAAATGGCTAAGTGCTAGATTTAAGTTATTCAAAAAAAATGCACAGCAAGGGTGGGGTGAAATTTTTCATGTTTGATGTCCCTCACCTAAAATATATGTGAGGGACATCAAATTCCATAATGAGCAAGGTGATGATATGTGTGGAGATCGACGGTTGAGAATGAAGGCTTGACAAGCACCTCGAAGGTGGAAATTTGCTCTTGAAGAGGTCACATGAGTGAATAGGAGTCTCCTTAGGGGATGGGCACATTTTTACATGTTTTATGTACCTCACCTCAAAGGAGGGACATCAAATTCCATGGTGCTCTAGGTGATGACACGTGGCGTAGATCTGACGGTGAAGGTTTTAAGCTCCCGTAAAGCACCAAGGGTTGAACCGAGATCCTAGAGGCCATATGTGGGTCCATAGGACTTTATGGGGGCTGGGAACATTTTACCAACCTTGAAATCCATAACCTTGAGGGACGTGAGGGACAAAAATCCCACCAGGTTCCTAGAGTTGACATGTGTCCTCATCAAAATTTGACTAACTCCCAACCTCGAGGATAACTTGCGACGACAATATCTTGAGCTCCTAATGGAATTTTTGATGAAATTGTATATGATACTGACTAAAAATGGCCTTCTAAATCCAATGGTGTGGATTTTAGGTCTTGATTTATCCATTTGATCCATGAAAAATTGGATTTTTTTATCCTGGGTACTCCACCTATACATGAGAAAAATCACTTGCAAAACCATTGTGCCAAAGTGTTGTGAAAAAATAATTTCACCAAATTTTAAATCTTGGAATTAAATTTTCGAAGATGTTTTATTTTTCTCCTAACTCCATCTGGAGCTCCCAGAATCACCTTGAAGCTCAAAACTATTTTGGCATGTGCATTGCTTGTAGGCCCGTGAACCCTGATTTTGATCAAACTACTCCAAACCCTTCAAATCTTCCCCAAATCTTCCAAAATCACTTCCATGATGTTTCTAGGCCTTCAATTCACCTCCATGTTAGATTTAGATCATTCATTCCTCTCCATGGGGTTTCTCAAGTCCTTGGAAGGTCAGTGATAGCCCTTCCCAACACTGCCCAAAGATAGTATTTTTCAAGAACTCCTAAAATTACCTAGGGGGTGAATTGACTTTCCTAAATCACCTAAGAGACAAATTTAACATCATATAGGAGGTCATTGGATTGATTGAGTAGACATGGGGTGCTTGAATGGTAAAACATGAAAAATTTGGCACAAGGGTATAATTGTCATGCCCGAAATCGACAATTTCCTTGTTGCAGATTCGCATGATGAAACACTCATACTTACCTTCCATTATTGCTTGGATTTATGGTGAGCATAGTATATTTTGGAATCTTGGATAAACAATAATGAAAAGAAAACTAGAAGATAATTAGTAAAATAAGACATAAATAACCTAGCTAGGAGGTCATGGGAGGGGTAGCCGAGAGGTAGATATCAATGCCAAATAACGTAAAAAACCAATAGGTAGATTCTATAAGGATGATAAAGCATTATAAAAGGTGTTAACCAGGACGTGATTCCATAGAGTTAGCACACTTAAGAGATAGATAGATAAGTTACCAAAATATCCAAGGTAGGAAGCAATGACCATATAAACCCAAACATGAAGGTTAAACCCAAGTGGGATGGAACTAAAGCAAAAATAGAGTAGGTTGATGAAGTAGTTAATTTTGAGAATGTTGTAAAAGAAAATGTTTTATTATTTGAATATTTAATGGAGTTTAATATCTGATTTATAGGAAGGATGGGCATTATGAGGTGCCCCAAATGTGGGGTGGTGAGAGAAGTTACATTGTGAGATGCATCAAAGGAAGTTTCAATCATGTGGGTATTATGGTTAAAGGTATGCATTATTTCCAAGTTATGTTGGTAATGAAGAACATCTAAATGGTGTGATTCAACATGAGATAAGATGTAGTCTTCATTAATGATATGTGAAGTAGAATGAGTTATATGCCATCATAATCGTGCCTCTTAGAGTCAAATGTATCTTCGTGGGCCATGACACTCATTCTACTAAAAGAGTGTAGGAACAATGAGTTTGAGATGAGACATGTAATATCGAGCTCATCTTTTTCAAGTGGGTTATCATGATTACTACTAGAGGAGGTAACATTATAAGGAGGTTCCTCAGATTCTAAAATAGGAATAAATCAATCCCGAGATAATAGAACTAGAGGAATTCAAAGTGTCACCGCATTCGGTAAATAGTTTTTATTGACCATGTTTTATAATATATTAGGTTTATAATCATTTGAGTTAGCTAAAGTGAACTAAATACTAGGTCTATAGTCATAAAAATTAGGGATGAGATGTTAGGCAATGTAGTAGTAATAGGAATGTGAAAGGGTTTGTCGTTAAAGGGGACAAGTATATTATAAGGATTTAGATCAATATTATGTATATACCATTGATTATTATGGATGATTTTGATGCATTAGGATCCCAATGATGTGACTCTGTGCATGCCGTGAATCCAAGGGTGACTAAGAAATATATTATAAGAAAAGAGGGTGATCAAGTACCATGAGATTGGTATGAATAAACTTGGGACATACCGTGATTTGAATCCAAATGCAATGAGTAGCTTTTGATGAGTTTTATCAAATCCATGATAAGTGAGTCCGGTGTGCTCAAGGCCGATAGTAGAAAAGTTGAGGTTTTTATGAGAGAGGAGGTGATATTGATTATAGATCCTTCATCCACCAAGACTCATCTTACTTATGCATGATAGATGGTGACACATGATAAGGAGTGGAGGATCATTGACATGGAATAATATTTCATTGTTGATCATGTCATCTTTGGGAAATTCTGTGGCTATGGATTTAGAATTTTTAGAGGTAATGGTAGCTTTGATATTATGGATTTTGGGGTTAGGGAAAGGTAGGATAGAGGGAGGTTCTTCCACCTCATTGAAGGCATCATCTAAAAATATAGTTTTGCATGAGGAATATTCGTTGTTGTGGAGAAGTGCACATAGGTTACATTAAGGGGATTTTGTGAGTCATGAAATTAAGCTCATCTAAGAAATTTGATTATGACCCGGGCCGGTACCATAACAATAATTGGGGGTGTTAGTGCAAATTCACAAAGCACCACCAAATCAACCCTCAGATCTACTGTAGACAAATGGCCAATTCAGTGTGAATGCACAACATGGAGTTTTCCCAAAGTGTGGAACCTTTGCAATTGAGGAAAACTCTCCGAGAGAAGGTTGATTCCTCTTCCTAAACTATCTCCACAAGCTATTCCAGTGCAAGCAAGCTAATCTAATCCTAATCTAACTTCCAGGGAGATAAGGAGAGAAATAAAATTGGAAAAAACAAAGCCTACACTAAAATGGTGATACACCAGAGAAGGAAAATGTTGATTATCTATCAAAACTACCCTGAAACAAGAAGAGGAGAGCAATGGAAAGGATGGACAAGTGCATCATCGAGTAAAGATGGATTTCACACGAAAATGTTCCAAAATCCATGAACACAACTCCAAAACCTGTAATGAACTTCCAAACATGCACAAATACCTTGTAATGAAGAGAGGTAAGGAAAAAACAAAGAAAATGAGCCAAGGATGGACAAATGCATCACAAAAACACATTTTTATGGCTCGAAATTTACACAAAGTGCATAATTTCATGGGTAAGAGGAAAAAATGCCATTATAGAGCGGGGAGGAGGTTCAAACTCCATTTTCAACCCTAGGGAAGAAAAGAAGGGAGAGGCAGAGAAGAAGGATGAACAACTTTTTTCAAAATGAGCCAAAACTGGCTTTTATCACTCGAACAGAATGAAGGAAATGAGAAAACACAGTAAATCAATTTTAAAACTCCAACCACCAACAAGATCCATTTAATTAGCCTAAAAAATGATGGGTTTCCATGAAAAATCCCATACTTCATTGTACATTGCTTCGCAGAGCAAGAAAGAGGCCCATACTTCATTAATTTTGGTGGTTGGGGTCGTTTTCTATAATTTTTCCATGCCAAAGATGTTTTCCCATTTTTCTCCCACAAAAATCCATCAAAATTTAAAATTTAAGTGTCCATCGTGTAGAGGATTTCAACATATTTCCATTGATACCAAAATCATGAAAATTTGAGCTCTAGATCGAAAGATATGGCCTTCTGAAGATTTAGGGCAAAACATGGCAAAATTAGGGCAAAAATCGGGTCAAGCCAAAACTTGACCTTTTTCCCTTTTCACAAAATTGGGAAATTTTCCCAAAATTCTCCATGGCCCCACCGCTCTAAGACATGTGGCATCACTTGATTGGCTACAAGTCTCAAAATCACATTATGCCCATTTTGCCCACAAGGGCAAATTTTTCCAAGGTCTTCCGCTAGTGAATTCCCCACCATTGATGTGGACACGTGGCACCTTCTGATTAGCTGCGGAGATGTGACCCATTCTTGCCTTTTGTGTTTTCACAACTTTGGAAAAATGTCCTAAATCCTCCTGATTCCCGCCGATGAATGGACACGTGGCATATTTTGATTGCTCGAGGCGGGATGCGCTTCTATTTTTTCCTTTGAGAAATTTTGACAAAAAAGCCAAAAACTTTAAAGTCCTTCCGCCCCTACCGCTCCACCTTGACACGTGGTGCATCTTGATTAGTTGTGGGCCTCAAACAATTTATTTTACTCTATGGGCTTTCAGGCCAAAATTTTCCTTTGAGTTTTTGCCCAAAAGGGCTAAGTGCCAAAATTTTTCTCTGTAGTCTGCCGCCTTGGCAAATTTTCCCTCCAAACTCCGCCAAGCCATAACTCAAAAATACAAGGAGTTAGGAGGACTTATTTACCTTTCTAGAAAGGGGAAGAAATTATCTATCTATTGAAGCCATTTCCAGAATATTTTGAGTGCTTGAAATGTGTGAAAATTGAAGTTGAAGCACAAGGAAGGAAAGGATGAAGGCAAATTAGCCAAAATAAGCAGGGGCTCATTTTGGATAACAATTTTGGTGACTCAGAGGGGTCATCTACCTACTAGATGAATGATCAGTGGCCTTTGTTACATCCATTGGGCATGGAGTCAAGCTTGATAAACTGATTCTGATATGAACTTTGAAATTCTGACCTCTGAGTCACTTGGAAACCCACTGAAACTTGAAATTGATCTTCACCAAAATGCCACTGAAATGGACTGTGCAAGAGCAATACAACATCACCAAAAACTATGTACAAACTGAAAATCATACATGCTCCAAATGGAACATGCAGAGTGTGCAAAATCACTTCTTTTACCAAAAACAAACCTACCTACACTACTCTAACCAAGAGCAAAGGGAGCTCAAACAAATCCTGCAACTGACAGGGAGAAACAACTTCCCTTCCTCAAAAATGGCAGCCATGCAACTAATTTGGCACTGAACATGGCTAGTTAGATGAGTGAAAAACTAACTACAAGCTGATCTTCCACCCAAATCACCAAAGTATCAACTGAAGACAAAAAAAAAACCTATTTTAGTTGCCTTGCATTTGGATTGAAAAGGTATGGCAACTGATCCTTAGCACTTTGCATATCATCCTCATGCTTAGAGGTAAACATGACTAGTTGTGGCTTCTCCTTTGGCTCCAATGAAGCCAAATACTTGATTGGGCAAGGTATGATCCATTTGATATGCCCATAGCTCTAATTTTCCACTCCAAAAATGGAATCATCTTGTAGACCTCTTTGGGTGAATGGCGAGGAAGGAATGGTGGAACTCTTCTGCTATTTCTCTTCTTCCTCCTATGAAGAGCATGGAAGGTTTGAGTCTCCCAAACTAGATTCCAAAAGGCTGCTATAAAGTGTAGACTACTGCAAATGAATGCTCTCCTCCATGATAACAGGCTCAAGTGTTTGGAATGTGGATGATGAAGGAGAAAATGGTGTGATTTCAACTGGTTCCTCTCCATCAAAACAATCCTCCAAATCAGACAAGTACTCTACTTCATTGTTATCCTGATACAAATGTTCAACCTCTTCCATGGTGTCTTTTTGACCAACAACTTGTTCACCATGTTTTCTCTCATCTTCAATCATTGAGTTTGAAATATCAAACTCTTCTTCACAGACTAGAACTCGAGGAGATGAAGTAGAAGAAAAGAACTCGAAGGTTCTTTTATATCTTTTTCATGCTTGAAGCTTTTGGATTTGCATTTCTCTCCTCCACAATTGGAAAGCACTCCTCTTGTTTTTCAGCCCTTCATCCCCGATTGCAACATCTACTTGCTCCTTTCCAATGGGACTTTGAGCTGATTTTCCTTCCTCTTCCATGGCTGATTGTGCAACTTGAATTGGACCAACATTTTCTTCAAGTAGAGTGCCAACATGGACACTACATTATGAGAAAACAGCTGATCTTCTTGCTCCACTTTGCTGCTGCTACAAACTCATCCTTGGCCACCTCTGGTTCTTCAACATTTACCTCCTCTGTAGGCTTAACCAACAAAGGAATTTTTGTAATCCCGAATCTGAGAGCCAAGTTCACTAAACTCTTAATCATTTCTTCTTCTTTCACTTCTTCTTCTGTTGTAAACTCAGCCTCAACCACCACTGTTTCTTCAACTCTAACCTCCTCCATTGGTTTGACCATCAAGGGGATCTTTGTAAACCCAAATTTGGCAGCCCAACTCTTTAGATTATCTGTCATTTCTTTTCTGTTGGGCTCCTCTTCTTGCTGTTCTCCTTGACTGGTTTCTTGGGTCTCTTCCCAACATGGACTTGGGAGAGCAAGAGGAGTGGCAGGTTGGGGTTCAACTAGATTTGTGATTATTTGTGGTGGGGAGGGAGGTGGAACTTCTAGTTTGTTTGGAGGGGATGATTGTTTGGAAGGGAAAGGGGAAGAGGAATTGAAATGGGGTGGAAGACTAGGGAATGGAGAAATGGAATCAACACTTGGGGCAATAATTGGGAAGCTTGGAAAGTGGAGCTTGGGTTGAGATGGTGCTTTGCTTGAGAAAGAGAAAAAGAAAATCTATGAGATGGTGGACTTACCCATTGACAAGGTTGTCTTGACTCCAACTCATAAGCCTCGATCTCCTCAATCCATTGTGCAAGTTGGGGCAACATTTCAACCATGAAGTCTAGCTTCTCCTGAGGGTTGTAATGTATTGGAAAAGGGCCTTCCCATGGATAGGGTTCCCTGAAACCAATCTGAAATGCCTTCATTTGTGCTATGCCCCTTGATTGAACCATGCCAACCTCCATTTTTGGATCTTCTCAACAGACCAACATCTTGTATTTGATTGTCTTCATTGTTTGCATACCCTTGCTCTTGGAAAGCTCCATAGCCAAACTGATTTTGGCATTCTTTGCTCATAAAGGGGGTAGACATATTGATTTTTCCTTTACTCAAAATGTTGATTTGAAGGAGTTGTAAAACATATTGGAGGTGGATTGCTCTACTGTTGTAAGTGTGAGTCCTAAGAAGGAAATGAAGTCATGATTGCACAACCTCATGGAATGGGAGAAAATGAAAGAGATGGAAGAAAAATGGATGAAAATGAGTGGAAATGGATGGAAAAGGTTTGAAACTTAGAGAATGGGTTTTTGACTAGATGGAGTCACTAGATGTGTTTGCATGTGCCTCAAAAGGCTGAATCCCACCAAGAACACATCAACTTGATGAAATAAAGTGAAGACCTTTGGTCCCATTAGGCATGCCAAAAGCTGTTAGTGCAAATTCACGGATAACCCCCATATCGACCCTCGGATCTACCATAGACAAATGGCCAATTCAGTGTGAATGCACAACATGGAGTTTTCCCAAAGTGTGGAACCTTTGCAATTGGGGAAAACTCTCCAGAGAAGGTTGATTCCTCTTCCTAAACTACCCGCCTTACAAGCTATTCCGGTGCAAAAGCAAGCTAATCTAATCCTAATCTAACTTCCAGGGGAGATAAGGAGAGAAAGAAAACTGGAAAAAACAAAGCCTACACTAAAATGGTGATACACGGAAAGGAAAATGTTGATTATCTATCAAAACTACCTTGAAACAAGAAGAGGTGAGCAATGAAAAGGATGGAAAAGTGCATCATAGAGCAAAGATGGATTTCACACGAAAATGTTCCAAAATCCATGAACACAACTCCAAAACCTGTAATGAACATCCAGCATGCACAAATCTTCGGGTAATGAAGAGAGGTAAGGAAAACAACAAAGAAAACGAGCCAAGGATGGACAAATGCATCACAAAAACATGTTTTTTATTGCTTAGAATTTACACAGTGCATCATTTCACGGGTAAGAGGAAAAAATGCCATTACAGAGTAGGGGAGGAGGTTCAAACTCCATTTTGACCCTAGGGAAGAAAAGAAGGGAGAGGTAGAGAAGAAGGATGAACAACCTTTTTCAAAATGAGCCAAAACTAGCTTTTATCACTCGAACAGAATGAAGGAAATGAGAAAATGTGGGAAAATCAATTTTAAAACTCCAACCACCAACAAGATCCATTTAATTATCCTATAAAATGATGGGTTTCCATGAAAAATCCCATACTTCATCGTACATTGCTTCGCAGAGCAAGAAAGAGGCCCATACTTCATTAATTTTGGTGGTTGGGGTCGTTTTCTGTAATTTTTCCATGCTAGAGACATTTTCCCATTTTTTTCCTAGTAAAACTCCATCAAAATTTAAAATTTAAGTTTCCATCATGTAGATGATTTCAATAACTTTCCATTGATACCAAAATCGTGAAAATCAATGCGAAGCTCTAGATCTAAAGATATGGCCTTATGAAGATTAAGGGCAAACGGGCAAAAATCCAGTCTGCCCAAAACTTGACCTTTTTCCTTTTCACAAAATTGGGAAAATTTTGTTATGTTTGTGGAGCCTATTTTCATGTTAGAGTATGGCACACTTTCTATGTGTTACACTCGAGTATTTTTACGGCGGTCTCGCTCGCCCGGTGAAGCGGAGTCGGGGGTTTGGGAGGTTGAAGCCCCAGATGGAAGGGGGTTCGGGGTGAAGCCCCAGAAACAAATTTTCATGGGTGGTTTATTAACCCATGGGTAATGGGTAACCATTATGGGCTGTTTTTGGGTCCATGGTTTTTTCATCTTTTGCCCATTGTTTTGATACCCACGGTTTTTGCCCTTGGTTTTAATACCCATGGTTTTGTATCAAATCTTAAGCATTGTCTATTTATATGGTCTTATGCATATGATAGATAGACAAGCAAATGTATTGCAGATGTGTTTTGAATTTGGTGTGAATTACGTAGAGTTTGTTGAGCATAGCTCCCAACGGATCTGGTATTGTATTGAGAGAGTGGTGGCTTGTAATAAAATCGAGCAAGTGATTCTTGGTGGGCGTAACCCAAATTGGGTGAACCATGTTAAATCTTGTCTCTTTGTGTTGTGTTATTTTATTCTACAATTTTATTTGAGATCTATAATAATTTTTTGCATATTAGTTTCTCTTATTGTGATTACATGAGGGATTATTTCGCATATTTTATCCTTATTTCCTAACAATTGGTATCGAGCACTGTTTGGTTTGCTTTGAAGTGTTGAATCACAAGGAAAGTTTTTAGCTTGAGTGGGAGCTATGGCAGATGAAGGAAGATCTAGGGTTGATAAATTCAACGGGCAGAATTTTAGTCTTTGGAAGATGCAGATGGAAGATTACCTTTATCAGAAGGATCTTTATACTCCACTGTCTGAGAAGGTGAACAAACCCTTGAGTATGATAGATGCGGAATGGGATTTGTTGGATCGGAAGGCACTTGGAATGATCCGGCTGAGTCTTGCATCTTCGGTATTATTTAATGTTTCAAAGGAAAAGACTACAAAAGATCTAATGGATGCATTAGGGAAGTTGTATGAAAAACCCTCTGCCTCTAATAAGATATTTTTAATGAAAAAGTTGTTTAATATGAAGATGTCGAGAATAGTTCGAGTAGATCATTTAAATTATTTCAATACGGTTGTGAATATGCTAGCTTGATTCTGAATAGAATTTAATGAAGAAGTTAGGGCTTTATTAATTTCGCTGTGCTCTTTACGAGAGTTGGAATAACCTGGTAATGGCGGTAAGTAACTCGGTTCCAACTAACTCAAGTTGAAGTTTGAGGATGTTGTAGGGGTGATTCTAAGCGAGGAAATGCGAAGAAAAAGCTTTGGGAATCTTCTACTTGAGGAATGCTTTGACATGGAAACTAGAGGGAGACAAAAGAATAGAGGAAACCGTGGAAAATCAAAAGATCGGGCAAGGTCAAAATCCAAGAACAAGATTGTATCTTTGGAATTGTGGAAATCCACAGGCATGCGAAAGAAGGATTGTTGGGAGCTTGGGATAAGAAGAAACAACGGGAAGAAAACAAGGAGGCAAATGTGGCATCGGGTAATGTATGTCGGGATGCTTTGATTCTTTCTTTGCATAATATTACTTGAATCTTGGGTTTTAGATTCGGGGTCTTCTTTTCATGCTACTCCACATAGGCATTATTTTGTTGATTATGTTCAAGGATTTTGGGCATGTTTTTCTTGGTGATGATGAGCCTTGCGAGCATAGTTGGAAAAGGTTTTGTTCGAGTTAAGATGCGAAATGGGAATACATGGCTATTGAAGGATGTCGAGACATGTGCCTACATTAAGGAGAAATTTGATATCGGCGGGGCAATTGGGAAGTGATGGTTGTCTTATGATATTTACAAATGGACTCTTGGAAGGTTACAAAGGTGCTCTTGTGGTGGCAAGAGGTAAGAAGGTTGGAACCTTGTATTTAACCACCGATAATACTAATGATTGTAATCTTGTGGCTTGAGATGCGATACAACATTATGGCACTATAGGCTCGGTCATATGAGCCATAAGGGCATGAACATCATAAAGAAGAATTTTCCTGGATATACGAAATAGGTTTGGATTTACGTGAAAATCGCATATATGGGAAACGAGCGCGAGTAAGGTTTCTCAAGGTTGGACCTATGAAGAAAGAGAGTAAGTTAGAGGCCGGTACATTCGATGTGTGGGGGGCCGGCTTAGGTATCATCTCTTGGGGGTTCAAGTTATTATGTTACTTTTATTGATGATGCAACAAGGAAAGTTTGGGTTTATTGTATTAGACACAAATATGATGTATTTGACACTTTTGTTAAATGGAAAGCCTTGGTAGAGAATGAAACAGGTCTTAAGCTAAAATGTCTCAGGTCAGATAATGGAGGGGAGTATTGCAGCAATGAATTTAATGATTACTGTTCTAAGAATGGAATCAAGTAGGAAAAGATGGTTCCAAGAAACTCCACAGTGACGAGAATGGGGTATCGAAAGGATGAACAGAACAATAATGGAGCGTGTTTAGGAGCATGAGGTTACATGCGCAGACTGCCTCTTTCTTTTTGGGCGAAAAGCGGTGAAACCTGTTGTGTACTTGATAAATAGAGGACCCTCAAAGTGCCTTGGATGGAGGCATACTTGAGGAGGCATGGCATGGTAAGAAATTTGATTATTCATTTCTTAGAGTTTTTGGATGTGAGGTGTTTGTTCATATAGACAAGGATGATAGGACCAAGCTAGAGGCTAAATCAGAAAAATATACTTTTATTGGTTATGGCGGTGATGACTTTGGATTTAAATGTTGGAGTATTAAGGACAAGAAAATCATTCAGTCTAGGGATGTGGTCTTTAATGAGAAAGTCATGTATAAGCAACAGTTGCAGGAAAATAGGGAAGAATCCAAGAAAGAATATGCAGTGGTAGAGGATCTTCCGGATGGGAAAGTGACCCATGAATCAGTTCAGGAACCTACTCAACAGGAACCCCAAACTCCTACAGTGAGGAGGTCTTCTAGGGTAAGAAAAGAACCTGAATGTTTTTCTCCTTCTCTTTATTATTTATTACTCACTGATAGTGGAGAGCCAGAGAGCTTTGATGAA
Organism: Taxus wallichiana var. yunnanensis; assembly: GCA_018340775.1. Taxonomy (NCBI): domain Eukaryota; kingdom Viridiplantae; phylum Streptophyta; class Pinopsida; order Cupressales; family Taxaceae; genus Taxus; species Taxus wallichiana. Next base: position 967,480,374 of record CM031240.1, read on the forward strand.
GCAATGTAGGTAGATGCCAGTAAGAAGTGGGAGCAAGCCATGGATGAGGAGCATAAGTCTCTCATGGAGAACCAGACTTGGGATTTGGTGAAGCTACCGGAAGGCAAAAGAGCATTGCAGAACAAGTGGGTGTATAGAGTTAAAGATGAAGAAGGAGGAAAGAAAAGATATAAGGCCCGGTTGGTGGTCAAGGGGTTTGCACAGAAACAAGGTATAGATTTTGATGAGATTTTTTCTCCTGTAGTAAAAATGACTTCTATCAGAACTGTTCTTGGAATAGTAGCAACAGAAGACTTGCACTTAGAACAGTTAGATGTAAAGACTGCATTTCTCCATGGTGATTTGGAGGAGGAGCTATATATGTAGCAACCAGAAGGATATGAAGTCAAAGGTAAAGAGGAGATGGTGTGTAAACTGAAGAAGAGCTTGTATGGCCTAAAACAAGCTCCACACCAATGGTATAAGAAGTTTGATAGCTTCATGAAGGAGCAATGTTATATTAGATGTCATTCGACCATTGCGTGTATCTGACAAAGAAATTTGAGGATGGAAGTTATATTATCCTATGTTTGTATGTTGATGACATGTTGGTTGTAGGTAAAAACTTGCAGGAAATAAAAGTACTCAAGAAACAACTAAGTGAATCCTTTGATATGAAGGATTTGGGGGCAGCCAGACAAATCCTTGGTATGAGGATAACTCGGGATAGGAAGGAACAAAAGCTGACTTTATCTCGGAAGAGTACATTAAGAAGGTATTGGATAGGTTTAACATGCGAGGATACTAAACTGGTTGGGACCCCTTTGTGAGGCCATTTTAAGTTATCAAAGGATCAGTGTCCCAAGACAGAGCGAAAGAAACCAGATGTCAAGGTACCTTACTCATCAAAGTTGGCAGTTTGATGTATGCTATGGTGTGCACTAGGCCTGATATTGCCCATGCAGTGGGAGCTGTGAGTAGATTTATGAGTGATCCAGGTAAAGAGCATTGGCAAGCAGTAAAGTGGATCCTTCGGTATTTGAGAGGGACCATGGGGACGATTTTGTGCTGACAAAGGATCGAGACACCACTTTACGTGGTTATGTAGATTCAGACATGGCTGGAGATGTAGACAACGGAGGAGGAGCACAACAGGTTATATTTACACTATAGGTGGGACAGCAGTGAGTTGGATTTCACGACTACAGAAGCTGGTGGCTTTGTCAACCATGGAGGCTGAGTATGTTGCTGCCACAGAGGCAAGCAAAGAGATGATTTGGCTACAACAATTGCTTGAGGAGTTGGGGCATAAGTAGGAGGAATGTAAGCTATATAGTGATAGTCAGAGTGTTATACACCTAGCTAAGAACTCTGCTTTCCACTCCAGGACGAAGCATATATAATTGAGATATCACTTCATCAGGACAGCTTTGGAGGAAGATAAGTTGAAGTTGGAGAAGATTCATACCAGTCAGAATCTTGTAGACATGATGACCAAGGTGGTCACAAGGGATAAACTAAAGCTATGTTCAGCTTTGGTTGGCCTTCGCGGATGATAGTGAAGGGTTGAGAAGCTTGCTCAGTGGAAACTAGTCTCCAAGTGGGAGATTGTTATGTTTGTGGAGCCTATTTTCATGTTAGAGTATGACACACTTTCCATGTGTTACACTCGGGTATTTTGGCCGGTCCCGCTCGCGGTGAGCGGGTCAAGGGGTTTGGGAGGTTGAAGCCCCAGATGGAAGGGGGTTCGGGGTGAAGCCCCGAAGCAAATTTTCATCGGTGGTTTATTAACCCATGGGTAATGGGTAACCGTTATAGGCTATTTTTTTGGTCCATGGTTTTTCGGTCTTTTGCCCATTGTTTTGATACCCACGGTTTTTGCCCTTGGTTTTAATACCCACGGTTTTGTATCAAACTGCTTAAGTAGTTGTCTATTTATATGGTCTTATGCATATGATAGATAGACAAGCAAATGTATTGCAGATGTGTTTTGAATTTGGCTGTGAATTCTGTAGAGTTTGTTGAGCATAGCTCCAAACGGATCTGGGTATTGTATTGAGAGAGCAGTGGCTTGTAATAAAATCTGAGCAAGTGATTCTTGGTGGACGTAGCCCAAATTGGGTGAACCACGTTAAATACTTTGTCTCTTTGTGTTGTGTTATTTTATTCTACAATTTTATTTGAGATCTGTAATAATTTTACGCATATTAGTTTCTCTTTGTTGTGATTCTATGAGGGATTATTCCGCATATTTTATCCCTTATTTACTAACATTCCCAAAATTCTCCGTGGACCCACTCTCTAAGACACGTGGCATCGTTTGATTGGTGTGGGTCTCAAAATCACATTCTGCCCATTTTGCCCACAAGGGCAAATTTTTCCAAGGTCTTCCACCGGTGAATTCCCCGCCGTTGATGTGGACACGTGGCACCTTCTGATTAGCTGTGGAGATGCAGCCCATTCTTGCCTTTTATGTTTTCACAACTTTGGAAAAATGTCCTAAATCCTCCCGATTCCTGCCGATGAATGGACACGTGGCATCTTTTGATTGCTTGGCGGGGATGCGCTTCTATTTTTTCCTTTGAGAAATTTTGACAAAAAAGCCAAAAACTTTAAAGTCCTTCCACCCCCACCGCTCCACCTTGACATGTGGTGCATCCTAATTAGTTGTGGGCCTCAAAAAATTTATTTTACTCAGTGGGCTTTTTGGCCAAAATTTTCACTGATTTTTTTTTGCCCAAAAGGGCTAAGTGCCAAAATTTTTCCCACAGGTCCGCCTTGGCAAATTTTCCCTCCAAACTCCGCCAAGCCATAACTCAAAAAATACAAGGAGTTAGGAGGACTTCTTTACCTTTCTAGAAAGGGAAAGAAATTATCTATCTATTGAAGCCATTTCCAAAATCTTTTGAGTGCTTGAAATGTGTAAAAATTGAAGTTGAAGCACAAGGAAGGAAAGAATGAAGGCAAGTTAGCCAAAATAAGTAGGGGCTCATTTTGGATAATAGGAGGATGAGAAGAAAAGGAGGGATTCATGGTTGGATGAGGCTTATATGATTGAGTAACCTTATCCAAGGATGGTGAAATAGATTATGTAGAGAGATTTCTTGTGTGGTTTTGGGACTAGGCTCAACCGAGGGAGAAAGCTCATAATTAGGTTTCTCTTAAGAAGTATCAATGAGATTTTGGGTTTTTAGATTGGGTCCTTATGCGTAGGCTTACATTGATATTTAACTTTAGCCACATTGACATATTGTGAATTGAGGTAGTTGTGATCATAAAACCCCTTAATAATACATATGAAGGGGTTCATATGTTCCTTGTTATGGTTGGTCTAGTTTGGTAGTTATTATGAGCTTAGAGAAGAGAGTGATATTTCTCATAATGTTCTTTGGTAATATCATCGGTATAAAATTGGTCTTGAGAGAGAAATCAAGGGAAGCCTTATTAAGATCCCTACATACTCATGTGAATGGTCAATATTGACGTGCCACTAACAAGAAATGTCAAGATTAAAGGAAGTGATTTCTTAGTAGGAGGAAAAATGTGTGGCATGGGAAAAATTTTATTAGTTCACCATATGATAAAGATGGGTGGTGTGGGTTATGAGAAATAACATTTAGAGTATCACTATTTGGAGAGGAATGTGTAATATATTTTCCTTTAGAAAGGGCTTGAGAGTTAATGGAGTTGGACAAGGATTTGAGGGTATTTGAGGGCTTAGAAGGCTATTAATTTTTTTGCATAAGGTAATCCTACCACTTGGATTGTTTACGAACTTATTCCAACGTGGTGAGAGAGAAGGATTAAACCTTATATTGGATATTAGGAATAAGGGCCTTAAGGAAGAGTTGAAAAATATTTTTATTATCAAGATAATGGTTAGCTTGATTAGTTAAAGTTTTATAGTGATTGGTGAAATCATGAGATGATTCATTAGTATATTGTTTCAAGTTGATGAAGTTTTGAAAGGTGTTACCAGGGAATGTCATGTGGTTAAAAATCCATCACTAGATATTGCATCAAAATTTATAGATCGATAATAGGATAAAAAAGGAGTTGATTATACCATTCTAAAGTGTCTACTACAAAGTTTTTACAAGTAACTTAGTTGTAGCGTAAGTATTGGTTTGATTCCATTCCTTATATGTGTTTCCAAAATTCTAAAGATAGATGGTTGGATCAACTAATTCATAATAAGAAATGGTAGAATATATCCCCTATATCCATGGAAGCTTTGTAAGGAGCTAGGGTTCATTTTACAATGTTCAAAGTACCTTATTACAGATCGAGGAGGAGGGATAAGATTCCCATTAACATATTTCAAAGGAAATTGAGTTGGTCAAGAAAGCGATAGCAGAGCTGATTTTTCATTTGAAAGATGTTAGAAGTGGTGGAAGATTGCATAGTTTCCATTTGATCCGACTTGATAATCATGAGATTAGGATTAGGTTGTGGATTTAGGCCACGAGAGGAAGAAGCCTTGGTAAAGGAGTGTTTGGGTATTGATTAGGGGTTAATTCATTTATAAGAGGCTTGTCATGACTAATAGGTTTTGAGTGAGGTTATAGGATTGTCTCTTCTATGAGACTTTACTTTGAGAAATGTTGATAAATATCCTTACCTTGTTAGGTGTGTAGAATTCATTATTGTTCATATTTTTGATGGTTTATATAGGATTGATTTGTTGAATTTATACCACATTTCATTCAAATTTAATATTAGGCTTTAGTGGGATGGGGTGTGATAGAGCATAGGAGCCAATAGAGTTAAGAGGGGAATGATTTGTTTGAGATAGGACCATCCCTATAATTATAGGGTGGTCGATTCTATAAACCTAGATGGGTGATAAGATGGGTTCAAATGGCATCATTAAAGATTTTGATATAGGCCAATGACATCAAGAGGAGAAGAAGATATATGGTCATATTGATTAATGGAGTCGATCATGATGAAAGTGAGAATGGGTTCAAGAAGTTTTGGTTATGCGGTGACACTTTCTCGGCATAAAAAAGATTGAAAGAACAACCCATATGAAAATTGAGTGGATTGAGAAAGAAAAGGAAAATCCTAAGAGGAGACATGAGGAAAATTTGAACATGTCTCTATAAGATAGATTTTCCCCAAAATTCTAATAGGATCGGGTGTGCATAGATATAGATGGGTTGATGGTGTTAGGAATATGGGGATGTGAGGTAGGAGAAATGACTCAATGAGATCATTTGTGTAAGTTTACGTGCATAGGTGGCAATGGCATAATGTCAAGAAGATTAGATATACATGTGACATCGGTCATGTAATGGGACTTTCACAAGGGTTGATGGTGTAGTAAGTAAATACAAAAATAAGATGATTGATGTAAAATATAAATAAAGTGAGGAAAAAATCAATATCTCATAGGATCATTGAGTATAGAACCAAAAATTTGATTATTGGAGATGGATAATATTAATACGAAGATTATTAATGAAGTTAGACTTGTTGGTTGGATATTTTTTTAGAGAAAAAATATGAGGCTCAACCATAGAATTTGGGACAAAGTCCCTCCTTGAATAAGGGGAGGTGCCATGTTTATTACTAAACTAAGAAAAATAAAAGGAATATTTACAATATTCACACTAATCTAACTTTGGGGGTGGGATCTCATCCCGTAGATTTATTTATTTACTTCATAATGGAATGTGAAAGTGAGGGAAAGTGATTTGAAGAATAATAGGAGAAGAAGAATGGAGATGAATACTTGTGCTTTCTACTTGGAAAATGTAGATCCAAATTTACTTACACAAGCGAAAAAAGGATAACAATAAATTGAATTTGTATTGAATAGAAATGCACCGAATCAAAAGGAAATGTAATGCATTGAACTTAAGAACAACAACATTAACATCAAGAAAACATTCAACACAAAGTCTGAAACATGTCTCTTTATTCCTTTTTGAAAAGAAAAGAGAAAATACAAAGCTTTTCTTTTTTTTTTACTCCAAAATTACTCTTATTCAACCCCAAAAATCCATCCCTTTAATGCATTTAGCATTTTACATTTATAGAGAAATTTAAGGGAAGTGATTTCACCACAAGCTATTAATAATAAATACATGTTAAAGCCTTTTGACTGGTTCTTATGTAAAATGACCAAGTCAACATGCTAATCCAAATGATGTCAAAACATATAAAAAATTTACACGCTGATGCAAAAATGGAAAAGCACGACTAACTTCAACTAGACTTCTCTTTATTTATTTCTTGATCATCTTCTTTATCATGATATGTGTGGACCTTCTTAATCATCTCTTGTACTTATTTTCATCTAGGCTTATATGAATATCATTCAATGCATGACATGTGTCAAGTATGGTGATCAAGTTTCTCGGGAGATTTTGAAGTCGCTTGAGGTTTTTTTCCAAATTATTCAAAACATTTTGATATACAATCAACTTATCAATTGATTACAAATCAAAATATTGTTTTGCCTTAATTTTTTTTTCTACTAGGTGCTTGAACTCAATAAATATGTCACTTACAAGAAACATGTTCAGATCCTCATCTAGAACTTAGAAAGGTACCTTAGAAAATTCATCACCAATGTCATTAGTGGCATCAATCTCATATTCTCTGGCCTTTTGTAGCTTCTCTCTAGCCTCTTACACAATTCTAACTTGAAGTCAATGGCCTTGTAAAACTCAAAGTACTTTCCTCTCTCTTTGGTTACTCCTTCTTGCACCAGGGTATCGATATCTACCTTTTTAAGCTCATTCAAGGCCTCAAAGTGAGTTCCCAATTATTTCATTCTTCATCAAGCTCATCATTCATTTTCTCAATTGTCGAATTTTCTCTTTTAATGTCATTGTGGACCTCAACAACATCCTCAATGATTTTCTTTCCATGATCATGGAGTATATCAATCCAACTATTAATGGATTGACCTTGTTTCCAATTTTCTTAGCCACTTATACAAATGATGCATCAAAAATAGTTGGAGTGAGAAAAGAGACTGGAGTTGGTTTAGTAATCTTAAGAAGCAAGGTTGTCAACTACTCAACCTTTTCCTTGAGTTCATATTTGGTAGCCTTAGTCTCATTAAGTTTTCACGAATAAAGGTTATCCAAGGCTACCTAAATATCTTATTACACCCCCTCCGTAATAGCTTTCCCTAGTGCCACATTAGTTATATGATATTTAGAAGCAAGTGATATATTCCTTGATCTTATCTACAATGAACATGATGATATTAAAAACCTTTCTCTTGATTGATCAATGGTGATGTGAGAAAGTGTTTTGGGATTCTTTTCTATGTGGAGGGAGTTGGATTCAACATACTGAAATCAAAAGCCTCGGGGAGCACTATTGTCTTTCTCTCTTTTTGGGTTTGGCTCACAAGCCAATATGGAACTGAGGAGGAGATAATTTATTCTGAAGGGACTTTCTCATAGGAGTTGTCTGGAAGTGGTGGAAAAATATGAAACCAAGGGAGGATGGGTGGATAAAATAACCATGGGAAAAAGGAAAGAGTAAGAATTAAGGGAAGGCTCACAACATGAGGAGTATAAGATGGAGAAGGAAGAGTTGCGATAGAGGAACCCACAAACATACTAACACTGAAGAAAATGACATGTCACATCCCTCATGAAAAAGAAATGAATGTTGAGGGATGTGACACGATGAAAGGGAGAGAATACTTGTGCAAAAGTGGGAGTTATGGAGGAAATATAAGAAGAAGAGATGGGAAATGATGATGTAGGAATAGGAATTGAGGGGATAGCTGAAATTTACACCACAAAGGCTGATGTGGGAGGTGAAGGAGGAGGAAAAGAAATAAGAGTAAGAGAGGTGGGAGGAGGTGACACATGTAAAGTTAGGGTCACAAGAAGAACTACGTGGGTGATGAGAAGGGAGGAAACATGAAGAGACTATGCAACCATGGTGCTGGTTAGAGATCCTTTAACCTATTGGGGAGAAGGAGAATCCATGTTCACAATGGTGGTGGAAGGAATAGAAGGAGGAGATTTCCCTCTTGCTTTGAATAATTTAATTTTGATTGTTTTGGAAGGTGCTTTTCCTTTATCTTGAGGTTCTTGAGAGGGACCCACTTCTGACAAAGTAGTTGTCTTTATCTTTGGAAAGTCTTCACTTTTAGGTTGGATGTTTAATGAATAAAGCCAATGGTTGGTTTGAATTAGAATCTAAGTAGCTCACTCATTGATAGATGTTAATTCTTTGATTGACCAATTTATTGGGGAAAACCCAAATTTCCTACTTTCATTTTCTCATTGATAGGGTCTAAGACTTCCCCATCATCCACCATGCCTTCCGAAATATCTACAATATTGTACTTGGTTGTTTCCTCCAGAGTCATCTAACTATAATATTTCCTTATTTGTCATTTCATTCTTCATGTAATCAATCCACACATTCTCAAGTTTGGGTACATGAAAATGTAGAGTCCCAAGGCTTTTCAACACTCCTCTATAATCAAAGATAAGCCTTGAATGAAAATATTTGAGAGTTACTCCTGGATCTTGGTGGCATGTTCTTCACCTTAATTACTAATATGCACATGTATCATCTAATTGAGATTGGGAAATGAATTCCTACCTTATGTTTGCTTTGTTGGAACTTATGAAGATCCAAAAATTTCCTCACCAATTCCATCAAGACCCATTTTTCACTTGGGTATCTTGGAAATAAGTATGGAGAAACTTGGAATCTTATCAATCAAATGTAGGTGAAAGTTGAGAGTTGAAATTTGAAGAAAGATACATCCCCAATGTGACATAACATTTGGGGTACATCAATGCACTAATACTTGAAAGGTACTTATTCAATTTGCATATAATGTTGTAGAAGAAAATATCATTTACCCTTCGTAAATATTTGAAACTCTATTGTAGAGACATTTGAAGATAGAATTCATAGACATAGTATGAAGTCCTTGTCCCCTATGTGTTTAATACAAGGTATATTATCATTCTTTCTATTGCATATGTGACATATGACATCATGTAAAATTTCTTGGTTGTGTTCACTTCCCTTTCTTATGTAGGGCGTCATTTGAAACTCCCCCATATGAAGAATTGCTTATTCTTTCTCATAATAGTGAGAAATTGGTACGTCCATTCTTGAAATTCCTTTGCCTCAGGAAGACCAAATACTCTACTTAGTAGTGTTTTGATGTCATTAATTTATGGGATGAAATCACTCCGAGGCATGGAATTGGGAATCATTTACTACATGATTCAATTTCTTAAGGTAACTCTAATTTAAATGCTCAATGCAAGTTGTTGCATTATCATTCCAAGCATGCTTTGAGATTTTATCGAGGTCGGTATCCACATACTCATTGAGGTCCAGAATCTTAAGTAATTCCTTAAAGTATTCATAACAAGGTGGATCACTATTTCTCCATCTCAATTTCTTCTTTGTCATGAGTCACCATGATAGTGACTAGCTACCATGAGCATGAATTTTTGACATTATGCGAAGATAGGGAAGGTTGTAGTGAGAAGAAATCCATATCATAGATGCATTGAATCCATGGTGTCTTAGAAGGCATCTATAATCTTTTCCAAAATTCATCCATATCAATGTGACCCAATTTTGTATTTATGATATCAACATTTGAATCATATTCAAACAGGAACCACCCATTGATACTTATATTTCATCTCTTTTCTTTTTTTAACACTTCTTCCTAGCTTTCCCTTTCACCGATTCAAGCTTTAAAGGATGAACTCTAAAACCTTGTTTGATAATTCCTTTGGATGATTTGAAACAATAATTGGAACTTTTACCTTGATTTACACACTACAAATCCTGAAATGAATTTGTTGGGTTTTATTCCTTGCTTAGCACCTTAAGAAACTTGACACATTGAGTGAAAATTTGATGATGTTTTACACCATTAGAGTTTCGACACACTTTGAAAATTGCACTTGTTTAGCATCCTGAAAATTCTAACACAAATAATTCAAAATTTAAGACTTATCAAACATTCTAAGAGTTTTGAAATACTGAGTTGGGTTTTTCATCATAATGCACAAGTCCAAAATCTTAAAAAGTTCATGTCAGGGTTTTGGACATTTCTATCATGATGAGAAACTCGATTCAGTTAGAAAATGGGTTTTGAGTCAAAATATAAATTTTCTTCTCGTAATGATGGTAAATAATTGAGGAAAAACCCTCAATTAAACAAGAACAAGGAGAAGAGAGTAAGAAAACCCAAAATTTTTAGGAAAAAAAACATGAGGAGGGAAAAATAGGCAAAAACCATCTCAAAAGTTGGTAAAAACCTATGAGAAAGATTTAAATCACCAAAAACAAAATGGGTATGAAGAAAAATTGAGAAAGGGCATCCAAATCACCAAGAAAATCATCGTTGAGAGTTGGAAGGTCATAAATAGGTCCATACAAAAAAAATCAAATTCATACTTGAGGTGAAAATGATGAGGAAAATATTGATTATTTATAACTAGATTGCATTAATTACATTGCAGGTTGACACTTGTGGGGCCAAATATGAATTGAAGTTAATGTGTTGAATCTGGGGTCAGGAATTTGATCGCACATGGCATAATTTATTTTCATGTTATTTGGTTTTGAAAACCCGATACAAAGGTTGACATGATTTTTGGGATCAAGTCTCCATTAACATGAGACATGCTTTAATGTTGAAATATTATGATGTCACCTTTCCTTAAAAACCAAAACACCGAGGGTGTCGGGTTTTGAGTTCATAAAACATCCAACATGTGACATGTTGAAATCTTCACATGCTTTGATGTAAGGAATTACTGAAAACCTAAAACACTACAATGTTTTGGGGTTCGAGGTTCGAATACATTTAACACTTAAGATGTATTTTCCACTAGTTATTCCAATGTCTTTGAATCCTCAAACCCAAAATACTATAGTGTGTCGAGGTTTGAGGTTCGGGAACACTTAACATATAACATGCAATTGTGCATGGTGAACTTGAAAACCTAAAAACTAAAAAACATAGAAAAGGACTCTTAAGTCCAGAAATTTTAGATTTTTGAAAAGATGAGAAAATTTCTAAGGCTCTAAAGGATAAAAAATTTGATGGGTTATCCAACTTTATCGTAATACTTAAATTTTAGGATAACAAGGCCAAAATGTGATGTTTTAATACAAGACAACCATTGTTAAATTACAAAAACAACTATTTATGGAAATTTAAAGTGATTTTAACCAAACAAAAAGAAGTATTTTATCACATTCATATGTGGAATAAAAATCTCTAAGGGATTTTCCAAAAGTGAATATATTTATAATGATGCCCTTATTACTAAAAATGATAAATTTGAATATCTAGAAATTTTGCTAGTAGATATGCCAAAAAAGAGAGGTTTTAATTAAATTTATAAACATAAAGAAAAACCTCTAAGATATTTTAAAATAGATTTGTTAATGTCAAGATATAATCAAAAGATGATTTGGCCAAAAAAGAAGCCTTAGAAAGAGATCCAAAGAGGAAGATTGACCTTTAGACCTAAAGGAAATTTTAGAAACCATATTTCAGGATTGAAATAAATCAATATCAAATTAAAACCTAAAATGTTTGGTAGACCTAAAACCCTAGGGAAGTTATGGGTTGAGAAAAGTGATAGATCTGATTTAAGAGTGCTTAATGTGAATATAAGCAATGAAATGTGAAGACGATTCAATCAGGGATCATAAGTAAGATTCATGTTGGGTTCACCAAAGTGTATGATGAGTTTAATGAGAGGTTCCTAGTTGGGTTCTCAAATGTAGTGATCCAATCTAAGACTGTTCACACTTTATAGATACAATTGTGATCAAATAATGCTAAAGTTGTAAATATAGAAGATAGTAGCTCTATCCCTAAAATAGTTATAATTTTGCAAGGCCTACAACCAAGATAAAGATATATATCCTACGAGGATTATGAAATAGATGTGAGATAACACAGAGGTGGATAAAGCTAAGAGGCGTAATGACTTTTGTTGTATGAAGTTGTACCTTTTGTTGAGACCAAGCTTAGCACCTCGGTGAAACATGTAAAGACATCCAAAGTGTGGGATGATGACACCTTTAAGGTCAATCTCTGGAGAAGGACACCTTCTTTCTATCCTAGCTCACTATGACTAACTAACCAACACTACATTATATGTATCTAATCATACCCTAAGTAATCCAAGGACCGGGGTTGAAAGAGGGAAATGCTGAAAATAAAGAAAGGTGATGTACCGAACTAGAATAGGGATCAATTTTGGCTCCATGGACACATATATAACCATACATATGAAGATCCAAGATAATTCACACAAAAATTTATAAGAAATAAAAATAAATAAAAATGAAGGTGAACAAGAGGATTGAAATATTCACATTAAACACTAATGTATTCAAAGGAAAGAAATCACACTTGCACATAATATCAAAAAATTATCCATTTATAAGTTAATAGAGTGGAGGTGTGTGAAACCTTCATAGGTGCGTTAAAAGGCCTTAAATAAAAATATTAGAGCTTAAAAGGGAAGAGCTCCTAGAATTAGCGAGAAAAGAGAACCCTTTATATGTGTTTTTGCACTTACATTTATAGAAATTGAGAGAGAGAAGAGGGAAATAATTACATCTAATGATCAATGAATTCAACCACCCTACAAATAATAAGGACAAAGCACCATTGATTTCATAGGCCAAGTATGGGAAACTAACATTGATCCAATTCACATGCCATCAGATTTCCGAGTGTAGGATGACACCATTCAAAATTAAATTCCTGTTGTTGGAGTGGTTAAGCACCTAATTTGCATTAGATGCATATTTTTGTGCTTCACGAAATTCTAATATTTTCCCATAGTGATATTGTCTTTAGTGTATTTATTTTTAGCTTGGCGAACCTTAGATGACCCATGGGTTTGTTACTAACTTCCACCTTGATCCGCGAACAAATTCTCTAACTTTGCAACTCTTTTCACCACCACACTGATGTTTCCTCATCCCACATATTATGCTTCATTTCATGTAGTCTTCGGTGTTCCACAACATTTTTCCTTGTATCCTGGACTCTTTGTTCTCTAGATTTATATTTTCCTTATTCCATAGATGATTGTTCCTTCATTCTATGGGTATGTTTGTTGCTTGTACTTTATTTATTCTCGTGACTTTTCCTTATGAGCTTGTTTCTCACGAACTCTTCCAACATTATGCACTTCACTTCTCTTCCCTCCCTCGCATGCGGCATGTTTTTTAAGGATAAATGATTTTGACCATAGCTTTGAACACGGGGTTTTGGGTCCCCTCCCTTACAAAATATTGTATACATTATATTGAGAAGACGGGGGAACCCACATACAAGAGAGTGAGGAAAGTATATGATTGGTTGCCATGATACAATGATATATACAAAAACTATAATATATAGCTAATAATATCTGGAGCATGATTAATCTGGTAATTTAATTACTTCTTCTTTCACCTAGACTACGAGAGCATCCACTAGAGATGAAACCTTTTGATGACCGCTAGAATGATGAACTTGACTACTAACATGCACTTCCCTTAACATGAAAATATAAGAAGCCTAAGCTTAGCTGCTGATCTGGAATAGGGCCCATTGAGTGAGAACGCTTCAGAGGCCAAGATGGGTAATGTAGGCTAGACCTTCATCTTTTAAACAATTTTTTTAGTGGATGGCAACATGAGAAAATTCCAAAGAGTCTTATTCCTCCTTTCCAATTCTAAAACATGAGCCCGAGCAACCAAATCCCCATCCCTTACAATGCACGCTGCAAAAAATTTGAAGGCAAACAAAAATAGTGAACTACTTCCACTAATCCTACCACATGTCTAGGAAGGATAATATGTTGGGAAATATTTTGGGTTTCATCCTTGTTACCACTAAGAAAAAAATAGGTGGGTAATGAAAATAGAGGCAATATCTGCATTAACACGAGCTCGACCACTACCTTGGACATAATCCTCTCCTAGAATGCACACTACAACATTCTCCACTAAACCTAAGCCTATGAATACTTTTCATTATGGAAGAGGTGATGGGGCCATAAAGGCCATCTCTCTTGAATCCCCATGAGGAATAGTGTTGAGTTATGGAGCTTAATTACTTCAGATTAGCATGCAATATGAAACTTGTAGGAAAATACATGGCAGAATCGACATCGATTATGGAGGGACCATCATCGATCACCTATGACCAACATCGATCGAGCAAGGAGGAACCGACATCGGTTAGGGGTAACCGACGTTGGTTACCTATGTGTGAGTGCTTTAATTAAATCATGGGAATTAGATCTAATTTTAGCATAAAAGTACATCTATTGATTGTAATAACATGGCTAAGTGCCCTAAGTTTTTATAAGCTTATATAACCATGAAAGCTAGGGTTAGAAGAAGAATTGAAGAAGTTGATGATTATTGTGAGAATAATTGTGAGAGAGAGAATTCTTGGAGAAGAAGCAAAATCTTGAGAGAAAGAAAATACTATACATCTAAGAGGTGTGGAAGATTGTAAATATTCAATTGTATATCTTGTGAAAGCTTTGGATAATATATTAGCTTATTTCTTGGTGGATGTAGCCCACAACTTGGGTGAACCATGTTAAATCGGGTTGATTTATATCTCTTGTTTTGTATATTCCTTTTGGTAGAATATATGCTTTTATTTGCATGTATGCTTAGATATGATATATTATCATCTGTACAATGGCGTGCTAACCCCAACAAGCTGGTATCGAGCTTTGTTTTAGGGTTTTGTGTGTTCAAATATTTACTCATAGAAGGGTTTCGATTGAGTGGGAGCTACAACAATGGTAGAAGAAAACAAATACAAGGTAGAGAAGTTTGACGACCGAAATTATCAATTATGGAAGATGCAGATTGAGGATTATTTGTATCAAAGATATTTGTACTTACCGTTGGATGAAAAGTCTATACCTACGAAGATGACTGATGAAGAATGGTAAATTATTGACAAAAAATATTTGGGATCTATAAGATTGAGCCCGACAGATATCTGTGGCTTCCAATATTATAGAAGTGACATCTACTGTAGAGTTATTGAAATATCTTGCTAATTCATATGAAAAACCTAGTGCTTCAAATAAAGTTTATTTGATGAAGAAACTATTTAGTTCTAAGATGCATGCGGTGGATCTACATCTAGTCATTTCTATTGTAAATTAGTTAAAATTGGTTGATATTCCATTTGATGATGAAGTGAAAGTAATTTTAGTCTTATGTTCTTTTCGATAGTTAAGATAACTTGGTAATAGCTGTCGAGTAATACAAAATCTGCTAATACTATTTTGAAGTTTGATGATGTGGTTAGTATAATCTTGAATGAAGAAATTTGTAAGAAAAGTATAGAGGAATCATCATCCAGGAAGGCTTTGAATGTAGAAAGTAAAAGCGGGAAGAAGGAGAGATCCAAGAGTAAGAGTAATGGGAAATCAAAGTCAAGGTAATTCCAAAGGTAAGGGAATTACCAATTGGAAATGTGGAAAGAAAGGACATGCGAAAGAAAGATTATTGGCAAAGGATAAAGAGAACCAACACCTGAAACAAAGGTAAAGAGAAAATAAAGAAGAAAATTTTGCAACAAAGGTAATGCAAGATACTCTTATTCTTTATTTGGATAATATAATAGAATCATGGGTTTTAGATTCAAGAGATTCTTTTCATGCAACCCCTAATAACTCCCTTGGAGGATGTCAACCCCATGTGTCGAGAAAAAGATAATAATAGATCATGAATAATAGTTATCATGCAAAAATAATGGAATATAAAATGACAAGTAACTAAAATGACGAGGACTTAGCTTGTGCTCTACTATGGAGATGAACTGGGCATCAAGATGGTAAGATAATGAACCATGGAAAATATTTCTCCCTCAAACTTGTAGAACTTAATTAAGCTCTTTCTTCTCCTCTCTGGGCCTAGGTCTCTCTAGGTCTTCTTGAAAAATATCTCAGTCTTGAAAAATCTTGAAAAATATATCCTCCCTTGAAATATGGGGGAAAACCCATATTTATAGCTTGGATGTGAGGTTAGATTGGGGTTAACAAGTAACCGGGGTTGGGTAGAGTAACCTGAGTTAAGAGATATGATGTGATCACGTGGGGACCACGGCTTGAATTATTAGATGGAGTGGGGAGCATGATTGACATGGTAGGTGAGATGATAGATTCCATTTAAATTTAGAAAGGGGTGTCGGATGGGTATATTAATACCCATGGATTGAATAATTTGTGAGAGATGGGGGATAATGCCAAAATCAATTATTAAATGGGTTTATATGGAGCCCATTTAATAATTAATTAAATTTGGTTGAATAGATGATGAGGTTTATTGAAATTTAGGAAAAATAAAGGTGAGATAGGAAATTGCATGAATGTGAGATGACGGAGGGGCGCTTATACCAAAAATTGGTGTCTACATTTGCCCCTTTTTGTTGAGTGGTTTGCGATAGCAAGCCATGAGACAAAAAAAAGGGTTAGATGAAATATGTGTCGAAGATGGATGAAGACATGACCAAAGGCAAGATGCCTCAGGCAAAAAAAGGATCACAATAATAACAATAAAAAAATGTATGGCGGTGACTCCAATATCACATCGGTAGAGGACAATTGCGGTCTCAATGGAGACAGACGACAACATTCTACAGACCAGTGAGTGGGTGAAGACCACTGCAGTATGGATGTAAACCAAGATGACCAATGGGTCATAGGAAAACATCAAAATATGTGCAACTGAATGTGAAAATATGTGAAATCCTTTATGCTGAGGAATCATGCAAAAAAAAATCATGCATCCACAAAAGGGACGAGGATGAAGATAATGATGCCCCAACATGGGGCACGAGAAGGACACAAAGTGAGTTATATGTGTTGACAAGTACAAGGATGAAAAGGTGCCCCAACATAAGACATAGATGGATGTTGAAATAAGATATCCCAGGGGAATAATCATAAATGTGGACATGATGAGCAGATAGGATAGAAAGGTGAGATAAAATGCCCTAAAAGGGTGATAAATATGATGGTAATCATGTTTCATAGGAAATATGCATAAGTGTTAGCAAATTAGAAGGTGAAGAAGAAAAAAGAAGTCTCATTCTTTGATAAGTAGGATAAGAAGTCAAGATACTTTTGTGACAAAAAAAAAGCAGAGAAAATATTCATGGAAGAGAACAAGATCAGATAGGTGATGGCCATTATGGTATCTTCCAAGACAAAAATGTCAAAGGAAGATGGGAAGAGATTCTTAGAAATGGATATGATGATGTCCTGCGAGAGGAGAACGAGAAGATAAAAGATGTGACAGGGTTCTCAAAAAGAGAAGAGGTCAATGTTGTAGAGAGAAGAACAAGAATGGTAATGAAATGGATAGATGGTGGTACATAAACGGAGAAACATTGGCATTGACCATGTGAATGCCAGATGTGAGGGATGTTGAGAAAGAAAAAGGAATAGACAGAGGATTGGTTGATTATGAGAAGAGTAAGAAAGATTGAATGTGAAGGTGACAAGGGGTATGGAATAGAGGGATGGAGACAAAGGAGGAGAAAAAAAGAAGAATGAAAGGGGAGGAGAAGATAACAAAGAAGGATTATAGAAAAGGGGGAAATGAAGAAGGAAAACAAAGAGAAGACAAAAAAAAGAAAAGAAGAGGGTGAAATTATGAAAAAGAGAGAGAGAGAGTTATTTAAAATGAAAGGTGTGAAGGAGGATGAAGCAGAGGAAAGGTAGAGAGGTAATGGAAAATGAAAGAGATGATAGAGCAAAGAAAATTGAAGGAAATAGATCATAGTGAGGAAATCCAAGGCAAAGAATATGGAACTGACCATGGAAATGCATGTGGATGATGAGATGATAAAGGAGATGGGACAACTGAAGAGTCAGGTTATCGATGGGGAAGTAAGGAGGAAGTGTGAGGTAAAATGGGGAGGAAGATGATAAAGAGGAAGTGAAATAAGATGAGGATGAGAAGAAAGGAGGAGAGAAAAAAAGAAAATTATGCAGAAGGAAGGGAACCAAGAATGAGAGATATTTGATAAAGAGTGAGAAGCACAAGGAACGTAAAGAGAAGCTTGAGGGGAGGAATGACATCGATTGGAAAAGATGTGGAGATGCATGAGATGAGGATAAGTTGATGATGAGAAAATAGAGAGAGGGTGCATGATGAAGACAATGAAGAAATTGGCAAGGAAGAATGGAAGATGGAGAGGTGGCGAGGAAAAAGAAAGGAAGGGATAGGAGAGGAAATGCCAGTGAATGGATGTTAGGAGAAATCCACCAATAATGATCAGTAGGAAAGGATGGGACAAAAGATGAGATGAGGCAGAAAGTAAACAAAGAATGGGAGGGGGAATGCCAATGAAGGGATGTTAGGAGAAGTCCCTCGATAATGATCAGAGGGACACAAGAGGAAGGAAGGAATGAAGATAGAATGGAGGAGGTCAAAGAAAAGGATTCAGGCTGTGTAGAATGGGGATGAGTGATTTTTAGGAGAAGTCCACCGATAATTACTAGCATGGAAACAAAGATGATGATGAAAGAATGTTAGGGGAAGATCAATGACAATGATGGGTAAGTATGGGGGTAGATATGTGGGAGAACTCTAGAAGATGGAGTGGAAAGAGTAAAGAAAGGAGGGATAATGATGTGTAGGAAGATGAAGATGAGGAGAGGATGTAATGGATGAGAATGAATGAGAGAAAAATGAAGAAACAAGACACAAAATGAATGGAGAAGCAATGGTTAAGTAAGATTACCCAACGACGGATGATGGAGATGAAAAAGGGACCAAGTAGGAAGTGGTGTTTGCGAGAATGAAAGAGGAGGTGAGAGGATGTGATGATGGGGAATGATGAGAAAATGTAGATGGAGAGAATGTGGGGTAGTGGGTGAGTGCAGGATGATGATCATGCTTAAGAGGGACTCTTAAGTAAGATCGCCATGCCACGGGAGGAGGATTTAAGTAAGATCACCAAACCAGTAGTGATGATATGGAAGGAGAAAGACAACATTGTATTGGATACAGGTGTGGAATGGTTGGTTGGAGTGGATGAGTATGATGAGAGGTGGGAGACAAAGATGAGGAAGATATGATGGGAGGTGGAAGGGTCAGATGGAAAACCATTCTTAAGAGGAACTCTTAAGTAAGATTTCCTGCTGACGGGGATGGTTAAGTAGGATCACCAAACCGAAGAAGAAGAAGAATGATGAAAAGATTGAGCAATGTATACAAAATGGAACAAGAGATGAAAGGAGGTGATATCAAAGTGATAACAAGGAAACAAAGGAGTGTGACATGAGTGGATGGAGGAACATATGTAGTGTAGATGGAGAGTGTAAGGGAAATCCTTAATTGGGATGCCCACGTGGTGGGAGTGATGATGCAAGAGTGTTAAGTGAAAAAAGGAGGAGTGGAAAGACATTTGTGGTGGTGATTGTCATCTATTGAAAGAGGAAATGGTGGAGAAGCTTCTACTAGTAGGAGGATCCAAGGAAGAAGATATACCTTAACTAAGATTCTCTGGCTATATGGATGGTTAAGTAAGATTGTCAAACTAAAAGTGGAAGAGTGAAAGGGAAACTCAAGAGGAAAGACAAGTAAGATATCTAATGACATGGTGCAAGGGGACAAAAAGGTGAGAAGGATGATGTGGAGACAAATGGTGATGAGTGGAAATGGGAGTGAGGAGCAATGGATCAAAGACATTGTTGAACATGTTGAGAGATAAGGAGGCTGCAGGATAACAAACTTTCCTTGAGAAGGATCCTCAAGTAGGATTCACAAACTGCAATGGCGATCAAGTAGAATTCACAAACCAAAAAGTATATTTGCAAACACATTCATGGAGATGATGGATAGATATAAAATTCATAGTGTGAAATTTGATGTGATTTTTATAAAAGATGATCTGGATGAGATGAATGGAACATAGTTGTAGCAAGGGCATACAGAAACTATGTTTCAAACTAGATTGGAGATAAACAAGAAAGGTTACCACTCAAGGCATTGCACTTGCTTGCCAATAGCAGGTGTTAATACATAACCAACGATAGTTAGTTATACCAAAAGATCATGAGGGAAATATGGATGAAAGATGCTCATAATCCTAATGTTGACATGACAAAGGGATTGAGATGTAACTTGTACGTGGGAAGAGGGATCTCCAAAGGTGGTGTTCCTTAAGTCTATGCCCCAGCTCTGGGAAAGGGAAAGAACAATAGTAGAAAGTTGATCAATGCGGGAAGCTTTTAGAAAATGTTGATAAAATGAAGGTTGATCAATGTGGAAAACCTTCCAGATGCCATAATAATAGAGTAGCCATCCTTCAGGGTATGGTCTACTTTATACATAATATGGATGGCAAGAATAATAATGATAGCCATCCTTCAAGGGATCGGTCTATTTCTTTTGATTTTGCTTTGATTTTGATTTGTATTTTCTTTTTTTTTTTTTTTTTTTTTTGAACAACTGTCCTTCGAGGGATCAGTCTATTTGATAACTTTGATTTTTCCTTTTGCATACATGAATTTGAGCTTCACATGGGGAGAGTTGGGAATAGCTAAGTAAACCACTTAAGAGGGGATAAGGAATGTACAAGAGACACCTGGACCCTTTGCATGGCTGCAATAGGAGAATGAGAAGGTGATGGATGTAATGGTTATGGGTCACATCAAAGTAGTGAAGGTGGACCACATAATTCAGATCATTACAATGAAAAATGGAAGGGGCTAAGGATGGAGAATAATCTAAGGATGTAACTAAGTGCTCATTGGTAGATATGCTAACAATAGATGGTAGTCACAAGTGTAATGCATTAAGAGGTTCCATCTCTAGTTTACCACCACGAGAGGGAAGACAATGAAGTTGCAATAAGATGAGATGATAGACAAGCAGGAAATAAAACTATGTCCTGAAGGAAATGAACATATGACCACAATGGTGGATTTAGATGAAAATAAATGATGCCCCAAGAGAGACATAAACATAATGGGCCTCAAAGATGGACTTGATGAAATAATGGTGTCCCAAAAAGAGACAAAATATAGCCATAATGGTGGACTTGATGAAATAAATAGTGTCCCAAAAGAGACACAAATATAGCCACAATAGTGGACTTGAAAAAGATGGTGCCCCAAAAGAGACACAAATATAGCCACAATGGTGGACTTTGAGAAAAAGGTCCCTCAAAGAGAGAAAAACATGGCCTCAAAGGAGGACTTTGATGAAAAGATGATGCCCCCAAAAGAGGCATAAATATGGCCACAATGGTGGACTTAAAATGAGTGAGGATTTGGGTAGAAATAGTTTAGATTGGATGAATGTGAAGGAGGTAGAAAAACAATGTCAAAAAGCGAAGTCCCCTAGTGACAAGGGAGTTGTATGGATGATGATGCTCAAGGGTGAGGGAAGGTTGTTCCCCCAATGAGTTAAATGTGAAGGAGTTAAAGGATGTCGAAAGAGTTTAGATGAGATTGTTTTAGATTTGGATGGGATAAATGATCGGAGACCACAAGTGTGCTTAGTAAGATAAGTGGTATTGATGAACAATGGAGGACCTTCCTTAGGAGGAATGTCATGTGTAGGAGGGATGTTAAGGGATGATGTGGATGGAGGAATCATGGGAGACCGAAAATGGGATATGAATTGGATTCAATGTAGATGGAGAAGGAACTTTCCCTGAATGAGGAAATCATCTTTCTCAATAAGATTGTGGATGATTGTCCGAAATGCCTTACAATGTTTGATGTCATGGCCCGGGGTATGATGATAAGTGCAAAACTACAATTAGGATTGAACCATGATGGCTTGGGACCATAGGGATTAAAGGATTTAATGGGAGGAAGTGTGATGGTAGATATTCGAGTTAAATGTCAAAGGATATCTGCGTAAGACCCCATTGAAGTGTCATGGGGAAGGTAACTCTTGTGGGTTTTGATAGGATATCTCAGCTTGGAGTTAGGAGAAAAAGTGGATGTAGATTGGATGGGTGAATTTCATGTTTTGGAGGACAAATCAAATTTGGTTGGGATTGTATTGTATTGTTTGGATGTGGATTGATTGTTGCAAGATGTCGTAGATGGAGAGACTGATCCTAAAATAGATGTTGTGGCATTGGATTGTTGAGAAGAGGGAAAACTTTGAATGTTTTCGAGGATGCGCAGGGGATTGTCGGGGATGTTTTCCCCAGAGCCTTAGACTTCAACCGAGAAGATTTACCTCTAGCAGGGATGATAATAATTTCAATGGAGGATCTGATAGTGGTGGTGTGGTTATTAATGGAGAAAATGTCCTAAAACAAGATGAGGATGTTAATGGAGAGATAGGTGTTTGTATGATGTGATTAATGATATCTATGTGAGATGTGGATTGTTTTGGTTTTGGCATGGAAGAGTTGATTTTGTAGAGGGAGAAGGTAAATCATCTTTATTTGATTTAGGTGGATGTGTTGGTTCAATAGATGATCCAAAGGGTATCTTTGATAGGGTTACAGATCGAGAGGATTTGGTTGGTGTGATAGAAAATTAGGTAAAGAATATTGGGATAAATTGGTGATGATGTGGCCATGGGAAGATATAGGTAAAGATGTCAAGGTAGGGATAGGTGTATTTGTTGGTATGATAGATATAGGGGTAGTTGGGATAGATAGGATGTAGGCATATTTGGAATATTTGGAGATGTGGGTGATGTGATAACCGATGGAGTAGACATTATGGGTAATGCAGCAAATGCAGGAGCATTTTCGGATGTAGAAGTAGATGGGACTGGTTGTTTCATAAATGTTTCGAGGGGTAAGAATGATATGTTTTCTAAAGGGGTTGATGTCGAAGGTGGGGTTGTAAGGGTGCATGTAGTAGAACTGAGTTTAGTTGGGATGGTTGTGAGTAATGTAGGTGTAGTAACAGGTGTGTTTGAGAAGATGTGGGTGAAGGAATAGGTGTGAGAGATGTAGGGATATGTGTGGATATGAGTGGGGCTGAAATAAGTGCTAAGGATGAATCTAATGTGGTAGATTGGGGTATGTTTGAAGTGGTGAAGTGGATGGATGGTATAGTTGAATTTGATGTGGATGTGATAAGGATAGGAGAAGGTGTAGGTTCAGGATAGTAGTGAAAGTTGATGTAGGTGTGACAGGTTCCGAATAAGAGATGGGAATAATGTCCACTTGTGGGAACATGCGGAGTTGGTGATAAGATAAGATCTTGATTGATAGTGTCAATCATATAAGCATTTGATAGTTGAGATGTAAAGAGCGTGGCTTGATTTGTTGGTGGTTGATTAGTTTGTGCGTATGGAGGTATCGATTTGGATATCCCCTTGATTTATGAGTTGTTGGACACGATCTTTGAAGGAATGACATTTCTCAATGTCGTGACCTTTGACTCGATGATATTTACAATAGTGGGCTTCGTGATACCAAATAGGCTTGGCTTGTGAGTTGTCCACGGGTCGTATGGGAGGAAGTTGGATGGAGTTTATGCTCATCAATTTATCAAATACAAAACTATATGATTCTCCCAAGGGAGTGTAGTTGGTTGTTGATTGAGGGGATCATTGTTGAGACCATGTGCTTGATGTAGATGGGGATGAGGGTTTAATGACCACAGTGTTGGCCCATGCACCTTAAACTTTTCATTATGTGTGAATGGTTTAGTAGATTCAACTTTAGGTTTAATTGAACTTAGTTTAAGATGACCCTGCTCAATGGCATGGGTTTCAAGTTTGTGAGCCATTGTGAAAGCTTCATCAAAGGTTTGGAATGATTGGATCTGCAAAAGTGGATGATATATGTTTTGCACACACGAATGTGAGAATAATTCGAATGAGTTCGGTTTGCGGGATAGTGAAGGATAGTTGGTTTATAACATCATGCCATCATCATGATGAAGTCGGTGATGGGCTCATCTTCAAACTGTCGAATGGTATATAGATCAGATGATAGTGGTTTTGCGTGTGATATTGATAGAAAAGTGTTCTAAGAACAACTATGTGCAAGTTGGGTGAAAGAGAATATGGAATGTCATGTGGGATATTATTGTACCAATCCAACCAGACAAAAGACATGGGGAAAGTGCGAAGAAGTAGATCATGATCATGCGCAATAAGACAACATGCATGTTTAAATGCGAGGAGATGTTGTTGGGGATCTTCCTTATTGTTGAACTTAGTAAATATAGGAAGTTTCCAATGAGGAGGGTAGGGTTTGATTGGAACCGATGGATGAATCGGTTCATTACAGATTTTTCATAGGATAAGGTGTTCTTGGGTGCTACGGTAAGGGTTTCTAAATTGGCTAACCGATTCATTAAGGCATGAATTGAATCACTCGAGGTGTTGTAAGGTTGAGATTGGATTGGTTGTGTGGTTTGAAAAGTAGTTTGATAAGGTGAATGATGTGTTTGTGGATGTGTGGGTAGTTGGGGAAGCATCTGATAAGGTGGTTGATAAGTTTGTGGATAGGATGTTTGCGGAATGGTTTGATAAGACAATTGATTAATTTGTGGATATGTAGGTGTTTGGGGAGCTGTTTGGTAAGGACTAACATGTGTCATGGGTTGGGATTGTTGCATAGGTATGATGTTGAACAATAGGGACATGATGTGTTTGTTGAAGTTGGGTAGGTTGTTGTGGTAAATGATAAGTGGGGATATGTGTGTTAAGAGTTTGAGAGGTTGGAGCATACGATGGGTAGGAATGTAAGTGTGAAGAGGTTGAGATGGTTGGACATGCCTATTAATGGTGGATGAAATAGAATTGTCAAAATGGGATGTGGGTGGAATGTGATCCACCAATTTAGGAGATTGGGAGGATTGAGAGATTGTAGGAGATTTTTGGAGTAAGAAGTCATATATGGGGTTAGGAGGAGGCCCAAGTGTCTCTAGAGGAGTGGGAGATGGTGGTGTGATCGGTTTAGGAAGACTAGCTTGATGAGGGATATGAGGGTTGGTGTCAAGGTGGGGACAATTTTGGATGACATGGTTCTCATGAGGTGAGACCATGGAGACTGGAGGTTGGGTGACTGACGACGTGGTTTTGAGTTTAGTATCTTGTTGGGTGAGATCATTAGAAGAAGTAATATCATTGGATAGAGTAGATTGTTTTTTGTCTCGATTTGAGAGAGAGCGACAATAGGTGTGAAATAGAGAAACATTTGTTTATGTATGTTGTTGACAAACAAATCAAGCAAAATATTTTTATCATCATGATTAATTTGAGATGTGAAAAAAAAAAAAGATAGGATAATGAAGGTGCCTAAAGAAGTCTAAGGTTGGTTTTAGATAGTTTTGGATTGGGAGATGTTTGAGATGGTTTCCTGTTGGGTGTTTAAGTCCCAATCAGTTAACTAGGTGAGAGGAATGTTTTGATGTGTTAATTATGTTTGTGCAGTCTCAGGCAGTGTGTGATAAGTGAAATGCAGAGTTAAATCCCTTACTTAGGCTATGTGATCAAGTAGGATGCAAAAGGTTCATTTTAGACCAAAATGAAATGTGACATTCGATGTGAGAAATCACTCACTCGAAAAGGAAAAAATCATGCGAAAAAGAAAAAAATAATAAAAATGAGAATACCTAGAAATCACTTTTCCTTTTCCTTGATTATTTTATTTGATGATGTGATGATGGTATTAATCACGGACCGGAAACATCTAGTGACCTTAAAAATGCCCGGTACCCTAAAATGGCACCATTTTCGTTTTATTTGATTACATGAAAGAAATTTCGATGAAAGATGATTTTTTTGTTTTTGTTTTTGGTTGTCTTTGACAACGTAATGTTTTTGGTCAAAAACGTTGTGAGTTTAGTGGATTATCTGCAAAAAAAAAAAATGAATTAAATGTGGATGATGAATTAAAAAATGATGTAAAATGTAATATAATCCTAATTAAAAATAAAATATTTAAAAAAAAAAAAAAATATAATATTATTCTAATTATTAATAAAAATTAATAAAATAAATATAATCAAAAAATGGTATGAATAAATTTTATTATAAATAAATATAAAAAAAAATAATAAATAAATAAATCAAAAAAATGAAAAATAATAATATGAAATAATATAATACTAAATATAAAAATAGATCAAAAATTAATAAAAATAAAAATGATAAAAATTTTTTAAATAAATTAATAAATTAATAAACTAAAAAAAAAATTAAATAATAATAAAATTAATAATAATAAAAAATGATAAAAAAAAAAAAATGATGAAAAAAAAATAAAAGATTAAAATAAAAAATAAATATAAGAAAAACAAATAAATAAATGATAAAATAACAATTAAGTGGAAAATAAAAGAATATTATAAAATTAAGGATTATTAAATATGTATTATGAAAGAAAATGAAAAATTTTAAAATATGTGCCATATATTGGTGCATGAAATAGGTTAAGTCAATTGATAATGATATGTGGTCAAATTAAAACTTCATCATTTGTAAATGAAATATATGTGATGTGAAAATATGGAGGATGTAATCGATGATGAATGTAAAATTAAAAATGTCATAATATCTTATCATTCCATGACTAATATGTATATTATTTGAATCATTGAATTGATCAAAATGGATGGTACATTTTAATACTTGCAAATTTAAATCCCAATTTGCTAAAAATGAAAATGATCATTTTTGGAGATATCGTTGACTTGTCATGATTGAATTTGATATTGAATATAAGATAAACAAGATTTAATGAATGATTATGTTTGATTTTTCAAATTCATAAAATTGTTATGTTAAAAGCTATGAATTTCTTGATGAAAAATTTGAAAAATGGAGAAATAAATAATTGAATAAATTGAAAATTAATGAATCGATTAGATAATTGATTTGAGGATATTGATGAATTAAATATGTGGGTAAGGAGATGATAAATGTGTTTAAAGAATTGAGATGGATCATGGTGATGATCAAATATGAAAATAAATTTGATGAAACAATATCATTAAAAATTTTGTGATGATGTGAAAGTGAGTTGTAGATAGTTGGATCTAAATTATTGATCATAAAGTATGGCATAATTTGATATATTTATTGAAATCATTTAAATAAGATGACTGGACATGAAATTTTTTTTTGTTTTCGATGTTAAAGTAGACATAGATATTTGAAAAAAAATGGTAAATTTAATTTTGGATATTGTTTTCAATTTAATTTTGAAAATTTAAGTGTTGATGGATCTCTATGAAGATCAAGGATATGGGTAATTTTATTAGATGATTACATTAGATCTATGGGGAATGGATGGAAGCATCGAGATGTGATGATGGGAGTGTCAAGGTAAAAGAGCATGAAGTGAGAGAAGTGAAAAATGAGATGAGATGAGAATGAGCATAAAGTGGATAGAAGAGTGAGAGGAAGTAGCTGGATGATGATGTGATAGTGTGGAGATGGTGGGAAATTGGAGAATGAGAGTTAAGATCCAGGGTAGAATGGTGAGAATGGAGAGAGAGGAAGTGAGTTGAGGGAGGATGAGGAAGATGTGGAGGGATAAAGAGAGTGAGATTATGAGAGAGTGGAGGAGAGGAGAGAGAGATTAAATTGAGTGGAGTGAGATGAGAGGAGGAGGGAGGAGAGGAGGAGTTGATTGATGAGGATGGGGGATGGAAATCTGAGAGTGGAGATGGGGTGGTGGGGAGTGAGGAGGATGGAGAGGAGGAGGAAGGAGAGTGGAGGAGGAGGAAGGAGTTGGTGGAGTGAGTGAGAGTGGAGTGTGAGATGGAATGGGGATGGAGGAGAGGAGAGCTCATGAGGAAGGGAGATGGAAGAGGATGGAGAATGAGAGGAGGGAGAGTGGAGTGGGGAGAGGTGAGAGGGAGAGGAGAGAGTGGAGGGAGAGAGGGGATGAGAGCTGAGATGGGAGGATGGGAGCTTGGATGGGTGGGATGATGGAGAGGATTGGCTGGGTGGGATGAGAGGAGGAGGGATGAGTGGTGGGAGGAGATGAGAGAGGAAGGAGTCCCGTGGGTGAGAGTGGGAGAGAGGAGAGGAGAGGGAGAGTGGAGAGGGGAGATGGGTGGAGGAGGGTGGAGAGTGGTAGGGATGGAGAAGTGAGAGAGAGGAGAGGGAGAGGAGTGAGGTGGGGGAGGAGTGGAGTGGAGAGGGTGGGAAGGAGGGAGGTGAGGAGGAGTGGGGAGTGGAGTGGAGGTAGGTGGGAGGATGTGTGAGAGTGAGGAGTGGGTGAGGTGGGTAGAAGGAAGGGAGTAGAGGGTGGAATGTGGGGGAGTAGATGGGAGAGAGTAGATAGGAGATGGGTAGATAGGATAATATTTTTTTTTTTTAAATTTTTAATTTTTTTTTTTTTTAATTTTTTTTTTAATTTTTAATTTTTATTTATTTATTTATTTATTTATTTATTTAATTAATTTATTTAAAAAAAATAATAAAAATAATTAATTATTAAAACCACCAATAAAAAAATACTTTAAAAAATAAAACCACGTACCTCATGATGGAGAAAATGAAAAATGTAAAAAATGTGACACCATTAAAAAGAGATATAGATAATACTAAATCCATGTAAACAATGTGAGTTACAAAAAAAAAACAAAAAAAAATATATCATATATATATGGAGAATAATGAATTACAATGAAAAACAAAAAGTAAGGTTAATTTCTGGATTCATATCCCATGGGTAGATGTCAATAGAAAAAAAGAAGAGCACGTACCTCCTGGTGATTTCAATGAGTGATCATACTGACACTGAAATCAAAAAATACTAAGATATTGCAAACAAGCAAGTTAGAAAAGATGAGTAAAATAACAAACAAAATGACCAGATCTAGGATCTGGTCCCACCGGCATGCCAAATGTTGTACAGGAAACTTCATTCTCGAAGCGGGTGAAGGCCGATACTGGGAGCCACCAGCAACTTTGAATGATGGAGGGCTTAGGACCTCAGATGCAGATGTGGATCTACGGGCACAAAGAAGATAGATGTATGATATAAAGAAGCTAGATCTACAAAACTGAAATAGATAAGATTAGATCACAATATGCGGGGTTTCTGAGATAGTGCCGGTTCCAAGAGGATTTTAACTCCCTTGGAGGATGTCAACCCCATGTCAAAAAAGATAATAATAGATCATGAACAATAGTTATCATGCAAAAATAATGGAATATAAAATGACAAGTAACTAAAATGATGAGAGACTTAGCTTGTATTTTGCTATGGAGATGAACTGGGCATCAAGATGGTAAGATAACGAACCATGGAAAATATTTCTCCCTCAAACTTGTAGAACTTAATTAAGCTCTTTCTTCTCCTCTCTAGGCCTAGGTCTCTCCAGGTCTTCTTGAAAAAATATATCGGTCATCGTTTTCTTGAAAAATATCCATCTTTCTCCTCGAGTCCTTTTGAAATATGGGGAAAACCCCATATTTATAGCTTGATGTGAGGTTAGATTGGGGTTAACAAGTAACTAGGGGTTGGGTAGAGTAACCTGAGTTAAGAGATATGATGTGATCATGTGGGGACCACGGTTTGAATTATTAGATGGAGTGGGGAGCATGATTGACATGGTAGGTGAGATGATAGATTCCATTTGAAATTTAGAAAGGGGTGTCGGATGGGTATATTAATACCCATGGATTGAATAATTTGTGAGAGATGGGGGATAATGCCAAATTTATTATTAAATGGGTTTATATGGAGCCCATTTAATAATTAATTAAATCCTTCAAGTTCACTAGATGAAACAAATACCAAAGGAATATGGACCGGAAAAGAGGTAGATCTTCTTTTCTTAAAGTTTTTAGTTCGAAGATTTTGTGCATATTGATAAGGAAAATAGGAAAAAGTTGGATGCAAAATCTAAGAGATGCACTTTCATTGGTTATGGATCTGGTGATTTCGGATTCCGTTTTTGGGATTTAGATAATTATAAAATTATTAGGAGTCTTGATATTAAATGGAATGAAAAGAGAATATTCAGGGATCAAATTTTGGTACCCAAGGATGAATCGGTTGAGAAGTTTGTGAATGAAAATGAACTCTCAATTTGAAAGTAATACCAACAGGGTTACACACTAACTAGTGTCGGTTGACCCCATCGATTGACATTGGTTAGCGAATCAGAATCAATATCGATTATAGAACAACCAAACTAACATTGGTTAGCGAAATGACATCGGTTACAAGTAACCGGTGTCGGTCACTATCAAATTTGGTTAAAAATGTCTAGGAGGTCCGAATGAGCCTTCGGTACCCCAAACTCCTGTGAGAAATTCTCAAAGAGTAAGTAAACCTCCAGAAATATTTACACCTTCTCTATTTTATTTATTATTGACTGATAATGGTGAACTAGAAAGTTTTGAAGAAGTGATGCAGATAAGACCCACATCCAAAGTGGGACCATGACATGAATGATGAGATGGACTCCTTGGAATAGAACAAGACTTGGGATTTGGTTAAGTAGTCAACGAGTAAGAGGATATTACAAAACACGTGGGTTTATAGGATCAAGGAAGAAGAGGGTGAATATAAAAGGTACAAGGAAAGTCTTATAGTAAAGGGATTTGCATAGAAAACATGTATTGAATTTGTTGAAATATTTTCTCTTGTTCTAAGATGACTTCTATTCATATTGTATTGAGTTTAGTTACAGATAGTATTTTCATTTAAAGCAACTAAATAGTGAAGACGACTTTACTTCATGGTGATTTGGATGAAGGTATTTATATACAACAACCACTTGGGTATGAAGTCAAGGGTAAGGAGAAGTTAGTGTGTAGGTTGAAAAAGAGCCTATATGGGTTCAAACAAGCTCCAAGGCAATGGTACATGAGGTTTGATAGTTTTATGCATGAGCATGGTTACTTGAGATGTGAATCTAACCATTGTGTTTATTTCAAGAAGCTTGGAAATGGGAGCTATATTATTTTGTTACTATATGTGGATGGTGTGCTTATTGTAGGATCTATTATGCGGGACATTGGTGAGCTTAAGGGAAAGCTAGATTACACATTTGCTATGAAGGATTTACGAGCTGCAAAAATAATCCTTGGCATGCAAATACACAGAGATATGAAGAACAAGAAATTGTATTTATCTCAGGAGGCTTATATAAATAAGATGTTGAAAGGTCTAATACACAAGATTCAAAACCCGTAAGTACACCTATGGTTGGACAAATAAAATTGAGCAAAGATCGGTGTCCATAATCACATGAGGAAGTAAAATACATGACACAAGTACCATATGCTTGACAGGTTGGGAGTCTATTGTATGCTATGGTTTGTACTGCACTGAAATTACACAGGTAGTGGGAGTTGTGAGTAGATATATGGCCAATCCAGGTAAAGATCATTGGAAAGCAGTCCAATGGATACTTAGGTATTTTAGGGGACATCTAGCATGTAGTTATGCTATAGAGGTTTGAATATTTCTTTATGTGGCTATGTTGATTCTGATATGACCGGAGATCTGGATGGTAGGAGGAGCACTACTGGATATATTTTCACGGTAGGTGGGATGACAGATTAGTTTGGATTTCAAGATTGCAAAGGTTTTGGCTTTGTCTACTATAGAGGTAGAGTATGTTGTAGCTACGAGAGGCTAGCAAGGAAATAATATGGATGAGTAGGTTCATAAAGAGTTGGGAAAGGAGAAAGATGATTGCAAATTTTTCAGTGACATTCAGAGTGTAATTCATTTGGCAAAGAACTCAACGTTTCATTCAATAATGAAACACATTCAGTTGAGGTATCACTTCATACAAAAGGTATTGAGGATGGGCAACCTGAAATTGGAGAAGATTCATATGAGCAAAAACCTTGTGTATATGCTAACGAAGCCGTTAGAAAAGAGAAGCTTGAGCTACACTCCACTTCATTATTCTTCGAGTTTGAGACTTGAAGAGGAAGAAACAATGCTAAGGAAGGATCCAAGAATGACGTTGTCTACCGTATAGTGTAGTAATTAATCTCCAAGTGGGAGATTGTTGAGTTGTGGAGCTCAATTACTTCAGATTGACATGTAATATGAAACTTGCGGGAAAATATAATGCGACATCGGTTATGGATGGACCATCATCGATTACCTATGACCGACATCGATTAGGAAAGGAGGAACCGAAATTGGTTCCTGTTAACTAGCTTCGATTACCTATGTGTGAGTGTTTTAATTAACTCATGGGAATTAGATCTAATTTTAACATAAAAGTATAAATATATATTAATTATAATTACATGGCTAAGTGCCCTAAGTTTGTATACACTTATATAAGCATGAAAGCTAGGGTTTAGAAAAAGAATCAAGAAGTTGATTATTGTGAGAGAGAGAATTCTCGAGAAGAAGCAAAAGCTTGAGAGAAAGAAAGTATTGTACACTGATAGGTGTGGAAGATTGTAAATCTTCAATTGTATATCTTGTGAAAGATTTGAATAATATATTGAATTGTTTCTTGGTGGATGTAGCCCACATTGGGTGAACCATGTTAAATCTAGTGTTAATTTATATCTCACGTTTTGTATATTTCTTTTGGTAGAATATCCACTTTTATTTACATGTATGCTTAGATCTAATATATTATATGTACAATCGATGTGCTGACCCCAAAAATAGCCCAGAAACAAAGGAATCACCATGAAAAATCTACTAACAATAATTAGCCCCAACATAGGAAAAGAAAAGATAGAAACAAAATTCCAAAGAGAAGGGCGTTAAAGAGCTTAAAAATATTTCTTCCCATGAGTTAGATTCATTGATTAAATGGAATTGAACTTTCCTCACTCCTCGTAATGATGGCTAAAAAACTTTGGATCCTAAACACTTTATTAGACCGGACCTATGAACTAGAGTGGTGGAGGAGCACTTTCTCTAAGTGGGACATGGGGGTGGGCTTGGGTCCTTAATGTCCACCGAGCGATCTACATTCAAAGTGCCCCACTATGTTCCACTTGGTCCATATGGAGAAGTTCGACCCCTACCTCA
Source organism: Taxus wallichiana var. yunnanensis (assembly GCA_018340775.1). Lineage (NCBI taxonomy): Eukaryota > Viridiplantae > Streptophyta > Pinopsida > Cupressales > Taxaceae > Taxus > Taxus wallichiana. Next base: position 967,513,303 of record CM031240.1, read on the forward strand.
AGGTGTCCCCATGGCCACTTATTAAAAGCATCCAATGAACTCAATGGGAATGGAACTTAGGTTAATGATTACAAACTACTTGTAACTCACTAATAACCTAAGACCTTGAGTTCAAAATTTGGTTCCTTTAACACTTTTATTATACCAGAGTTATGAAATGGAGTGGTGGAGGATTACTTTCTCTAAATGGGACATGGGGGTGTGCTTGGGTCCTTAATGTCCATGGAGTGATCCACATTTTAAGTGCCCTACTATGTTCCACTTGGTTTATATGGAGAATTTTGACCGCTACCTCAAGGTGTCCCCATGGCCACTTATCGAAATCATCCAATGAACTCAATGGGAATGGAACTTGGGTCGATGATCAAAAACTACTTATGACTCACCAATATCCCAAGACCTTGAGTTCCTCACAATGCGACATGTTATTTTTCCTTAGTTCTTTGTCATATTTTCCCATGGAAATGTTCCTTTGTTATGTGGGTTAGGTAAACACATGGAACACTAAGTTCCTGATTTTTTTGGAATGCTAGATTTTTCATTCCTTTACTTAGTAAATTTTCAAACAAGAGTCGCTTAAGTTCTTAACTTAAATGAAGTTTCAAAGAACACGAGTGCTATTTTTGACAACAATTTGGTGAATTCAAAGGAACATTTTCTTGCTAGATGAATTGATCAATAGCCTAACATATCCATTAGGCATGGTGTTAAAATACAACTTAGAAATTTTTATGAGATCAATTTTCTCCTTTATCATTGGTATTTTAATTTTACTTTCCACTTCATTTCATTAAACATTATTTCCTAGTGTGGCTTCAAACTTTACTTCATGGCCTCACGATTAAAATGAAATGGGAAATAGGAACCTAATTTAGTTTAATATAATGCTATGAAAAGTAGTAAATGAATGAAATAAAATACAATAAATAGACCTAAGCAAACCTAAGCTAGAAAGATTGAAAACCTAATTTGAAAGAAAGGATAGAAATACTTAGCTATTTCGCAATGATATTGGGGGTATGCCAAGTTGGAAACCTGGTAAAATGGAAGTACTGTTATCAGTTGTAATCATGCTTAGAAAATTATGTGATCATCATATAAGTCTGGACTAAGGCACCTAGAAGGACTGGAGCGTACTGTCCTCGTCACCACTGTCTGATCTAGGCACTAGTGTCCTGGTAGGTCCTTGGGTTCTAAATTTTTCTCGGTCAAAAGAGTATAAAAAATATTCACTTTTGGTTGCTTTCAAGGTCACTTGTGGATTTAGAATAAATGAATCACCCAGTAAAACCCCAATAAAAACATCAAACCCTAAAAAAGAAAGATGTAAATGAAGGGGTTAGATTTTCCTCAGTTGCCAAATGGATGGAATTAACATCGAGTGCTACACACATCTCGCACCCAATGTAGTTTTAGGTGTGTGTGTGTGTGTGTGTGTGTGTGTGTGTGTGTGTGTGTGTGTGTGTGTGTGTGTGTGTGCAAATCGTGCCCTAGGTGCTCTTGTGCCAGTCACACTTTGTGAGTAGCAAGAAATAACTAGATGTAGAATGTAAATAGATGGTGCATGGAATAGAATTAACTCCCCTCCTATGAAGTGTGATGCAAAAACCAACCTTATGTCCCTTTTGATGGAGCTAGATGGATGCAAATGGAGTAATAAAATCCTTTGATGGATGCAACCTTAGGTGATGGTAGTAGTTCTTAGTGCTTTGTCCCTCATTATGGTAATGGAAGAAAAACCTTGAGGTGATTGCTTAGTTGGAATGGGTTAAATAGGTGATGCTTGATTAACCAAAGAAGGCACATGAGAAATGGTAGTGTGATGCTCATTAGGTGTAGGAGGAGTAGACTTAGGATCCCATTTGGGTACAATATTTATAGGTGGGAATGTAACAAAATGTTGTGCAGTGAATGAGATAAAGCCCTGATGCTCAAGATGTTTGATTATGTGTTGTAAAGCATAATAATTGTTATCATTATGTCCATTGATTCGATGATAATTACAATATGGATGACCTTGATATTTGGCTAGCCGATAAGGAGGATAACAATGAGTAGGTGGTAAAGTGATCAATTGATGACTAAGGAGCTCAATAAGAAGGTCATGTTGTTTAGTATTGTAATCAAATATGAGAGGCTTTGTAATGGTATGACTTGAGGCTCACTGATATGAGCACATGTAGTAGACATAGAATGAGAATGAGATGTAAAAGGAGAAAAAACATGAGCCTAAGAAGCGTCCTTAAGATGTTGGATTTCAGATTTTAGAGATGTAATGATGGATTCCATAGCCTTAAACTAGTCTTGAAACAAAGAATGTAAAGCTTGAATTGAGTCCAACATAGATTGATTAGATGTAGGATCATGAGGACTAGGGTCATTAGATAAATGATCGAAGATAGGACTTATTTCATGTGGCAGTGTATCTTTAGGATGATATGTGGTGTCTAAGGTTTTTGTAGAACAACCTGGAAATTGGGATACATCTTGAGTAAATTAGACAAATAAAATTGAGCAACTTTAGGAGCAATGATAGAGGAAAAATGAGAACCCTAAGTGTGAAGATCGAGTATGGGTTCACCAAAATGATTAAAATAAAATGGGAAATGGGGACCTAATTTAGTTTAATATAATGCTATGCAAAGTATTAAATAAATGAAATAAAATACAATAAATAGACCCAAGTAAACCTAAGATAGTAAAATGGAAGTATAGATTGTGATTTCGGGGTATATCGATCGAAACCTAGTAAAATGAAGTATAGATTGTCGCTAGAATATTCTCGTTAAATGTACAATAAATGATCTCATCTTACTCTCCTTTTTATTAAGTTTGACTACTTTTTGTGACTTTTGTTTGATCTAATATAAGTTAGGATGTAATTTCTCATCTTTTGTTGATTATGATTCTAACGTTTAAAAGCTCTGTAATTCCTAACAAAGTGTTTTGGAATTTAGTTTTGTAATAAAGCAGTCACAATCAAAGCGAAAGAATGAAGTATGAAGCGATCAACATGTTTTTGAAAGCATTTTTTCAATACAAATTTTAGTTCGGAACTTCCAAGCTAGTTACGAAACTTCCGAGCTAGTTCCAAAACTCCATTACAAAGTCACAAGCTTTATCACCTAGTTTTGGAACTTTCGACTTAGTTCCAAAATCTAGTATTTAGTTCCGTAAGTATCAAAATTAGTTTCGAACTCCCGCAGATAGCTCTGGTTAGGCTTGTAATGATTTCCTTTAGTTCCTGGAACTCCTCTAAAGTTTTGGAACCAATAAGAATCTATTCCAAATGGCCAGTGATTTGTGAAATTAATGATCCTATCAATCAAGAGTAGATTAGAATACTTCTGAATCTCCATACTTACAGATCCAAGATAATTATCACATAGTTGTAATCCATCCATGTTCCAATTCAACATCTATTCTGGGCATGATTCAGTTCCATCGTATCAGTGGAACAATTACGACCATAAATGCACCCCTGGAAGAAGTATATACATATAGACCTGTAGATAGATTATATATAGGAATATAGATATAGAACAAGAAGATAGATATATATTGATATACACAGATCCTTCACATTTTTTATAATGTGGAGTGATTTATCAATAAAATAACCATTTCTGTTTTGAGAGAAAATTAAGGTGTCTAATCCTATTTCGAGGTGAAGCAAGGGCCCACTCCTCCAAGAACCAGGATCCTAATTTTTGTTGGTATTTATATTTTTAGAGAAAATAGTTTAGATCTATTAATTTTGTATCGCTTTCAAATTCCTTAAGTTAAAATCTATTTTAGACTTGTCCCTACAGGTGTTCTAGGTTAAGTTATTATTTATTTGCAATCATTTTTCAAGCATTCTCGATTGTGTGTTTATTTCCAGCAATTCCTTTCTGCAAAGTGTGTTTACTTCCAAGGAAAAGTGTGTTTATTTCAGCAATTCCTTTATGCAAAGTGTGTTTTTATTTCCGGCAATTCATTTCTATAAAGTGGGTTTACCTCCAAGATGTTTTCATAGTTTGATTCCAATAAGGTTTTTAACTAAGAAAGTCCTTAAGACATTGAAAAGATCCCCCATAAAATACAAAATACCTACAATCAATTACTAGATCACTAAGATTCTTCTTGTTGCATATAGATTTAGACACACCCTTGGTTTGAATATGACATCAACATAAAGTTGATTAAATGAATAGAATAACGACACCCATAAGTAATCTGTGCTCATAAAATTTTATGATCGTTGGATAAACTTGGACTAGGGCACTTGCCACTACTATATACGATCCGGGAACTAGTGTCCCGATAAGTCCTTAGGTTATAATTTTTTTGGGATGGAAGAGTGTCACAAATTTTTGCTTTTGGTCACTCAGAGGTCACTCTAAGATCACTAAATGTCACTACGGATCTAGAATAAATGAATCACCTACAAAACCCCAAACAAAACATTAAACCATAGAAAAAGAAAGATGTAAATGAAGGGGCCGACTGTCCTCAACTCCAAATAGATGGAATTATCACTAAGAGTTTCACTACATATTAGACCTAATGTAGTTCTAGGTGTGTGTGTGTGTGTGTGTAAATCCTGCCCTAGGTTCTCTTGTGCAAGTCACACTTTGTGAGTAGCGTTGCCGGTCTTTTTGTCTATCCAAATGTCAAGTCTTAAGACCAAATCTCCCTCATATATTTCACACTTGTAAACCTTCTTATTGTATTGTCGATCTATCCATCAACGTAAACATTATACCATTATTCAACGTTGAGTCTAACCTCATCAAGACTTTCTAATTGAGAGAGTTGTGCTTCTCAATAGCCTTCTTCTCCCAAGATTTTGTGCGGTGAAATGCAAAGACTCGTTATTTCAACCGCAAGTAGTAAAACTACTTCGCATCAAATACCAAATAAAAGGGGTTGCCCTTTTTGGTTTTCTAACAGTGTTCAATGGGCCCATAAGGCTAGAAAATTCTTTAAATGCCAATCTCATTTGTTCGCTTCTTAACGGTCTTAAGGAGGATGGACTTTAATGTTTTATTCGTAGCCTCAGCCTGTCCATTGGCCTAAGGATAATAAAGATAAGTCATGTGATGACTTATCTTGAACTTTGCACACAATTCTTGCACCACGTTGTTTTCAGAGATGTGCCATTATCCGAGATAATGACTTGTGGATGATCTGGTTTAAGATGAACTTAGCGATCACAGACTGGTACAATGGTAAGAGGCATGACTTCTACCCACTTGGTAAAGTACTTTGTGGCCATGATTATGAAGTTATGGCCATCTGTTGATGAGGGAGATAATTTCCCTATTAAATCCAGGCCCCATGTGTAAAAGGGCCATGGGATTGCGATTGGTTGCAAAGCTTGTGTCGGTATGTGGATCTCATGGGAGAAGTCTTGGCATTTGTGGCATCTGCGCATAAACTCTATTACGTCATGCTCTAGAGTGGGCTAGAAGTATCCCATCTGATGTATATTTCAAGAAATGGCGTGGACACCAAAGTGACCTCCACATACTCCACTATGTGACTCATAAAGAATATTTTCATATTTTTCTATATCAACATATCTTAACAACATTTCTTTGAAGGCCTGCGATAGAACACCTACTCTCAATAACATACTTAGTGGAAATGATGCGTAGCCACCTTCTTTGTTGCGATGTTACCCCTTTTGGATATGTATGATCCACTATAAAATTAATGATGTCAGTATACCATGGACACATAGAAATAGGGGCATAGTCTCAACAAAGTACACACACTCATCAGAAGAAATCTAGGTCTACCAAATTGCCTCCATCTAACAGATTATCAGCTAACCAATCCACAATGATTTGTCCTTTGATGGATTTTTGATTAACAAACATTATCTCAAATTCACCCATCATATTTATGAAGTGTCTGACCTTCTTAGATAAGGATCCTTGTGTGAGGAATGTTCGTAAGTGATTTGACTTAACAATAACCCTTGTTTCTTGATTTAACATATAATATCTTAAGCATTTTATCGCAAAGACTATGGCAAGGCATTCTTTCTCTACCTAGGTGTAACGTGTCTCATAATCAAGAAACATCGACTAATAAAATAGACTACATGCTCTCATTTATCGTCATCCTCTTAGCCAACATGCGAGGCTAATGAAACATCTCGTAGCTCATCGTGAATATAATATCAAAGGGTGATCTGATCTAGGATGAATTAACGTGGGAGGGGACAATAAGAATCATTTAACTGACTCAAAGGCCTTATTGCATTCTTTTGTCCAATCAATGTTATAATCCTTTTTCAACAAATTGTTGATTGGGTGAATAGAAAAGGTTAAGTCAGGGATAAATCTTTGGATTGTCTTGAGTTTTCTAAGAAAAGATCTAATGCCGACTCATCTTGCGCAAGTGGAATCATTTCCAATACAACTCAAATTTTGGCTAGGTCTACATCAATTCTTCATGAAGATATGATGTACCCCAAAATCTTGCCTCCTGTTACACTAAACACACACTTTTCTAGATTCAATGTGACGTCGTATTCAATTAAGCAAGAAAGGATGACACGAAGCACCTCTCAGGTGATCACTTTTTTCGCCTTAGCTAGTAGGTCATCCACATAGGATTCCACAAACTTATGTATAAGATCATGGAATATATAATTCATCGCTCATTGGTACGTAACACCAATGTTCTTAAGCCCAAAAGGCATAACCACATAATAGTAGGTTCCCCAAGGATTTAGAAATGTAGTTTTGGCCTGATCCTTTTCAAATATTCTAATATGATATTACCTAGAGAATCCATCCATAAGATTCAACAACTCAAAACCATCTATTGCGTCAATGATAACATCGATGGATGGTAATGGGAAATCATCTTTGGGGCAAGCCTTATTTATATCCCAAAAATCTATGTAAATGCGGATCTTTCCATTTTTCTTGAGAACAATGACTATATTAGATACCCATTGAGAGTAGTCAACTAGCTTGATGAATCCCACCTGAAGGAGTTTCATCACTTCTTCCTTCACCATGAGGGCCACCTTTGGCTTCCCGGGCCTTGATTTTTTTCTTAATCGGCTTTACATCCGATTTGGTGATGAGATTATGTACCAGTAATGTGTGATGTAATCCCTATCACTTCTTTGTAATTAAATGCAAATGCTTTTGATGCTCCTTGAGAATGTAGGTATGTATTTCAACCTCCTCAAGAGTTAAAGAGGACCCTAGCTTCAAAATCTTTGGTTCTTCCTCATTCCTAATATTTATATTGATTGTTCCCTCAATTAAGGAGGTGTTTCCTTCCTCAAACTCAGGTGGGGCTAGAGGCAACTCTAAATCCCCCTCTTCTCCTACCTCAAAATTTTGATTTCCCTCCCAAGGGAGGATTCCATCATGGGATTTCCAAAATAGGAAGAAGAGTGTGGAATTAGAGAAATATTAACCTCATGATGTGTAAGATGTAACTCGTGAGAGCATTTAGATATTCTAGAGTTGCTTTGTCAATGTCAACATGATTTGTAATGACAGACTCACTCTCAGTCTCCACGTATGTCAACATTGGAGTTATCGATGTCTTATGAACCAAAGGTTTTGCAAAAACGAGACCATGAAGTTTGAATCTTCCAACTCACTACTTGGAGTAAAGTGAGAAGCGGATGTTGTGATTGAGTCTACAAGGATATTCTGGTCTCGTGGAATTGCCTTGATTGATATGAATTCAAACATATTTGTTAAATTCAACACTACTATTTTGTAAGTTACAAATTCTCAACTCTAGTCTCATGTACTTTGGATACTAGATTTACAAACAATTATGAATCACCCAAACATTGATATTAAGAGCACCCTTTCTTTTGGCTACGATGGGACCAAGTAGAAGGGATTTTTATTCAGCTCCATTATTTGTGCACTCAAAGTTTAATTTGAAGGAAAAGGGTGGAATCTTTCCCTTGGGAGAAGTAAGAATCACATCTTCCCCAACGCCAAAATGAAACTTGGGTCCATCAAAATGGAGAGTCCAAAGAACTACTTGGAAAAATTGATGTTGAACCATTCTTTGAATCTTTCTCCTTTACTTTGGTTACCTCAACCATACAAACCTCATTTTATGGTAGAGAACTGAGTCCTAGGGTATGTCCCATGCCCATAGAATCAAAAGGAAGAATAATGGGTAAATATTTTTCCAATAGCTCGAAAATATTTGTTGTAGTCCCTAACGATAGTGTCTCTACGATGAATCAAAACCCGGTTTCATCTTTATTTGACTGTGACTTCTCGACCTCCCAGAACCAATAAGTCTTATGGAAATTTTGGCGTATTTGCAAAATGCCTTCAATCAAACCCGTGACTTCTAATTCCATTGTAGGAACCAATATTTCCTTTGTGCACCGAGCTTACAAGTTTATGTAAATGATTTGTAGGAAGCTCAAACTTAGAGTGGACCCGGCCTCTTTTTCAAATTAGCTAGTTGTATTTCAAAGGATTTTGGATCACCCCGCATCACAAAGACCTTCCCTAAATGTAGGAACCTAACTTCTTGAAAAAAAAAGTGGAGGGAATATCCATCATGCAATGAATCCAAGGATGACTAAGGATCATATTATAGTTGGTTTCTGATCTATAATATAAAACTCAGTTAGTATTGTCTTAGGTCTAAGGGTGACTTGAAACACTATAGTTCTTATTGATGTTGCTTTGAGGTTGTTGTAGCCCCTCAGTGTATTTTGTGTCGAAGAGAAATTGGTCTCTCTATACCCTAGTATTTGAAGGAAATATAAGGGGACTATGTTAACTGCTACCCCATCATCAATCATCACATGCTTTACATAGTTGATGTAAATCCAAACTTGTAAAACAACGCGAGATCACCTGTATGAACTATTTCAATGTTTGTATACATCTTGTTGATATCGAACACAAATCCAACATCTCTTTCAAATGCCCTTCAGGATCCTTCCGAGAGGATAGACATCAAAGTCCACGTGGTTTATTTGTGCTTATGGAGGAGGGGTGACATTAGCCAAATGACCAAGACCTAACACTTCTAGTAGAGTGGCCCTATGAGCAGGGGAATTCTTTAACAAATCCAAGAAGGAAATGTACAAGAATGTCTTAGTTAAGTCATTGATCAAATCATAAGCTCCTAAATGCTTACTTAGTGTATTGTGAATGCCATCTAATGTAGTCGGGTAGATTGAGATAGGCTTCAAAGAATAATCCTTAGTTCTTACGTAGCAACATTAATTTGTGGTTAAATGTCCAAATCTACTAACCCCACAATTTTTGTTTGTTGGCGACCATCTAAAGGAGGGGCCACTTGTGGGTTTGATGAAGTTAAGGATTCACAATGATGGGTCCCTATTACAATACCTTTATTTGGATTGTTGGGATCTATTATACCATCCTTTGGTTGCATGGGGAGAGGATCGTTAAAGATTCCCATTTCTAATACCTTTGTGTGTTCTCGTGGAGATATCGGTTCCATGTAGGTGTTTTGAGTGGGAGATGTTGGATTTTTCAAAAACATGTCAACAAATAATTGTTTTTTATCCTTTGAAAACATTGTAAAAACTTCATACAATCATAGAATGTTCTTGCGTCATGCTGCAAACCCTATGGAAACCACAATATAAATCAAGATCGTAATCTCGAGGCCTTTGGTTTGCACCTTTTAGTGGTATGAAATTATGGTTATTATTCGATTCTTTGATTGTTATCGTAAAAATTTGGTAACCCTTACCCTTGGTTTTGAAATTGGTTTAGATACCCACTTGGGAATTGGTTAGGGCCTTGGGTTTGTGTTTGTCTTCCTTGCTTTGAGGTTGTTGTTGTTGTCCAACAAATTCATTATTAGATAACCATGATGTTGATGGTTCAAATCTACAACATTGACTAAAGCGAGAAGTTATTATTTCTTTGATTATTGTCATTGTTATTGTGGTTGTTTGAAGTGAAAGTATTGGGAGCATTAACAATGTTAGGTTTCTAAGGTTGGTCTCAAGATACTCCATCCATCGTGACTCCACAATTATTATTAAGGATTTTCGGTCCTTGGTTGTTATTCGTGTTGTTGGAGTAATCGGGTTTATTTTGATTAGGGGTGACTAACCTTCCATTAGCTCCATAATTATTACCACTATCAATGGCTACTTTGTTAATTCAAAGAGCGCCCTTTAGCACCTCTTCATAGCTCCTTAGTGGTAACTTTTGAATCTCTTCCTTTGTCCCCCTATTGAGAAAGTGGAAGAACAAATCACAAAGTTCTATTTGATCCACATTTGGAGTGCTTGTAGAGAGAGTAGAGAACTTGTTGCCACCATTGAATGAAGTGCATTGCAGACTCATTGTTCTCTTGCTTGATATGAAGGAATTCCCTTATTCCCATTCTCGAGAGCTTATTCATATCAAAAGCTCTAATAAATTTTGACACGAGTTGCTTGAACAAGTGTATTGAAGCTTCTCAGGTATCCTATAGTACCAGTTGAGAGCAATACCTTCTAGCATCTTAGGGAAAATTTTCACAAAAACTACATCCCATGGGAACAAATCTTGAATGGCCGTTGTCTAAGCCTTGATATGGGCATTAAGATCACCCTCCCCTTTGAATTTTGGAAGATCAAGCAAGGGTCTTGGGAGCATGACTATCTGAATGGATAAGTTTAGGGGCTTCTTGAGATATTTAGAATAGGTCCTCATTGTATGTTTCCACCATTGAAGATCCTTGTTGGGGAAGTGGAGTTTGCATTGGTTACTAAAATGGGACATCATAGACATTTTTGGGGCATATGGCATCCCCATCGTGGTTGTCCATACCCGACTTGGTAGGTATAGAGATGTCCCCCTACGGAGATTTAGAATACATGTGTATATAGGGGGTTGATTACCTTGATATGGAATCGAAGGCATGAAGCTAGGGAACATTGTATTTCTGGTTGGTATAGCATTTGAGAACATACTTCCAGCTAGTGCCTATTGCAAATATCCATAGGTGGCTTGAGGGGGCATACCTAAGGTTCCCATCCCCATAAGAAGATCTCTAGGGTTTTGAGTACTCATATAAACTGGAGGATTCTATGCAGTAGGTATTTATCTGTAATTTTGTGGGTAGGGAGAAGTTCATGCTTGCCCTGCATATGAATTATTAGTATTTTGGGTAAGCTCTAGCTCCTTGACTTTTTCTACCAAAGCTAAGATGACATCACTTATTGATGGGGTGGTGCTTTGCTTAGGTTCTTTTTGTTGAACCCTCATAGGTTGTTGAGGAGTATGGTATCCTAATATGAATTGTTCACTATGTTTCCACCCCTCATTGGCAATATTTTTGGTTGGTGGAGGGGTATCATAGTTGTTTTGGAGAAAAACATCACCTTGTCCTTACAGCCGTATTGAAATCTCGGTTCATGTTCGAAGTGTTGTTCACTCCTAGCATATCATGCTAAATGTTCCTCATCTAGATGCGGGAGTTGATCCGATTGCATGCTAATGGGCTACCAAAACAATACCTGAGGAGATGAACTTGCTTTGCCAAAGTGAAATTCATGTTGTTTAAACTTGATTTTTATGAGGATAGGTTTGCGTGACATGGTAAAGCACCTCTATACATACATAGGAACCAACATTGGTTCCCTGAAGTAGAGGGTTTTGAGCCGATGAGCAGCTTATCCACCCAAATTTGAAAGTGAAGGTGATTGTTGTGGTATACTTGATTGGTAGTTATACATGTCAAAAACTAGGATGGGTTGACTATACTTGTCATATCCCAACATATTTGGGGGTATGAGAATACCCGCATAATAAAGTATGGATGAAGAAAGTGGAAACACTTAGAGACTAGCTCTTCACGTTGGGTTCACCAATTTGTACGATAGAAAATCAACACGTGACCTTCTTTACACCCGACCTCTCGAGGTCATGCCAAGACAACCTAGTATAGAATGAATGTGAATGTGAGTGTAATGATGGGGATCAAGCTAATTAGGAAATATTATAGCTTCAACACATAATATCGGGATCAACGAGTATAAGGTAAAGAATGCTCTCCTAACTTGAAGTGGTGTAATGGCTCAGTTTGAGATAATAGTTGCTCGAAGACACCAATCAATGTCAATCTCTGTCAAATCCTATTTTTAGGTTGTTAATACGCGTAAAATGACATGTGGGCACGTCGTATATATTTCTAGACAAGATCATGGAAGTAGGCATGAGAGGCGTGGTGGAGCCACAGGGATCTATGGGCGATTTTCTGGTCTAGTCCAGAAAGTCTTAGCTTGATCGGTTACTTATGTTCGATGAAGGAAAGTTGTGTAATAATGTTTAGTAGAAGCGGTGAATATCTGAATACTAATATACACAAACTAGTGTCAATGTCTAACTCATTAATAGGCCCGTTGGGTTATGGGACCTGAGGATCACAACCAAATACCTATGGAGATTTTGGCCCTTGAATGGTCATGTGTGTAATCAAACCCTATTGCCAGGAGCAGTCCAATAGTCATAGGCTTGATTAGCAAGTGATGTTTAGCATATTGAGTTGTTCTATTTTCTCAACAAAAGTTGTGGGTGTGTGTAAGACTATCAAACATAAATTGGTATCAATGTCAGTTATCAATTCTGCCCATTGGGTTGTGGGACCAAGGGATCACAACTGTATGTCTTTTCTTGTTGTGGACTGTTGATGGTCATATAGAATGAAATAAATGATTTTGATAAGAAAACTAATTACTGAAGGAAATATAATCTATGTTTTTGGAGTTTTCACAATATATCGATTAAAGCAATAAAAGAAAACTAATCTACCAAAGGAAATCTTTTTGTTCTTTTCTAATTTTTAAGTAATGTGTTCTAATCTAATAAATAAACTAAAGACAAGTAATCATCTAGATGTAGTTGGTTACTTGTGCAAATGTATGAATCTAATCTAAAATAAATAACCTAATCCAATAAAAACCCTTCAAACCCTACCTCAGAGGTGAAGAACAAATCATGACCCTAGAAAGGGGCTATCGTTCCCCATAACTTCCCTAGTAATGTTAAAGAGGAAAAATTACTAATGATTTGATCTACTTGTGATTGACTAATCTATTGAAATGAATGATTTTCTACTCTATTTGATATGTAATTAAAACTAGTGATTTGAGATTGAAAATTTAGCAAATAAAGAAAACAAACACACAATTCCAACCTGGACCAACAAGAGCTTTGGAAAATTTGGTTGTATTTGTATTTGTCCCCTCAGTATGTTCCTTTCTTTCTCTGAGTGTTCATGTGAGTCCAAGGGATTGGGAGTGAAAAATAAAAACAGGAGGATGAAACTTAAGCAATGGCATCTTGATGGCGATCTGGATCTGATGCTAGTAGAAGAGAGATAGCACAAGAGATCAGAGCTTGGCTATGAAATTCCTAAGAAGATGTAACATCAATACAATGCAAGATACATAAAAATTCTCAGCCCTTTTTCTTGAACACAAGCATGGAATACATATGAATGGAGGATGGGAGGTGCCTTCATGCTCAAGGCAAGAAGAAGTAGTTCCCAAATAATTAAATTTATTTAAAAATAAGAGGAAGGAGAACCAAGCAATCAAAGCTAATTTTAGACAATTTGGCTTATGGATGCATGCTAAAAGTGAAATTAAGTGAACCATCGCATGTTAAAACACGTGTGAGGGAATCTAGAAAAAGCGGGCATGACCGCCACCACCGTGCAGTGGCAAAGGTTTCAAGATCTGCGCCTATTTTGGGCGATGGTTTCAAAACCACCACCAGCAGAGCAGCAGCAATCTTGGAACTAAAGGCCAACACATACACAAAAAGAGGAAGGGAGTTGGAAAAATTGTGGGAAGGCTAAGTAAAGTCCATCAAGCAATGGATATACACTACGAAGGGTCTTTGACCTCGAACACCTTCTTGAAAGGACCAATCATCATTGGGGACTTTTGTCACCTTTTCCGACAATTTAGCACATGCAATTTTGGGTACATATAGTTTCATATGCTTGTTTGGATGCAAGAAGAATTTCGTGGCCTTGTATGATGCATATCTATTTGGATGCACTCTGTGGATGTTTGGTTCGAGGTGTTTTGAATAGTTATATTATTGAGTACGTAGTTTAACTTACTCTTTCTTGGAGGTTGTTGAGTTTCATTTTTACGCGACCCGTAGAGATTATATTTGTGCAATATTCTATCGCGATCAAGATCCCGATTATAACTCGGATTTGGAAAAGATGTCGATGTCTAACTAAACCCCACCACGTGTGGGGGTAGGAGTAGGTTTGTAAGGATGGCGGTCCTAGCAGAAGTGTGGTAAAGATAATAAAGGTGGATTAAGTTTAATGAGGTGTGTAAAAGGGATTTAGAGAGGCAACGTGAAGTTATAGAATAGATGGCATTATTGAGAGAGATGTATCGCAAAGGATTCAAAGCCCATGTAGAAGACATGGAACCACAACATCTATATCTCCCCCATTTGGTAAAGCATGATAGGGAACCCTCTTCAGCCTCGAAGAGAGTGCTCCATTAGAGACTACATGGGCCATGTGCATGCATCTTAATCTACCCAGCAACCTACCCTTGTGCTTGGTTTTCCGCCTACGATGGTCGAGAATCAACAAGTTAATGGGAGCATGAGAGTTACAGTAGATAGAGTTAATTTGTTGTCAAGTTCAAGAGTTAATCAGGAGTGCATTCATCTATGACGTAATTAGTGTCTACTTTATTTAGAGGACCATTGTATGTATTTTTTCTTGTGCATTGTTGCTACGTAACGTAGGTGCGCAAAACCTTGGCATACCATTTGGAAGTAGTGTAACTTCACAGTTGTGGTGTTTATTTTAGTAAAACCATCGGAGCATGGATAGTGAATTTTTTGAACTATTACCTACTCTAGAGGATGTGGCTCGAGGAGGATCAAATGGCTTGGGCATCGGCAGATCCGGTGGATCTAGAAGTGGTGGAAATAAATGATGAAACACAAGAGGCTCTAGATTTGTGGGAAAGGGTCGTATCAACCTCGTGAAATTTATATGGAGATGTATTTTCATCTTCCATAGTATATTGGCATTGAAAATGCAGCCAAGAACATGCATATGTGTGAGATATTGTGGTGTGCAAAAAGTATTACAGCTCCAGAGTAAGGAAAGTCAATTTGCAACTACATTACAGTACATGCACACACAACTAGTGCAAGAAGTTTGATTCGATCAAACTTGTGTGGATTATACAACACCGCAAGATGTTTTCTTAAAGAAATTTTATATCCCTAAGTTCAAGCAAAAATCATGAACGTGCACAAGGATATTAAGCAGGGAACTATTGATAGTGTTTGGGAATATGATGCTCAGTTCAAAACCCTTTTGTCTAAGTTATCTTATGGCATACACGCGAGTCAACATGCACATTGGTTCATTGGAGGACTGATCACACCTTTTAGAAGAGTGATTTCACATAAAACTTATACGAGATCATGTGAGGCACTTGAAGTAGGTTTACGCACCGAGGCGAGAGGGAGTGTTGACACAGGAGTAAGCCCATTCTTGAAGCTCGGATTACAGCAATAAAGAAATAGTTAGAGAAGTTATTTGCTAATTTAGCGCATGAGACACACATTGGGATTTGGTGTATAGATTGTGAAGTAGAGGGGCATACTAAGGATAGTTTCCCTCATAAATCAAGTGCATTCTTTGTTGTTGGATTGTGAGATATGTCACTTGACCATATTTTAAGTCGGTGCCCATTGTTGTAGTGCACAATAAGGAAGAGTGTGTCTAGTTACTTTAATATTTTTAGGTGTTCCACTCATGATATCGAAGATTGCAGGAGTTGATTGATGAGATCCATATGTCATTGATATTGGCGTTAACAAATAGGTGTTGTAAATAATTCCAGGAGAAGGGTGATCATTATTACTATGATCACAATGAAGGGTTATTTGATGGAGGTCGTGGTAGAGGTCGAGGTTATAGAGGCGGATTCGAGGTTGAGTTTGCGAGGGCAGAAGAAGTGATTTCCCCCATGGGACTTGTTATACATTTGGATTTCCTTATCACTACAAATGTGAATGTCCACAAAATATTGTGTTTTCTTCTACGTGAAGGAATCATAGTTATGAAGAATGTGCAACCTTGTATGAACACTTGAGCAAGAAACATAATTAGAAAAACAAGGGCATGGGAATGGTTAGAGTACATCATGTTGTAGAAGATCAGTGGATCTGCCGAAGTTAGTGTCGGATCTTGAGTTGGTGCCTCACAAGATTACTACATGTGTTGAGGTTACACGCCCAGTGAAGCACTATAACAAAATCCTACCATTACTAAGGAGGGATTCATGCATGCCAAGTATCCGGACCCTATGCATCAAAGGAGGTTTATCAAGAAACCATAGAGGTAATTTGGAATTTACATGGTGAGATACAATGTTTAAAGGAATAGTCACGAAGTTAGAACAAAAGAAAGTAGTTGATCTTCACGCAGAGATGTGGATGTTTTGAGAGAGTTTTGCAAGATGTTGTGTCAAGAGAACATTATTCCTTTATTGGGGGTTGGTTGAAAGGAAACACTCCATGCACTAGTATTGAGCATGAGAGAAAGCTTCTACATGCTAATCTTCCTTCGATAGTTTGCATTATGAAAAGAAGATAAATCGAATGTTGTTGTTAATGGTTGGCTTTTGAGTAACATATTCATTGACACGAGCACGAAAGTAAATGTACTCACTTTGGATGCATGGGTTCAGATGGGTAGACCTAGACCTCCATTACAGCCATCTTCTAATGTGTTGTTCATGGAAAACTGAACTAAGGCAACACCTATTGGATTTTTAAAAGATGCATCCATTACTATACATGGGGCCAAGTTCACTGGGGAATTTGAAGTTCTTAGCACTTATATAAGCAGAGACAATTTTCCCATATTACTTGGGTGCCCTTTGTGTTATGCAAACAATGATAACTTGCATTTCAATAAGGGGTATATCAATTTTGAGAATAAGGAAGAGCATTTCATCATACCTCGACATATGGAAATCTACGCCTTATGTAGAACCCTTAAGTGAAGAAGACTTGAACAAAATCTATGTATGCACCATTAGAGATTCAAAAGTTCTTAAGCCATCAAAGGAATAAGTTATTCAATGGGATGATGCACACCCATGAGTGATATTAGCAACATTGTATGTGACAATTGGGAACATGACACTTATGAAATGGTTGAGAAAAAGTACGAAGTACAACTACGCACCAATAAGACAAGTAGTATTAGGTACTTGGGTAGCGGCCCGTATGAAACTACGTAAGAAGAGAATCTAGAAGTATTCTTGTTTATTATGTAAGTTCAATAGGAATGTCTAATGGAAAGAAGGAACATGTTGGTATATACTTTATGTAGGATGGAACCACGTTGGTGGATTTTCACAGGATAATATTTTGGGTGGAGAGAAGTAAGGATTGTTTTATCTCGCTTGGTTTCTAAAAATCCATGCACCTACCCAAATATTTGCATTTCATGGTAATGATCATGTTCGTAACCATGTTTAGCAAAGGTGAGAGACTCGGATAGTAGGGCAGAAGCTTTACCACCTTCGTTGTGGGTACATAAATTTTATTTCACCTTGCGAGGTCAGCACACACGCATGGTATATCTATGCAAAATTGAATAGAGAAATTGGAAATTGGCTAGAACTTATTGAAGGTATGACTCATACCTTTGACTAATTTTCTTCTAAACCTCCGGTGAATGAGGCATTGCAGGTTATGAAGCGCTTAACTATGGGAGATAGTGCAAAGATCAAGAGTTACTTGAGATGTTAGGATAATCAGACCTAATGGTACATTTTGAAGAAGAAGAAACAAATCTTTAGAACAACTTAGGAGCACTTGCTTAGAAAGAGAAAAGGGTAAGATGATCTACATAATTAATGATGAAGAGGTAAAGAACCCGGACATTGATCACACAGAGGGCATGCGCGAAGTCTTGGATAGTGCAGATGAGAAGGCATGTGCCTCTCATGAGCCCATGAAGACCAATAAAGTGAATATTGGAATGGATTTGGAACCTAAGTATGCTATTATAGGAGATTACTTGGTTTGACTTTGAAGTTGCTAAAATTATTGAATAGCTACGTGACTTTCGTGAATTTTTCCTAGAAGCTATCATGATTTGAAAGGAGTACATGAATCTTTGGGTGAAATGTAGATCAAACTTGAAGGAAGGTGCACACCCAATCCATAAGAGGCCTTATAGGATGAATCCAAACTTACGCGTCAAGATAAAAGAATAAATTGAAAAATGTTAATTTCTAGAATTATTATGTTGATCGAGGATTCCAAGTGGGTAAGCCCTATGGTGATCAACATCAAGAAAGATGGTAGAATCAAAATTTGTGTGGGTTATAGGGAATTGAATGTTGCATGTGTCATAGACCATTTCCCTACACCATTTATTGAAGAAATCTTGGAGGGTGTTGCAAGGTGCGAATATACTCCTTCACCGATGAATTCTCTAGATATCATCGGTAAGGGTATTAGAAGAAGACCAAGAGAATATAACATTCACCACATAATGGGGAATTTTTTCATACATGGTTATGCCCTTTGGATTATAGAAAGTGCCTGTGGTGTTCTCGCGCATAGTGGTACGGCATTTCAATATTTTAATCACAATTTTTACGGTATATCTAGATGATTGGATAGTCTATGGGCTTTTGAAGGATCACTATGATAATTTGAGGATGATGTTTGAGAGATGTATGTTGTTGTGCACCTCTTTAAACATTAAAAGTGTATATTTTCCACTCCCTTTGGGATTTTGTTAGGACACATCATTCGTAAGGAAGGACTGCTAGTGGATCATGTTAAGGTTGTTGTGATTTTAGGATTATATGAACTTGCTACACAGAGTGAAGTTTGGGGATTCTTGGGGCATACTGCTATTACATGAAGTTTATTAAAGGATAAGCCAAGATTTCGCATCCCTAAAATACTTACTAAATGTTCTGTGGGGTGAGGCACAACAACGTGCATTTGAGACACTGGAAGGAGAGGCTTACTACAACACCTATTTTGGGCTTTCCTTTAAGGTACAAACCCTTTCACATTCATCTACATGCCTCTAGCATGGCCATTCATGTCATACTAGCTCAACCTAGAGAAGGGATTTCGAGCATCCTATTTACTTTTCTAGCAGAGAAATTGACTCAAAGATAACAAAATTATACAACGAAAGAGCACCAAGCATTGTCGATGATCTACACACTCCATAAGTTTCAATAAGATTTTTGGTTATACCTTTCATTTTTTATACGAACCATATGACATTGAAGTACTTGGTGAACACACCCATTTTATAGGGGCACATATTTCATTGGGTACTTGTTGTTTTATAAGTTTAATTTTATAGTGGTAGTTAAGTCGGTAAGAGCAATTTTGGTCTAGAACATTTATCAAGGATTCAATCAGAGAGGACATGCATAACATTGAGGACACAATGTCAAATGCATAGTTGTTCATATTGAACCACGTGCCCTCGACCTTGGAAGATATTGTTGTCTTTTTATATACAGTGTGGCACCCGAGGAATGAATGCTTTAGAAAAGAAATAACTTGTTATTCACATTTCTCCTTATATGCCCATCGGTGGTGACTTATAGAAGTTAGGTCATGATGAAGTTTTCTGTTGGTATGTGCTTGAGCATGAGCATGAAGCATTATGGCGAGGCTCATGGTGGTATTGTAGGTGGACACTATGTAGTGGATGCCACCGCCCGCAAGATTCTACTAGCTAGTCTACGGGTGGGAAACATTATACAAGGATTACAAAGCATATTGTAAGGCATGTGACCATTATTAGCACCTTGGGAAGCTTACAGGCATAGTGATGAAATTTCTTTGAGGCCTATTACTAGTATAGATCCTTTTGAGAAGTGGGAAATTTACTTTATGGGCCCTATTTCTCCAAACACGAAGGACATGATCGTGTTATATTATAACTTGTACAGTTATCTTACCAGGTGGGAAGAGGTGGAACCTACAAAATATTGCATAGTAGATATAAGCAACAAGGTTCCTATGGGAAAATATTATCGCTAAAGTATGGATGCCCTTTAAGTCTAACAAGTGATAGGGGTACTCATTTTCTTAATGAGACTATTAGGATATTATTGGATGAATTTATGGTTGCACACCATCCCCTTATCACCCTCAAGAAAATGGACCTATTGAGGCCTTCAAAAATAGTTATCCATACCTTAACAAAAAATTATGATGTTGGAAGGCAAGATTGGGATGACAAAGTCTTTATTTTTCTTTGGGCATATAGAATGACCTATAAAAGGTTGAATAAAGTGACACCTTTTCGGTTGGTGTTTGCACGGAGGAATTTCTTCCAATAGAGTTCATGTTACCATCGCTTTTGTATTGTGTGTGAAGGGGCTTAGCTGATGAGCAAGCACTAGAAGAACATATTGACAAGTTAATGCAACTAGATGAGAGGCACGCCATAACAAGATGGAGTCATAAGCAAGAAAAAGCTAGGCGAAATCATGGCATGATAGGCACATCAAGAAACAAGTAGTTTGAGGTTGGGAAAATGGTACTTTTGTATGATTTAAAGTTTTTACACCACCTTGGAAAGCTTAACGTACATTGGATAGGACCGTATGTTATCACTTATATACTCAACTCTAACACTTGTTAGTTAGAGGCACTTGATGGAACACGGTTGCCCGATTACTTTAATGGGAGTAGTCAAGCCCTACTATAAATAAGTCTTCTTGATATTTGTTAATAAGGTAGTATTTCTAGTTAGAGTAGATTTCCTTAACGCATTCCCTTTTATGTGTTTCCTCATGACTTAGCCACGCTTTTTAATATAGTTTGGTGAAATAAGCGCTCTATTTTTAGAAGATATTATTTGTGTTTAGAACATTGTCTATTTTTGAGGATCAGATTTAGAGTGATTTTGCATGGAGATAGTCTAAGAATAGGATTTTCACCTCAGTTAACTATCAATAGTCTATAGATAACACACTTACATGTGTGGCTATGCATGAAAATGACGTGTGGCTATTAATAGCATGCGACCTATTTTTGGGATAGATAAGCGTGAAGGGAAAGTCCCCACCCTATATATATAGTGAATTACCTGGTAGGAGATGATGGATATAGAGAGATAGATAACATAGTGTGTGTGTGTGGGGGATAAGTATACAGAGACATGTATATGTTTCTAGATTACCGTATCAGATCCATGCACGCATCGGCATAGATTTCCAGTATTGTAAGAAGCTTTTGTGTTATTGTGATAATTAAGAGATGGAAGATATTGACTAAACCTAAGTGTCATTCCTGTGTGTAATTGGGTAGTGCATGTTCTTATTTCTATCATGATTATTGTTTAAACCTATTCTTTCCTAGATCTAGATCTGTCATGCACTGTATAATGATGTATTAGTTATGGATCTATATGCTTTAAGTCTTCATCATGTTAACATTCTACTACAACAACCCTAAAGAGGGACTTGGTACCTTTGCACACTTTGGGTGAGCACTCAGTCTAGGCTGAGTGATGTGCCAACATGCATCTAGGGTATTATCTAGTGAATTCTAGGTTACATCATTGGTTCCATTTCCGGACCTCTTTTTTAGTTGTTTTCAGATGGTTCATGATGAAGACGTATTGGTTAACTCTAGCAAGTAAGTATCAAGAATGGATACATGATCTAGAGGAAGAATATGCATGGTGTTCAACACCGGATCTCTAGTTTAACGCACGTACGTGGGTGGAATAGAAACTTTGTATGATAGTTTATATGAGAGATTTTTTACCATCTTTCCAGTAGATAATTATACGAGTGGCTGATTGCTTATGCATCTAAGCAGAATTGGAGGTATCACACACTTTTCTGGACATAGAAGAATTTCAGGCCCTTTATGATGCTGATCTGATCTAGACTCGAGTTGTGGATACATGGTTTCATGGTGTTCTAAATAGTTATATTCTGGAATATTCAATTTCGACATATTCTTTCCTAGAGGTAGCTGAATTCCAGTTTTTGTGGTATCCTAGAGGAACATATCTACAAAGTATTCCACTTGCGATCAAGATCTTGATGGTAAATTTGAACCTAGAGAGTAAACCGATGGCTAACTAAACCTCACCACACACAGGGGGGAAAGGTTTGGTGAAAGATGGCAGACCTAGCGGTAGAAAGGAAGAGAGAGGAGAGGCAGATTAAGTATAATGAGGCATGTGAGAGGGAGATAGAGAAACAATGTATCATTGCATAAAGTATGGCGTTGAGGAGAGAGATGGCTCATGAAGGATTTGAAGCTCACGTAGAAGATGTGGAGCCAGAGCATCAAGAACTCCCCATCTGGAAAGCATGATAGGAGATCCCCCTTGGCCTCACACAGTGTGCACAAAAGAGACTACCTAGGCCATGGGCATGCATCTTAATCCACCTGGTGACCTAGCCCTTGTGCTTGGTTTTCCAGTATCTAGTACGACAAGTAATCAACAAGTGAATTTGGGAAACAGAGAACCGAGTAAGTCAGAGAGAAAGTACATCAATGGCAGATAGATGGCTTCAATGTTATTTGGAGGAACATTTTCAGTGCATCATCTGCATAAAATGTAAGCACGCATAATGTTGGATTCACCTCTGGAAGTGGAACTACCACACAAACTAGTAGGGGTTCAATATAGTACTACTATCAAAGCATAGGGGAGTACATCTATAGTCCTATTTCAGCTATAAGTGGAGGATCAGAGGTATAGGTGGTTCTAGTTCTGTGGATCTGGTGGTTCTGAGGTAGGGGAAACACAGGAGGTTCTGGATCAGGTGGGAAAGGTCCACACCAACCCCAAAATATTTATATGGAGATGTCTCTTTGTCTTCTAGAGTATAGAGGCATAGAGGATGTTGCTGAGCATGTGCACATGTGTGAAATATTGTGGCACATGAAAGGGATCATGGCTTCTGAGCGCAAGGAAGTCAATTTTCTACTACATTACAAGGACATGCACATAGCTGGTATAGGAAGTTTTACCCTGATCAAACTTGTGTGGATTATGCAACATCAAGGATGCTTTCTTGAAAGAGTTCTATATCCTAGAATTTGAGAAAAAGAGTATAAGTGCTCAAGGATATCAAGAAAGGCACTACTGAGAGTGTACATGAGTATGATGCCCATTTTAAAACACTCCTATCTAAGATTTCTTATGATATTCACACAAGCCAACATGCACAATGGTTCATTGGTGATTGATTACACCATTCAGAAGAGCACTATCACATAAGACATACACCGATCCACACAAAGCACTGGAAGTAGATTTACATGCTTGAGGTAGTTGGGAGCATTGACACTAGCATTAGTCCATTCTTAGAGGCACAGATTGCAGCTATGGAAAAATAGTTAGAGAAGCTATCAAAAAATTCAGCCCATGAAACACACTCAGGATTTGGTGTACATAGATTGTGAAGTGGAAGGTCACACCAAGGATAGTTTCCCTCACAGATCTATACATTCATTATTATTGGACTGTGAGATCTGTCATTTGAATCATGATGCTAGTCACTATCCTTTGTTACAATGCATGATAAGGAAGAATGTATCTTGTTACTATAAAATTTTTCCTGGTCCACGACCCATGATACTAAATATTTTCAATTGATTGGTCAGATCCAGGATGCTATAGACATTGGGGTATGACAAACAAGCATAACATGATAATTCTAAGGGTAAGAATGAGCACCAAGATCGGATCATAATCAAACGTGCTATGACAGGAATGAGGGGCATTTTGAAGGAGGTCATGGAAGAGGACATGGATATCACGGTGGATATGGAGGATGAGGCCAAGGTGGAGGAAGAGGTGAGTTCCCTCATGGAACATGTTATACATGTGGATCTCCTTGACCACTATAGGTGTGAATGTCCCTAGAATATTACATGTTCTTTCTACAAAAAGAACCATAGCTATGAAGAGTGCCCAGACTTATATGAGCATCTGAGTAAGCAACATAAGAAAGAAAACAAAGGCATGGATGGTTAGAATCCAATGCGCATGGTAGAAGATCAGTGGATGCCCAAGATAGCACCAGACTTGAGGCATTAATAGTGAAGATTACTACACGAGCTGAAGCGGAGTGCACAAGAGAGGCATTACACTAGAAGCCTACGATCACCAAGGAGGAGGTTTTACATGCAAGGTACCCAGATCCTTCTCATCAAAAGGAAGTCTATCAAGAGACCATGGAGGTCCTCAGGAATCTTCAAGGTGAGATATAATGTTTAAAGGAGCAGTCAAGGAAGATGGAGTAGAAGAAAGAAGTAGAAAAATTCCCCTCTGATATTGATGACATCAGAGAGGTTTGTAAAATGTTACGCTAGAGAATATTATTCCATTGCTAGGAAATTGGTTGAAGGGGAATACCCCACACACAAGCACTGAGAATGAATGAAAAATCCTACATGCAAATCTTCCCCCTGATAGCATTGACTATGACAAGGAAATTACTCTAAATGTTGTTGTGGATGGATGGTCATGTTGAGAAACATATTGATTGATATAGTGCCGAAAGTGAATGTGCTTACATTAGATGCATGGGTACAAATGGGGAGGCCTCCATTGCAGCCATCATCTAATGTGTTTTTATGGAAAACTGACTAAGGCCACTCCCATAGGAGTTTTGAAGGATGCATCTATAACCATACAAGGGGCCAAGTTCACTAGGGATTTTGAGGTATTAGCACTTGCGAAAGTAGACAGTTTTCCATCCTTTCTTGGATGCCCTTGGTGTTATGCGAATAATGTTGACTTGAGATTCAATAAGGGGTATATCAAATTTGAGAACAAGGAGGAAAGGGTTGTAATACCTTTGACAAATGGGAATTCTACACCATATGTTGAGCCTCTAAGTGAGGAGGACTTAAACAAAATCTATGTACACGTTATTCAGGACCCAGAGGTCAATGAGCCATCAAAGGAAGGCATCCTACAATGGGAAGATTCTCATTCTATTAGTGATACTATGAGTATTTCTTGTGACAATTGGGCTCATGGTACATATGAACTAGTAGGGCGAGGTAAAAAAATGCGGTGGTTGCACAAAAATGGACTTCATTTTTGTTCGACGGATAGGTAGTGCAATACCTTGGTATACTGGGGCAAAGATCTTCCTATATTTTTGAAAGCCATGGAAGCACAATGGATAGATCAAATTAAGAGAAGAGATATGTTAGTGTATACCTTACACGAGACAACAACGCACGGGGGTAGTCCACAGAGATAATCTTATAGAATGGGAGGAGATTGGAATCACCCTATCTACTAGGTTTTTAAGGAGCAATGCACCTACACATATATTTGCACTTATAATGGTGATCAACCTGTTCAACATCACATTCAGCAGTGTGAGAGACTCTGATAATGGGACAGGAAGCATTACCACCTTCACTTTGGGTGCATAGATTGTATTCTACTCTACAAGGATGCACACGTGCCTGGTATGTATATGCAAAACTACATCAAGAGACTGGGAATTGGTAGAATTTGACTACAGGAATGATCCAGACCTTTGACTACTTCTCGACTAAACCTCTAATAGAAGAAGCATTAAAATTTTCAAGCACTTAACTATGGGAGATAAAGCAAAGGCAGAAGAGCATATTCAAGAAATATTTGGTGAGACAGAGTCCGAGCATGTTTTGAAAAGGAAGAAGAAATGGACTCCATACTACTTGAACACGCTTTCCTTGAGAAAGAGAAAGGAAAGATGGTTTACATAGTGGATGATGAGGAAGTTGAGAACTTGGATATTGAACATTCACAAGGGGTGCACGAGGTCTTGGACAATGTAAAAAGGATACACGCACCTATCACGAACCCATGAAGACAAAGAAGGTGAATATAGGTTCAGAGGCTAAGCCAAAGGAGGTCATAATTGAGACTATTGGTCAAAATCGGAAGTGGCAAAGATCATTGAGTTACTCAGGGATTATCAGACTTATTCCCTCGAGGGTATCATGAACTTAAAGGCATGCATGAATCACTTGGGGAAATGAAGATAAAGCTTAAGGATGGTGCACGCCTAGTTAGAAAGAGACCTTATAGAATGAATCCCAATTTACGTGAAAAGGTGAAGGAAGAGATTGATAAGATGCTGAAATCGGGATTATTCGACCCTTGATGAGTCAGAATGGGTTAGTCCTATGGTGATAAGTATCAAGAAGGATGGTAGGATTTGAATCTATGTAGATTACAGGAGTTGAATGTTGCATGTGTCACAAACCCTTTTCCTACACCATTCACTGAGGAAATACTTGGAAGGAGTGGTAGGGCACAAAATATATTCATTCACAGATGGGTTTTTCAGGTATCATCAAGTTAGGATTGCTCAGAGGATCAAGAAAAGACAACTTTTACTACTAAATGGGGTAGTTTTTCCTATACTGTGATGCCTTTTGATTGAAAAATGCACCTGCCTATTGTATTCTCATGGATAGTTTTTCAGGCATTCAAATATTTTATTCACAACTTCTTACAGTTTATCTAGATGATTGACAATATATGGGGCTTGTGAAAGATCATTGTGACAATAATCTGCGCTTAATGTTTGAATGATGCAGACAATTGAGTATCTCTTTGAACATCAAGAAGTGCATATTTGCTACACCTTTGGAATATTGTTAGGACATATAATCTGTAAGGAAGGTTTGTTGGTTGATCCAGCTAAGGTTGCAGTCATTCTAGGCCTGGAAGCCTACCATTCAAAGTGAGGTGCGTAGATTTTTGGGTCACACAGGATATTATCGAAAGTTCATCAAAGGGTATGCCAAAGTTGTTGCACCCTTGGAAGAGTTACTAAAGGAAAAGGTACATTTTATTGGGGAGAACCGCAATACAACACGTTTGAGATATTAAAGGAGAAACTTACTACCGCACCCATTCTGTGCTTTCCCTCATGGGATAAACCATTTCATGTGCATGTGGACACCTCTGGCATGGCCATTGGCATTGTGTTAGCTCAACCTAGCAAAGGTATTGTAGATCATCCAATTTTTTTTTAGTAGGAAGTTGACTCCTGCTTGAATAGAATTATACAACTACAGAGCACGAAGCTTTGTCAATGATCTATGCATTGCACAAGTTTCAATAGTACTTTTTAGCAACACCATTTGTGTTTTATACATATCACATGGCATTGAAGTATTTGGTGAACAAACCCATCTTACAAGGGCACATATGTAGATGGGTACTCCTATTTCAAGAGTTTGACTTCACAATTGTGGTGAAGCCAGGAAAAGTAACTCTAGACCAGACCACTTGTCTAGAATTCACTCAGGAGAAGAAGCACAAAAAATTGAAGAAACCATGCCAGATGCATAGTTATATAGGTTACAATGTGCACCATCAAAATTAGAAGACATTGTTGTCTTTCTACAGACTAGTGTGGCACCAGAAGGAATGAAGGCATTAGAAAAGAAATAGCTTGCTATACACGTGGCACCATTTATGTTAATCAATGGTGACCTCTACAAGTTAGGTAGAGATGAAGTATTATGCCATTGTGTATTAGAGCATGAGCACAAGGATATAATGGAGGAGGCACATGGTGGTATTGTAGGTGGCCACTATGCAGGTGATGCAACTACCCAAAAGATCCTACTTGTTGGATTATGGTGGGAGACATCAGTATAAAGATTGTAAAGTGTATTGCAAAGCATGTGACCATTGTCAACATCTAGGTAAACTAGGGAAAGAGATGAGATGCCTTTGAGACCTATTACTAGTGCCAAACCATTTGAGAAATGGGCCATCAATTTTGTAGGACCTATTTCTCCACACATAGGACTAGGTCACGCTATATCATTACTTGTATAGATTATCTCACAAGGTGGGTAGAAGCAACACCTACGAAGGACTATACAATGGCTATACAATAGCTAGGTTTCTATGGGAGAATGTTCTTACAAGATATGGATGTCCTTTAAGCTTGACAAGTGATAGGGGTACACACTTTTTGAATGAGACAATCAGGATCCTATTAGATGAGTTTATGGTTACACACCATAAGACTACACCCTATCATCCTCAGAAAATGGAACTATTGAGGCTTTCAACAAGATTTTGAGCCAGACATTGACAAAAATTGTGATGTTGGAAGAAAGGATTGGGATGATAAAGTGTCATCTATTCTTTGGGCATATAGAACAACTTATAAGAGATTGAACAAAGCCACACCATTTCAGTTGGTGTTTGCACAGAAGATTCATTCTCCCTATAGAATTTATGTTACCTTCTTTGTGCATTGTGTGTGCTGGAGGTCTAGTTGATGAGAAGGATTTAGAAGAGTGTATTGAGAAGATGATTCAACTGGATGAGCGATGAGCCATAACATGATGGAGTCAAAAGTAAGAAAAGGCCAGTAAAAAGCATGGCATGACAGAAACATAAGGGATAAGAAGTTTGAGATTGGACAAATGGTACTTCTCTATGACTCTAAGTTCTTGTGCCATCTAGAAAACTTAAGGTACATTGGTTAGGGTCGTATGTTATTACTTACATCCTTGAAATAGGCACTTTCTAGTTAGAAGCACTAGATGGAACACACTACCCGTTACTTTAACGGGAGTAGGTGAAGCCCTACTATAAATAAGTCTTCTTGGTGTTTGTAATAAGGTAAGTATTGCCAATTAGATTAGGTTTCCATTTTTATTTCCTTAATGTATTTCCTTCATTGTCGCTATGCTTTGTCACTTTAGTTTTTTTTCTTGTGTAATAAGCATGCTTGCGTGCATGAAGCTAACTACAATATGGAGCATGTTGATGCACAGAGACTACACATACTTTTAGTGTGGGGTGTGGTTATTGATATCAAGGTACAGGACTGATGAACTGAAAGGTGGAAAGGAATAAGTTGCTACGGGTGTTTTCAAAGTAAAAATATTGCTTCTCAAAAGTGACCAAGGATGGAGATGAATGAAGGAATAATATAACGTGAGGTAAGAAGAGGCCATGATAACTACCAGGATAAGGTATAATGATGAGGTACTCAGGGCACATGGGCATGCACTAAAGAGAAGTCTATGACCAGAGGGTAGGAAGGTGCACTAGAAGGTTATAGCTGGGGCACGAATATGTACCACATGGAAAGAACAAATTTGGTCAATAAATGAGAGGATATTTGGTAGGTGGAGAAGCAATAAATGCATCAAAATTTGAAAATCTATATAAGGATGGGATGCGAGTTCATTTTTACCATTGCGATTAAGAGTATTTGAGAAAGAGCTAAGTGTGAAGAGCCGAGTAATCGATTTGAGGTGTGAAGGGTGTGAAACCAGATGACAAGTAGATATGTGCGTAGAAGAAGCTTATATCCCCGGGTGAAGGGTTTGAGTGAAGCAGATGAAAAGAGAGAGCTAGGGCACGTGATTTCACCTAGGGCACATGCTAACTCGAGCTAGGGTTTGAGTCAGGCATTACAGAGTTGAAGAGGCAAGTGTCTACAAAAGGATTGCAAGGTAAAAATGGCACCCAAGAAAGCAACTCTAAGTAGGAACAAAGGGGAAGAAGAAGGTAGTTGTAGAGGAGGAAGAGATGGCACCTGAAAGTAATTTTTTAGAAATGCAATATCCAGAGGGCATCATAGTTAGCCAGAGTGGGATTCACATATAAGAAAAAGAAAAGTGAGTGAATATAACCACATGACCATAGAGAACAAAAAGGAACTCGATGCCCTGCTCAACATGAAGACAAACAAATGCACGGATAAATGACATGCCAGTTTATGATGATGCAGGTGAGAAACTTTTGAAAAGAATTGAGTCTACCAATTATATGAGCTTCCATATTTTGGGAAGTATGAGCCTTTATACCAATGGCTCATGAGCAGAGTACATGAGGAATTTTTCTACTTTGCAGGACGCAGAGTCAGAATCTCATCCGTGCTGATCTCCATAGTGACATGTTTGAAGGCCACAAGAGAGGATATAAAGACTGACCTAATAGATAAGGCCACAATTCTAGAAACCAAGAAGGAGTTGGGATACTTGAAGGGTCCACACGGTATGGACATTGATAAACTAAAGAATTATTTGTTGTACAAGCAACAACACATCTTGTTACAAAGTTGAATGACCAGGAGAGGTGGTCACAGGTGAACACCATGTGGCTACATGTTGAAGTGGATGTCAGAAGGAGTAGTCTACAATATTGTAGGCTACATTGTAGAGAAAAGATAGTCGAGGAAGCACACACGGAGGAAAAATCAGCTTTGGAGCTGTTCTATTGTCACTGGTATTCATGGAGATTGGAGTACCAGATGGACCGAAGGAGAAGATATGGGAATACCCCATGGAGAATAAGTCACCAGCTGAAAGGTTCAACAAGTACCTATGTAAAGGGTCCATGATAGATGATGTCAAGAAAAGAGCAGAGAAATGGTACATAGGCTCCATGTGGGCTTTGAAGAAGAGTGGCGCATCCCGAAGGACCTACCTTCGATAATAGGGAAACAAGTCTAGTTTGTTGTATATCAACATTTCTACATCACGCGCTTCCCAATGAAAGATGGATCCTGGAGCCCTTGGTGCAAATTTCCTTACACCTTTACAAAAGGTACTTTCAAACATCATCCATATATTCATAGACACGCACTGCCTCGTCCTTCAATGTAGAGAAGGTAGAATGTGACTACCACACCCTGAGAAAGAAATATGTGTATCCAGGGTGAAGTGTGTATATCGAGAGGCTCATTTTAGAAGTATTGAGCATAAAGCCCATGAGTCTAGTTATGTCAGAGATATTGGGGCAGCACTAGTATACCTTCAGCTGAAGCCCAAGATGGAAAACAATAAGTATGTGGAGAATGATTTCACTGCTCCTAGGGCCACCAAAGGGTCAACATACAATGGAGAACATACCGCACCAAGCCCACATAAACCATTGATGTAGAAGATGAAGAAGAAGAGTGTGAAGATAGTGGTGGCTTGGAGCATAGAAGGAGGCAACCTTTAGATAGGAAGGAATCACAACACGCCACTACTCCACCATAGGGGCAGGATGAAGAAGATGATACAGGGGTAGAATAGGGAGAGAACATGTTCAAGAAAGTATTCAGATGCACAAGGACTCAAGGTGGAACCCCACAAATGGTAAGGAGATCACCTCATCTCTCTCCGCACAAGGAGTCCACTGAGCCAAAAAGGAGAAGGAAGTTGAAGTTAGATGAAGAGGTCAAAGGATCGAGAGAGAGAGTGCACGCTAGGATCTCCTACTCCACTTGAGCAAGAAGAAGAGCCAAAAGATGAAGAGATGAAAGATGAGAAGAAGGAGAGAAGGAAACATCTGAAACCACACATGAGACTACCTAGATACTACGCAGACTCCTAACCTTGAAGCTCAAGTTCCAAAAGG
The DNA here is from genome assembly GCA_018340775.1 of Taxus wallichiana var. yunnanensis. Taxonomy (NCBI): domain Eukaryota; kingdom Viridiplantae; phylum Streptophyta; class Pinopsida; order Cupressales; family Taxaceae; genus Taxus; species Taxus wallichiana. The sequence continues at coordinate 967,544,710 of CM031240.1, forward strand.
GCCAAGGACAAAAGAGGATGAGTGGAGAACATAGTGCACCACTCATGGGATACATGAGGACACAGAAATATTGTCTGCGCCCTTCTAGAGCATGATAGCACAAAAGGATTTATTCGGCTGGGAGCTAATGGATGAGGATATGGTGACCATGTGCACACTCAAAAGAAACTATCATGGTCAATGCACACCCACATGGATGAGCCTAAATTTGATGTATGCAGGAGTCATGCATGTCGAGATGGCTGAAGAAGGCACCCCAAGCTAGACATATGATAATAAATCCTACTATCATGTTAGATGAACAGGTCAGCAATGCATTGGTGAAGGTTTCTACTAAAGTTGCAAGAAAAACATGGAAAAAGCTATGCACAATAAGAGTGCTGCATGAGGAGGAGCTAAAGACAAAGGATAAAGAGATAGTGTGCCTAACACAGAAAGAGACTTAGAGTAAAAGAAAAATGTTGTATTCATCATCAGCCTGGTCACAGAGGAAATTGGTGATATTGTTATGAAGGCTAGGCCATACCTAGAACCAAAGGTACCAAAGACATTTCCTTCAACGATACACTATGTAAGTACCTTAGTAGACCTAGTGCTTGAAGATGAACCATCATATGCCAACACCAAAGGATCCAACACAAGAGGTAGAATGAGAAAAGGCTTCAGTGATGTGGAAGATTGCATCCTATGAGGGACTACTACAAGTGCTTCAAGAAGAATTGAAAAAGTGGATCATGCCTTAAATATATGCACAACTCTAGAGGCGTTGATCAAGGTAAAGACTCTGGAAGAAGATAATGAAGTCTAGAAGGCTATGAGGGATGATACCTTGGGCCACACAGAGAGAAGGTTAACTATTGTAAAACAAAAGTGCGAGGCCCTAACAAAGAACACAAGAGCCACACAAGAAAGATTAAATGAGCTTGGGAAACTCATCACATAGAAAATGGATGTACTAGAGGGAAGAATGACTGCAATGTCCAACATTATGTTGGTCTTAGAAATGAAAAAGGGGAAATTGCAAGGATGAACTTGAGTCCATCATTGTGGACATTCCAGAAAGAAAAGAAGGCTCTCACCGAGTGGTAGGCCTTAGAGGCCAAATAAAAGAGGAGTATCCAGAGTTGATCCTTCAAGATGAGACAGATGAGGCTACCACATAAAAGCATTCTTTATTCATTCAAATTCTTTCTGATTCTTTCTATTCAACATTTTTTTGGAGATACCCATTGTCGGGGTGACAATGAGATTAGTGTGGGGTAATGTTGATCAAGAGAACACTTGACATAACTCACACAAGAAGTCTGCATGGGGAAAACAGGCCAGGTTCAAGGGCACGAAGGGATAGGAAGAACCCACACATGCACACAAGGACAAGTCAGCATTCAAGACTTAGCCATTTTTGGGCATGAAGATCTATTTTTAGAAGATAGCATGTAAAACACACCAATGATGTAGAGATGTGCATGCCACACATTGTCTATTTCTGAGGATCGGATTCAGTGATTTTGCATGGAGACAGTCTAAGAATAGGATTGTCACCTCAGTTAACTATCAATAGTCTATAGATAGCACACTTGCATGTGTGGCTATGCATGAAAATGACGTGTGGCTATTAATAGCATGCGGCCTATTTTTGGGATAGATAAGTGTGAAGGGAAAGTCCCCACCCTATATATATGTAGTGAATTACCTGGTAGGGAGATGATGGATATAGAGATAGATAGATATGTGTGTGTGTGGGTATAGGGATAAGTATATAAGACATGTAAACATGTTTCTGATATTACCATATCGATCCATGCACATCATTCGTGCATAGATTTCTTATTTCTATCATGTATTGTAAGAAGCTTCTGTGTTATTGTGATAATTAAGAGATGGAAGATATTGACTGAACCTAAGTGTCATTCCTGTGTGTAATGGGTAGTGCATGTTCTTATTTCTATCATGATTATTGTTTAAACCTATTCTTTCCTAGATCTAGATCTTCATGCATTGTATAATGATTTATTTATGGATCTATATGCTTTTAAGTATTCATAGTTATGGATCTATATGGTGATTGGGATTCCTATGTATGTTGAAGAAAAGTCAATGATTACAACCATAGGACAACCGATAACAAGGAAGAGTTGGACACGTTGTTGAAGAGAAAGATAAAAAACAGATGACGGATGACATGCCCATATACGACGATGTTGGGGAGAAGCTCCTAAGAAAGGTAGGGTTTTTACTGATTATACGAACTTCCTTATTTTGAAAAGCCAGAGAAATTATACCAATGGCTAATGAGTATATTCCATGAGGAATTTTTCTATTTTTTGGGTGAAGAATGAGGATTATAACGCCCTTGATTTGTACTTTGATGGGTTTGAGAAGTACAGGAACATAGGTGAGTAGTGACCTAACCGATAAGGCCAGCAATTATAGCCACCAACAAGGAGTTGGGTTATGAAAAGGTCCGCTCGAAATGGATATATAAAAGTTGAGGAAGTATTTGGTTGTACAAGAAGCCTCACACTTATTGAAAAATTGAATGACCAGGAGAGATGGTCACAAGTGAACACTATGTGGCTACATATTGCAAAGAAAATGTCACAAGGGGAGACGTATAACTTGGCTAGATACATTTCTAAAATAATCATTAAAGAGGTGCGTAAAGGTGAGAAGATAATATTTGGTGCTATTTTGTTGTCTCTTGTATTTTTGGAGATTGGAGTGCCCAATGGGCTGAAGAATAAAGTCTGGGAGTATCCTGCGGAGAAGAAATCTCTCACAGAGAGATTTGAAAAGTATCTATGTGAGGGGACCATGAGTGGCCCATTCAAACAAAGGGCAGAGATGTGGTACAAAAACTCTGTGTGGCATTTGAAGAAGAGTGGAGAATACCTAAGGAGTTGCCCACGGTGGTAGGTAAGTTGACATAGTTTGCAATATATCATCATTTTTACATTGTGCATTTTACGATGAAGGACGAACATGGATTCCATGGTGCAAACTTCCCTATGCCTTCATAATGTTATTATTTTAGGCATCGAGTTCACATATTTACTGGATGCACGTCGAATGTTATACAATGCAGATAAGGTAGACTATGACTACCACACTCTGGGAAGACTTATGCTTATCTAGGTAAGTTTGCATATATTGAAAGATTAATTTCGAGATGACATATTGATGAATCTTGTGACTTTGGCAATAAATGACAATGGAGCAACATTGATATACCTTTAGCTTAATCTAGGTTGGAGAAAGGGAGGTATGTAGAGAATGAATTTAAATTACTGCCCACCTAAGGGGAAGCACATAATTGGCACACTAGAAGATAAAAGCCTAGTTCTCCCATGATAGAAGAGGAATACAAAGAGCTTGATGAAGATAGTGGTGGCTTGGACTATAGGGGAAGATGACACCTACGGAAGGAGAAAGGAAAGAGTGCAAGTAACACCCCCATCACAGAGCAAGAGGATGAATTATTTGAAATTGGCACAAAGGAAATTGATGTGGAGCAGATAAGTTGAGGAGTCACCGTTTAAAAGGGTATTTAGAAGGAAAAGGGCTCAAGGCACGGGCCTTCTTCATAGCCACTACTGAGGTCACATAGGAATTCCCTTCATAAGAAGGATCTAGAAAAGAAGACAGTGCAAGCTAAAGCTTCAAAAGAATGAGGAGGATGAATCCAAAGAAAGTGTGTCGCACTCCATTATAGCCTAAGAATACGGATGGGGAGGTAAAGAATAATGAAGAAGAGGATGTAAAGAAGATAAGAGCCGAGATAGAGAAGGGAGAGCCTTCTAAGTGCACAATAAACCACTCGGATATCGAGGGCCCAGTTCTAGATCAAGGCACTCATATTCTAAAGAAGAAAAAAACAAAGAAGGAGAAATAAGGTGAAGATTATGAGGCACCTACAATAGGATATGTGAAATATCCCAACAAAATCATCCATGCACGGTTCCAGAGTACTTTGGAGATAGAAGATCTATATGGCTAGGAGCACATGATGGATGAAGATATGGTGAACCCTTGCACTAATAAGTAGTTGTCTTAGGCCATGCTGACTCACATGGATGATCCTAACTTTGACATGTGCAAGGAATCATACTTTTCATACATAATGAAGAAAGCACCCCATCTCCAAAGACATGAACATTAGGCCTATAAACATGTCGATGAGCACAAAGTAATGCCTTAGTAAAGGTATTAATCGAAATTACGCGTAGGAACATATATAAAAGGGCAACTATAAGGGCAAGTGGTACATGAGGGAAAGGAGAAAGACAAGGAGATCTAGAGGTGATGGTAGAAAATAAATTGGATAAAGCCAGGAAAAAGCATTTGTAAGTATAGAAGAGGAGGTTGGAGATGAAATTTTTAGAATGAAGCCACACACTGCGATCAAAATTTCTAGAAAAATTCCCCTCGGTTTGCATTATATACGCACCACTGGTCAAGATGGTGATAGAAGAAGATTCCTTACATATGCTTGTGTTTAATGAAAAGTTTGTTAAAGCTATCAAAATGGGGTAAGAACACTTAAGAAGCCCCAAAGATTTGAACAAACCAGTCAATGGACCATAAGATAAGAACTAAACAAGGATTCATACTTTGCATACATTAAACTTGAATTAAACAAGAAAATTAATAAATCTAATTATAATCTATTCTTGAAAGATTAAATAAATGAACCTAATAAGGATCTAAGCAATCAGTTTGTGCTTATGAGAATGGGATCTCACCATTAATGGCTTCAAGGCCAATGGTTCTTCCCATTTACTCAATGCTTGTGTGTGTGGTGCAATGGAAAAGCAATAACTCAATAAAATAAATGAAATAAGCTCTTAATCCTAGCAATAATACTATAGTTTATGTTAGAAGGGAAGAGTGTTCTTAGAAATGAGAGGGGGTAGTAGGTTATTTATAGTTTTCCATTTGGGAAATGAGAGGCTTTTTGGTGCATGTGGGACTAAAGATTAGTCAAAAGTTAATTAGCAAGTCAAAGTAAGATTTTGACTAGGTTTAGAAGAGGTTAATCATGGTTTAGGACTAGTTAAACTAGGTTTTAGAGAGAAATTAGGGTTTCAAGAGGGTTTTGAGAGGTCTAATCAATCCAATGAAATGGATTGATAGTCTAGGAAGCTAGTATAAGTAGTCTAGAATAGGATTAGAAGAGGGTTTAGTCAAAATGAGGCTATAATAGCTTGCTTAATTGGTTTATAAGAGGAATATGACCAAAAGAGTGTCATAAGAGGGGAGTTAGATAGGTCTAACTGACGATATGTCATCAATTTGCAAGAAGTAGAATAGTTAGTGAAATATTAGGAATAATATTGCTTTGATCAAACTACAGTGTCTACATTTTCCCCTCTTTGGGGTGACGTAAGCTACGTCACTTCCAAAGAAAGTAGACAAGCATAAACAAGTAGAAAATTTTTGAGGGTAGAAGAAAAATTAATTAACTCAAGGGATGCCCCCTCAAGTGTCGATGGGGTGATGGAAGAACTCGATCGATGATCGAAAAGAGAAGAGAAGAGAATACGATAAAACAACAAGAAAATGGGATATTGAGCTATCACAAACTAGTGCCAATGATTTTTATTTTATTTTATTTTTAGTCATCATTTTTCTTAGAATCCTCATCATCAGTCCTTATTAAAATGTAAGCATATGACGGAAGCGTAAAATGACATGAAAATCCAAGATACAAACAAATGTCCATTGCTAAAACAATAAATCCATGCAACATACAAACATGCAATGTAATACGAGAAGTAAACAAACTTACCTAACATGGAAATAAGTACAATTACACACACTCAAATAGCCAATGTTCAAGATAGTTGCACAAATATTTTGTTATCGAGTTGTAATCCCAAATGTTTGATAATGATAAGGGTTTAAAATGATGCCCCAAGAAAAATGTATATGCAAGGGAAAGGATGAAGGGCACTTGGGTCCAATGGAAAAGCAATGTGCATGATTTAAAACAATACCGCAAATGATAGTGGCCCGGGTATAGACAAAGTAAGTAGCATAGCTTTTGTAAATGGTTGTCTATTTGGGTGATCCGCGAGTCGTCATTTCAAAACAAGTGAAAACATCATCAAGATACAATATGAGTGCCATGTGAGAGACCTGATTTCAGCTAACAATGAGTTTTACCATTTTTAGTTCATTTTCAATGTTTTCATGATGTTTTTGGTTTTTTCAATAATTTATAATTTTTAAATTTTTGATCAATTAAAAGAATTTAAGAGATATAAATTTCTTAAAATCATGCAAAAATTTAATGTGAAAGACAAAGGCGTCGAGAGCAAAAATGCCATGTTGAGAAGAACAATGCTCCAAAAATAATTATTTAATAAAAATAATCATCGCGATGGGTAAAATGGAAGAAGAATAGAAGAAAAATGATAGAAAATGGCACCTAGATTATTCATAAATCATTACAAGGTGAAGAAGTGACCGAGGTGGCACTTTGAGTGCTCCAAAGATGCAAAAATTACTAAAATAATTATTTAAATACAAAAAAACCATTTTGGTGGGTAGAAGAAGTATCGAGTGATCACGATAGAGAAAACATGCCCCAGGGGCATCACGGCAACCTAATATACCCACCCGGGGGTAAAACAATCATGACCAGTTCATTTGTGCAGAGATCTCTTGTGAATTTTACCACGAGCGAGAGCGAGAGCCTAGGAATGAGATGGTGAGGCTACTGAGTAGGTGGAGACAGGTAGATCACATCCGAGAGTACCTTCGGACTGAGTGGATGGACCCTACATGAGTTCCCTATCCCTCTTTCTCAATTACACATTTAATTTCATGTTTAGGTCCTTTTTAGGTGATTTTAGGTAGTTTTCGATGTATGCACATGCGTGCATGCATCGAGTTGGCAGGTGTGCACACACGCATGTATCAAACCCCGATGGGTATGCGTACGTGTACATGTTGAAAAATAAGTATGCCTACATTCATCCATTAGAAGGAGGGTGTTCGCATCTAGCATAAACATGGACACGCACGTGTCAATGGGTAGGCATATGCGTTGAGAGCAGGGGTGCACATATGTCCGGCGATGGGATAGGTAGAAAGAAAAAATGGGGAAGCATATGCATCGTGTGCAGGCGCATATGTGTCAAAAAAAGCGTATATGTGTTGGGTGTGTACATGTCGAGACATGCACGCAGCGTCAAGTAGAGGTGCACACGCTAGGGAAAAGGGACAATTTATCCCTTCAACCAAGTATCTAAGTATAGACGAAGAATAGACTAAATGGTTTGTAGAAGAAGGGGATAAATTAGTATGTTAGATGAATGAAAGAATAATTTTGCTAGGAAACTAGATAGAAGTGGATAGAATTGTGATCCCAACATGCGCATCATTTTTTTGCATAATGGATACTACCCATCCTCCATACCTACGAGAGGTATGGCCGAAGTGAAGTGATAAAGGCAAAGTTCGATGAGGATGATAGGAGGATATTGAATATCCTCTTATACATCATAGGATTGGCTTACTTAGCCGATATACCATAGATTACTTTAGATCATGGCATCCTAACAACCTTAGCTAAGAGGTGGCACAACAAGAGTCAGGGCTTTTGGCTCCCAACCAGTGGAGATCATGATTACACCGGAGGACGTATGGTGCATTATGTGGGTCCCCATCTGGGTTAGCTTATTCAATACACTACTTGAGTCATTGGCACGATATTGAGCGGTGTATTTTAGATCTATTTGGTGTTATGAGGATATAGCATCACGGATATGACCGTTAGATTCTCATGTTACATTAAGGATCCCAAGCTTAATTGGGTTGTAGTCTACATGATGGCTTTTGTCAGTGGAGTTTTACTCCTTGAAAAAACTGGTGCTTCATTTTTGTTCGGCCTACTTGGGAGTGATACATGGATTGATCAACGGGGAGACATATTGTTGGGGTCAGTGCATACTATTACACTTATATTGGGACCTTCATTTGATCACATACTACCATCGAGAAGACGAGAATGGCCATATTACTATAGATTTGGGCGTGGGACCACATTGTTATTGGTCGCCATGTAGGTGTTTTGAGAGCTCGAGCTCCAGAGGAGCCTTCTTCTATGGGTTGGGTTCCGATTAAGGATGATGTGTGGCACATATGGGAGATTCCTACCACTACCACCATGAGATAGATGACCTACAATAGGTCACCATAGTATGGAGGCCCTACAGAGACACTTTCGGTGGCCACAAGAGATGGCCTAGAGCTCAAAGACAACGATAGTTGAGCATTTTATGTTGGGCGCAGCCGTAGCTATATGCGGGAGATTTATAGGGTAGATTAGATTAGTGTCGAGATAGTTTTGCATTACCCAGGGATGTACCTAGGCCGATATGTGGTATGCTCGCAGAGTCAAAGAGTACTTTGACATGGTTCCACATATTTCCCAGACAAAGTAGTGGCCAGCTTTTTTATTGGTGGTACCAACCATGTGGGTACCCTAGAGAGGTTAGAGATCCGAGTTACCCCGATTATGTGCCATGGTATCATGGTGTGATCCCACATCATTTGACCATCCTTAGAGCAGCCTACGATACAGGAGTGAGAGCACCCCTAGTGGGGCCTCCCAGCACTGATGAGGGTGGAGTTGGTGGTGATGATGATGATGATAATGAGGATGATGATGATGATGGTCCCGACATCCACCGTCACGTTGGGGTAGGGGATAGGGTCCTCCATTACAAAAACCACGAGAGATAGGGGCCCAAGCTTAGGAAGAGACAAACACCCGGGGCTCTAGACATAGAGTTTCCTCCAGTATGAATTCTTGCAGGGATATATGCCCCATTACATTAGGTATTTCCATAGCAGGGCCCATCACCTCATGCTCTAGGGGGTGGTGGTGATGATGGGCGCTTGGCGCACTACAACAATAGTTACAAGTGGCGATAGCCATGTGAAATTACAAGTGGCAAGTGAGAGAGACAAGGCCAAGGCATAGGTATAGACCACGACAGAGAGAGAGAGATTAGGCTAGAGCACACGAGGCCGCTTAGGGTGGGGATGGTGTAGCATGGCAACATCGGATTAGTCACCACAGCACAGGGGCTCACTTATTGAGCTTATTACACTGTGCATATACAGTGCGAGACCATTACTATCCAATGAGATTAGACTTAGGCCTAGGCACGGGGCTATATTATTTAGAGAGATCATGCACGAGCCCGTGAAACTATCACTATGGATAGAGATTGAGAGGTTGTTGTTACGAGATAGACCCATGTTGATAGGGGTAGATTGACATGTGAGCGGGACCTTGCCATACAAGAAACCACTACTTTTGGAAATGCAGAGATGATTCAGGATGTTATGAGATCCATTGGTGAGGCCTTGTATTACAGACCACCTACTTCATAGTAGTCCCAAAGCAAGGAAGTGAGTGACACCTTTTGATCACTTGATGTGAGCGGGACATGTCCAGATCATAACAAATGGTCAAGTTGATTGATCGGTCGATTAGTATGATATCCATTTAGACACTAGTCGAGAATAACAATGAAACTGCAGTGCAGGGTGGTACCCCAGAGCAAGCCCATCATAGCCACCACTTTTTGTCCCCCAAGACATGGACCAGAGCCCTGAGAGGGCGCAGAGATGTGGTTGACTTCTCTCTTTTCCCCGTATAGATGTATGTATGTATACTTTCCTCTTATGAAGGCTGATTTTGATCGATGTATAGATTTTTGTACCATTAGTTTGTTGATGCCTCTTGATGAAGGCTCGATTTTGATCCATTCCCTTTATATGGCATATTATTTTGATGATGTATATTTGATTTTGAGACAACATTTATACATGTATTATATGGACATTCAATGGTTTATTATTACGTCTTTTTTATGTCTTTATGATGACGATTCATGTTTTGCTGAGATGATTGTACCATGATGTATGATTTCCTTTATTCCCTATGTATATGTCATGCTTTTAGTTTTTAGAGATGTTGATGGGTTGTTTTTACAATTGATGATATATCTCATAGATGGTATCATATGTTTTGGATTATGGGATGTTTCTTATTTCTATTCTAGCACTTGGGATGATACTATATGATATTGGTGTGGGGAGGTAGATTTGTGATTATGTGTAACCCCTCTTGCCCCCATTGATGATATGATATGTGATGATTAGCTTAGTATACATGCATGATGTAAAACTTAGCATTTTTGTATATATGATGTATCAGATGATGTTTATATGTGATGAATGGTAGATGATAGATGTGATAACAAATAAATGTGCATTAAACAAATATACAAGTAAAAGCTAACAAAAAAAAACAAACAAACCCATACAAAACAAACCAACTAAATGCAAAAATGAATTCATAAATATTTTAATTAATAGATTAAATTGACATTCAATCTAAGTAAAATGAATCCCAATAGATGCATACAGTAGATGATGTAAACATACCAATATTGTACAAGAAAATGAATTCAATGCAACACACAATTAAACTGAACAAGATTCAATCTATGGTAAGCAAACAAACTATTTTCTTAAAAACATATGATACGAGAAGATCAACACATCAATACTATACAAATCAACAACTAAAAGCAATCTTAAATACTACTTTGTTTTTTTGGGACAACATTGATATATATTTTCTAATGTTTTTGGGTTATCTGAGGGATAAGTTTTTAAAGGCTATTGTTTACATTTTTTGAGGTTTCCCTAAGGCAACATTGTGCGATTGATGTAGCTTTGTCCCTAGAAGGGAGATTTTCTAAATGTTTTTGTTTTTCTAAGGTCATGTTTTGAAAGCAATGTATAAGGACAAAGAAACATGGATGCCCCAAAGATGATGTGGGGATATTCAAAGGGCAAAATGCCATGTGTGTATGTACGAGATAGTGGAATATGATGGTGCTCCCAGCGTCGAATGGGAATGTTCAAAGGCATACCCTCCACATAGATATAAGAATAAATAAGCTAGATCATGAATTTGTAAGGTAGATTTGGTAAGGTTCATAGACCTAGAAATGGAAACTAACCCTAGAATGCGGTGAGAGTTACACATCTTGATGCCGAGGAACTTGTAAACGATGGATCTTCCTTGAGTGCCAAATACCGGTTTTCACCCAAATACCTACCTATTGCACCACAATTGTATGGTTTTCACATGTGGACGACTTGTTTTCTTTACTGTTTTCTCAATTTTTCCATGTTTTGCTTTTTTTTCTTTGTTTTCCATTTTTTAGTTCTTATCTGATATTCTCACCATGCTTGACGTAGAACTACTTGAGATGCATGGTGTTCATAGGTTTTGGAAGCTCTTCACCATCCGAGTATGTAAGTTTATAAGCTCTTGATCCATACTTAGCAACCACTACATAGGGTCAAACTTACCTTTCTTTTATGTCTTTAACAATGTTCCTCTTATTTTATTTCAAAACTAGATCACCTACATCAAATTCCCAACGAATAATCCATTTTTATAACCTCTGGATACTCTATTTTGATAAACCTTTAGGTGATTAAGCGCTCTTATATGATTTTCATCCAATAGCTCTAGCTCTGCTAGCCAAGCAACTATGTAGTCTTCATCCTTATCAAGATAGTCCCAAGAGATATTCTCAAGGAGGGAAGCTCCACTTCAAAAGTTATGATGGCTACAGTGTGTCATAAACTAGTGAGTATGGGGTTGCACCATTAGGGTGCGAGATATAGGTTCGATAGGCCTAGAGGGTGGGATGTATTTGTAAGTGCCAATTATGACTAGTCTTACTTACCATTTTCTCCATGATCCATACAAGGGTTTTATTGGTAGCCTCAACTTGCTCATTACCTTGGGGGTAATAGGGAGTGGACCAGTTGAGTTGAATATGGAAATGTTGACACAAGGTCTTAACTATTTTATTCTTGAAGGATTTACCGTTATCAGTGACAATGGTGGAGGGGATACCATAATGGTAAATGAGATGATTCATGATGAATTTAGAAATTTGTGCACTAGTGACATAAGTAAGAGGCACAACCTCTACCCATTTAGTAAAATACTCAATGGTGGTGATAATGTGGGTGTGGCCATCAAAGAGGAAGGATGGAGCTTCCTAATGAGATCTAGGCCCTAGTTAGAAAATGGCCAAGCGTCACGATGGGTGGCAAAGCCTATCTTTGGCACATGTATCAAGTTGCCATACTTTTGGCATAGTTCACATTTTTTTACAAAATTACAGCAATATGATTCCATGGTAGACCAATAATAGCCTACTCTCAATATCTTCTTATCCAAAACCATCTGCCGCTAGTGTGTTACTCCACAAATACTACCATGTACTTCCTTAATAGTGTGGACCGAGTCATAACATCCAAACAAGTGAAGCGATTCCCATCATAGCCATAATGATAAAGGGTGCCTCTAGGAGGGTATAACAATATATGCGGAGAATAAGGGATTTCTTTTCAGAATGGGTAATGTATGGGGGAAATGTGCCACCTTGTAGGTACCTGAATATAGGGTCATACCAACGGGATAATGGACCAACAACTTCACATGCCAAACATGACTTTGGCATATCATATGCGGGTACTTGTAGATGCTCTATAAATAAGGGTGTTTTGCTTTCCTAGGGTGGAATGCGTAAGAGAGTTCCAATTATAGCCATAGTATCTGTTGATCTATTGTGTGACCTTGGCTTTTGTTCAAATATGATCTGTAAATATTCCTTCAAGGTTTCAACCAATTTCTTATAGGGAATAAGCTTTTCATATTTAACCTTATACTCATCATTAATTTACTTAATGATAAGTTAAGAGTCACTAATGACTCATAGTTATCTAATATTCCAAGTGATAGCTAGCTTGAGGTTAGCGACAAGTGCCTCATACTTTGCAATGTTATTAGTGTAAGGGAATCCCAAATGAAATGCTCTTGGAATAACCTCCCCTATGGGAGTGATGAGAACCACCTCTTGCTTTCGGATCTATGGAAGGTGAATGATCCATCAAAATGGACCTGCCACTCCACAGACTCTTTAATATACATCATGGATGGATCGAGCGAGTCTAGACACAAAGGTTCCATTCCTAGTAGAGGATATTTTTCAACTCGATCAGCCAACACATGTCCTTTCAAGGACTTCTAATTTACAAACTCAATATCAAATTCACTTAGGAGAATGATCTAATTAGTCATTCGTCCCATAAGGGTGGGTTTGGATAAAAGGTACTTGAGAGGGTCAACTTTGGATATGAGTTTGGTTTTATTGTTAAGGAGATAATGGTGTAGTTTTTGGAAGGTAAAGACAACTGCCAGGCATGCCTTTTCAATATGTGGGTAATTTAACTCATATAAAATCAAGGTGTGACTGAGATAATAAATTGCTCGTTCTTTATGGTCTAGATCATATTGGGCAAGTAGTGCACCAATAACAAATTGGGTAGTGGAGATGTACAAGAGGAGAGGTTTTCTTGGGGTAGGTGATATGAGTATAGGTGGGTTGACAAGGTATTGTTTGAGCAGTGCAAAGGCCTTTTGACAATTTGGTCCCCAGTTGAATGTAACATCCTTCTTTAGTAGATGGGTAAATGGGTGGCACTTATCTACAAGGTGTGAAATAAAATGGCGGATGTCCCGAATCTTTCCTTTTAAACTTCTCAATTCTTGAGAGTTGTAGGTGGAGGCATTTCTGTAATAGCTTTAACCTTTGTATGATCCACTTTTATCCCTCTTTGTGAAATAATGAAACCCATGAGCTTTCCTGATAAAACACCAAAGACACACTTCTTGGGGTTTAAGCACACCTTATAATCCTAGAGGCATTGAAAGATACGCCTCGGCACTTGAGGGTGCTCTCCTCTACTTTTGGATTTTGCTAGAATTTCATCAACATAATCTTCCATGATGTCATTCATCATGTCATGGAAGATGATAGTCATTTCACATTGATAAGTGGCCCCGAATTCTTGAGTCTGAAAGGCATGACCTTGTAGAAAAATTTTCCCTAAGGGGTGATGAAGGCTATTTTATGTTGATCTTCTTCGCGAATTTGTATATGTTTATAACACGATAAACCATCCGTTAAGGACAACATTTCATATCCAAAGTGGAATCCATGATCATATCAATGTTAGGCAAGGGAATTCATCCTTGGGACATGCTTTATTGATGTTGCGGAAATCAATGCAAATCCTTATACCAATAGGTTTCTTCTACATAGGGACTATGTTAGATATCCAATCTCAATAGTAAATGGGCATAGTGAAATTGGTAGCTAATAGTTTTCCAGTTTTCTTTGACAAGGAGTGCAACTTTAGGGTGCATCTTTCTCAACTTTTTCTCGATGGGTTTGGCATTTGGGTGCACAATGAAGTTATACATGACTAAGGCTAGGTCCAAACCGGCATATCTACATATTTCCACACAAATATATCCACGTATTATCTTAATATATCTACAAACAAAATTTATTCTTGAGTTGATCTGAAGCTCCCAACTTTATCATTCTAGGTTGTTCCTCTGAGCCAATGTTACATTGATTATTTCCTCAACAAACATCTTGAAATCATCCTCCATCCGTGTAGGATCAGGTGGAAGAGTAAGATCAACCTCCTTTGGTAGCTCATCATCATTTTTAAATGGATAAACCATTTCATCCACAATTTCTTCATTTTTATTATCTACGAGTGCTTCAAAGATTTTGTCACTATGAGACTTGTGTTTATCCTTTTTGTAAGGATTCTCTGAAGTGTTCTTAATCTTTTTATGACCTTCCTATTCAAATGGCCACACATATCTGCCTCTTCTATGAAGTATGCATAGGTGTCTAATTGAATTACAAAGCCTTTCTTGTGATCCCCACTGAATAGAATCCCTAAATCCTATAAATTCTATAAAATGTCTCATCATTTTCAAAGAATTCAATTAGCACATGAAATTGTTGATCCAAATCTATAAGTTTAGGATACACAAGGGTTACTTGGTAATTGGTTTGAGGAATAGATCAGGATAATGTAAGGACAGTTGAATAAGGGAATAGGTTAAGGAGGCAAGATCCTCGTAGGGGCTACATTGGGAATCTACGTCACTATCAAAATGAGATGAGTTATCCTCACGTTCGAAGAGGTGGCATCAATCTCAAAGGGTGGATCATCATTATCTCTTATCCCCAAACCATGCATGTTAGACTTTAAACGAGGGATAGAGATGGGCTCTAACCGGCCTTGTACATTGATCCCACATCCAAATCCACTGGAACCCATGACAAACATCATATGGTGGCCTTTGACATACTGGGGGCTTGATGGCATGAAGCCATGGTACCTTCCGGCACTCTGCAGTGAGATCCTATAACATATTTTTACTCTTATAGGAGACCGCTAGAGATGAACTTTTCCTACGATTTACAACATTGCTTGAGAACTCTTGAATTAAAAGTAAGGTTTACCCCATGTTCTAGGAGATACGATAAATCTAATATTAACAAAGCCTCTTCAGGGTGAATGGCTCACCTAGGCCATATTTTTCGACATTTCCTCCCATGAGGAGAAAGGGTTAACTAACGAAGGAGAATCTTGATTGCAAGGCGTGAGTGACTCAAACTACTTGTTTCTTGATAGCTTCTACTTGTATGGGGATAAAAACATTTGCGAGAAGGACATTCATAAGTTGCACGAGAAAAACTGTGCAATGCTCTACAATGTGTGAATGGTTCAGGTCACCCTGAATGGTAACTATTTGGCCTTCATGACATAGCTTGATACATTGATGGAAAGTTGAAGGAATGGCTGCATGGCATGGATCCATGGATGCCCGGAGCATGTTGTATGGAAGATCCAAGTCAAGGACATGGAATGTCATATCATGACAAGTTTTCCATACTTCCATTGGAACCACTATAGTACCCGCTTGATTCACGGTCCTCATTATCATAAGTTGTGATTGTAATACTCTTTGCCCTTAGATCCATCTCTGAATGGCTAGTTTCTTAACCAGCTTCAAAGTGCAAATGTTTAGACCATATCCACCATCCAAAAGTACTCTCTTGATTTTGTGACAAGTGACAACCAATTTAGGTATAAGGGTAAGTTGTGTTACGAGTTGTTACAGGGATTGTGGTACGATGAAAATTAATATGACCATTGGAGTCAAGGTGTGCAATCATGGCTTGCAGTGTGTGGGATCTACATCTATAGAGATTCTTGAATTTAACAATGTTTTATACAGTATGTTCTTATGGGCAGTAGATATTTTGAGGAGATCTAAGATTGATATCCTAGTAGGTGTTTTCTCTAACTGGTCTATCAAATTGTACATACCTTCCTAAGGAATAGGTAGGGGATCTAGTGTGATTAAATGAGTGAGTCTTGTCCCTACTTTTGTAAAACTCTTTTCTAAGATCCTAATAGTATTGACCTATTCATCAGATGAACGGATACATCCTATGAGGGAATCGAAGGGACTATCATTAGTAGGATAAATATAAGTGGAAGTCCTATAGTCATTAGAAGCTTTTCCATGATTTGGATTTCTTTTCTTTTTATCTACATGGTTAGGGAATGGATCTTTATAGATACCCATTTTCTCATTTGAACATTGTCCTGAATCAGAGGGAGAATCTATGGCCATTTTACCCTCTTTAATGACGTCTTGTATGTAATGACGCAGATCTCAAACACATGTTTGTTTTGTGTCCTTTGACATAGTGGAAGTCACAATACTCATGCTCTTTGAACCAACCAAGTTTTGGAGGATCTTTTGAGTATGGTATTGTCGCAGTTGGATATTCCACCATGTTTACATTATCTAACTTCTTTAATATTGCATATAGGGATTCTATTAATGGTGTAAATGTACATTTAGTGGGTGCCTTGGGGACGAGGTCCTTGAGATAGCTTTAAGAGTGAGCCTATCTCACAGATTGGATTCTTTTGGAGTCTATAATGCCATCACTAATGACATGCTTGTTCTTATTGAATAACTTTCATTTATGTCTGTAGATTTCATCTCATGTTTGTCTTTAACAATGGGTTTAAGTGTACCCTTTGTGATGAGGGCCTTCTCGATTTGACTACCTTTCTCTATGACTTCTTTAAAGTTTGAGCCACGGTGCATCATCCGTAATGGAAGGATATTTCTAGGTTTAAGTTAGGAATAAATATGCTCACTAGTTATTTTTCTGGTAGTGCACAAGGGAAACATCTTGCTAACCCTTGCCATCGTTGTAAAAATATTGCAAAGGTCTTATTGGGTTTTTGCTTTGCATTGTAGAGGTCGTTCATTGTGATATAATTTTCCATGTTGAAGGAATAATGCCATACAAACTTCTCTACTAATGCATGCCACATTGTAATAGAGCCCTTGGATATGCTAAAGAACCATTCCAAGGTTAGTACCCCTAGACTATGAGGGAAGATTTGTATCAAGAAATTATCGATGTATGCGACATCTTAGTAATCCATATAAAATTCTTTGATGTGATCACGAGGATCACCTTTGCTTTTATATTTGTCAAATTTTGGAATGGTAAAGTGCTTTGGGAAGGGTTTTCGTAGCATGTCCTTGTCGAATGGGTAAGGGCACAGTTCCTCATATAAGTATTTCTTGCTATGTCCTACGTTTCCCTCCTGCATTGTGGTAAGCGTGTCTTTCATTGATTGTAACTCCTTTTAAATGAGTTGTTCTTTGGTAGGTGACATTGGCCTTTGTGCCTTAGCCACTTTAAAGGTAGTGTCAATATATGGATCGAAGTGGAATTCATTAGATTTCATTTTGTCTTTGTCTTTGTATACATTTCTTCTTGAAGAGCCTAAGTTTGCTAATTTTTGGCTCAATTTCAAGATTTGTTTTTGAAGGATCTCTTCTTTAACTAAAGGATCCTCTTCTTCATCGAACTTGGGAGGTGGTGAGGATTTCTGCTCAATCTTCACTTTACATGAAGCTTTATAATAAGGTTTCCATGTTGGGTATCCTTCAATAGTGGTATGATGTTACATGGAAGTAGAGGCATACCCCATATTAAAGGGGTTATCCATGTCTAAGAGCGATACTCGTTCTTTTGTTTTGCGATTAATGGCCTTGGTTTTTACTTCACATTCGTGTGGAATTTTAGCTCCTAATTCTAGGACTCTTACAAGTACTTGGTCTCTGTTATAATATAGGAGCTCATCAAATCTACCTAGGTATAACTTATGTTGCTCTCCAGAAGAGTCTGATTCTTCTCTGCTATGGTCAATAAGTGGCTCTGCGTCCTTGACTTGTGAAAATAGATGCACTAAGTTGTTGCCACTAAATGGGAAGGTCTCAAAAAGGTTTTCTCCTAAGTCATGCTTGTTTTATTTGGATGCCATCTTTGTAATTTTAGGCATCACTAGCCAACATTTATACAAAGCTAGCATGAATCCTAGACGTATGTTTTTGCAAGTCATCCGAGATGATTTTTAAAATGTCACAATGTGTCCTAGATGCAATGTTATGTAGTCATTTTTGTCAAAGAACACTCATATGAACACTTAAATGAAATGATCACTCAAATTTATCGTTACGCCAAGTTTATACCCTAAACGTGGATAGTGACAATATCTTATCAATACATAGGTCAAGTTAGAATTCTAACAAGGCCTAAATATCGAAGTGGTATTGACGCGATCTCTTAACGAGGTATACTAAAACTAGTTTAAATGCCAATGAAAGCTAAGTTTTTGAAAAATGGAAGTTGTGAATGTGTATAATGTGACAACACTATCCTGATATATTAACCAAGAAAGCAAGGTGTTAGTATCAAGATGATGTTATTGTGGTATACATAAGGTGATATCGACACTCTCAAAACGACTTAGATGACATTGGAACTGAAACTAAGTATAAGTATAACAAGAATTTTTAGTTGTATGAGCAACATAGCCACATAAGAAAGGGACTTATATCATGTTCTCAAGAAATTGAAAACATGATGTAACTACTAAGATTGTGTGACTAGAATGCGAGCAAAACTATCAACTCAAGAAGTGACAAATGATGAATCGAACCCACAGTAGTGAAGATGATCTTGAAATCAAGATCAAAGGACTATCAAAGATACGAAAACATACTTGCACACTTTAGATGTTTAACAACCCATTCTACAAACATGGATGGGTGTAAATGAAACAAAAAGTGGTGAGTACCATATTTAATAAGACACGCGAGGTATGTTTCCTTCTCACCCCAAAAGTGGGCAACAAGAATGCAAGGGTATAGATTGAAAGATGAAAAATAAACTAAGTACCACTTGAGCGAGAGCTTCACCTTGTCAGAAGGCATGAAAGAAGCTAAGCTAAGTGAGACGTTATTTAATTTTCATGATGAAAGACACTTAAATCCAACTTAAGTGGACTTTTTCCTTGTTCAAAAACAAGGTTCAGATTCCAAGTAAGACATCACTTCGTGATGGCTTGATGTAACAACGGACTAGAAAAATGGGCTCTTTAACAATATCTCTCAACTAGGTGTCACAAGTTACTGTCTAGGACTGATCTCGATTTACCCAAAGAGTCACACCGACTAATTTGGGAGTATTTTGGCTTTACTTTACCCCTTACGATACAATGAGCAACTAGTGCATTCGGTTGTCTTGTCACTAGGGTCGTGATACGAGATATAACTTTGACTCTAACTCACAATGTAAAACTAGTCAAGTGGGTAAGTACAGAAATGCGCTTCCTATTTCATCCACGAGGTTACTTAGTGTTGGATTACTTTAGGGTTCCTAGAACCACCCC
Source organism: Taxus wallichiana var. yunnanensis (assembly GCA_018340775.1). Classification (NCBI taxonomy): domain Eukaryota; kingdom Viridiplantae; phylum Streptophyta; class Pinopsida; order Cupressales; family Taxaceae; genus Taxus; species Taxus wallichiana. Next base: position 967,564,468 of record CM031240.1, read on the forward strand.
CATTGGTGTAGCTTAAGGCATTATGCCAAAGGGGTTATGTTCTAGTTGAGTGGATAGGGATGTACCCTTTTCCAAAACCTATAATATAGTGTGATGCAAAGTGGTGTGTTTTTATCTTGCTTAACTTAATGTGGTTTTAAGTAGAACACCGCTTTGGCAACCTACATGAAAATGCCATTAGTGGTCTAGTGTTTTGTTTTGACACCTTTCTTTGACAAGTGTTAGGTCTGTATGCGATGAGTTAGTAAGTTTTCATCAAATACTGATATCAAGAAAGAGAATTTACATGTTGTTTTTATTCCTAAGATCACCAAAAGGCGCGAAGGAAGAGCATACGCAATGTGAAAATTCCACTAAAACAAATTATATGGAAAGTACTTACTATTTAGAAGCACAAAACAATTGTTTTTAGACATGACAAAAGGTTATAGAAGTGTTTTTGATCTCCAAGATCACCTAGAAGGTGCGAGGAGAGAGCATACACACTTTACAAACCTTGTTTTAGCTAAGAAATGAAAACACTTAAGCTATGCTAGTTTAAACAACTAAAAACACCCTACACTTACTTTGTTAGACCTTAAAAACCTCTAAAAAATGAAGAAAATGATCTTACAAAAAACATCGAAGAAAAATTTCAAGTTTCAACACGATGCTGTGTGTCTAAGATGACACCCGCATGCCCCAACCAACGTGGATGCATGGAAGGGTTTTATGACAGTAGAAGCTAAAACACCTACGTGGGCTCACATGCCAAAGCTTCCCATTTTTTATTGGATCAGTGTGTCTAGGGTTTCAACACATATGCTCTCAACCTTACGGATATGCTTGTAAGAAAATAAATTTAAAACACACAGTGTGTGACGAAGACACCAGTACGTCCAGAGGCATGGGGATGCCCAGGTTGTGAGATATTTCTACGGCTCGACGGATACACCTATGGGTTAAAATGACAGAGTTTACATAGTAGGCCAATATATGCCAACATGTCCAGAGTGATGGCGACACCCACAAGTCGATGGAGCCACCGATGGTTCGATGTAGATGTGGCTCGTTCTAAATGAGTTTTCAACAAGTAAATACGACCGAATGGGTGCATGTCCAACTCAATGCCTACACCGGGATTACGAAGGAAACACACCCTATAGAAAACCTATGCTTACCCCCTAAAAACTTGCAAATGCCGTGGAAATGATTTTTTTGAAAAGTAAACAAGTTAAAGGTTAGTTAAAGAAGCCTATTTCCAGCTCAAACATGTAGGAATACCTATTTTAATGTTGGTTGATGAGTTGTTGCGCGTATGACTTTTGAATCCACAACTGATTGTGAGAGCTTCCTTTTGGCTAGGAGGAACTACCTGTAATGAAAAGAAAGACCACCAGAAAAAGTTAAACAATATATGTAGTGAACTACCTAGCGTGTGCTAGATCCGGGAAGTGTGATACTTCCTAGATGGCTGTTAGTCCACTATTTTAAACAATTTAATGTGGGAAATAAAGTAGATCCTATTGTAATTTGAAATGATTTAGGTATCTCACTTAAAACACAATAAGAAAGATCTAATCTAACAGGCTAGGTTAGAATAGGATCCGAAGGTCAAATAATTGGTTTTGGGTCTCTGTAGGTCTGACAAAAGTCTCAGGTAGATCACAGGTGAATGAGGGTGAGGTAGAATTAGGTGGGTAGGTCAATTCTGAGCTGTATGGGAAAATACAGTAACCGATGCCGGTTCAAGGTGACCGATGATGGTTAGATATAACCGGTGCCGGTTACTGTGGAGTTCTGGGAATGCCACAGAATGGGTTTTGGGTCTCCTTTGTGATTGCACAAAGGATTTTGGTTGGTCGGGATGAGGTATTGGGTGATTTGGGAGGGATTTGGTGAGGTTTTAATGGGTATATGGAGGGGGAATGTTGAAGGAGGTCAATGGGTGGCTAGGTAAACAATAGGTGATAATATAATGACAAAATGAAGTGAACCAGAGAAGTAGAATGTTTTACTTACTTGGATTCTAGTCTTGGATGCCTGTGAGTGAGGGATGGGGGTGTTGGTAAGAGGTTGAAGGCTGCAAGTGATCACCAATCATAGGAGAGCTTCTACATGGGCTGCATGTGCATTCCTCTTTGCTTGGTTAGATCAGATCATTGTTGGGGTGGTTGTGTAGGGGAAAATGCTTGATCTCTTTCCTTGCATGCATGCTCTCAGGAATTCGATCTCAGAAGATGTGATATCTCTCAGGAAGATCTCAATGTTTCACCAACTTTTTCCAATCTTTTCCAACCTCTGAGAATAAGGTTGTTTTGAGGGTTAAAAGGGTAACCGATGGTGGTTCCTTAACTTAACGATGGTTAGGGGTAACCGGCATCGGTCAAGGTGGGATTTCCTAGGTTTACTAAACTAGGGAGATCCTCTTGATTTTCTCGGATCTCATGTGTCATTAACCCACAGATTAGAATGGAAGCTTCTTGTAAGCATGTGGAATGTGGTTAGAGAGAATGTAGGCATTGATTTTTAGGGTTTGGGTAAGTCTTAGTTAGTTATGGCAACTTACTAAGAATAGGTCTTAGGTTGAGTTGGCTTGATGAGGTGTCTAAGTGAGGTGTATGTGTGGATATTATTTAAATTAAGATATTTAAATAATAAATATGGTGAGGATAATGAATTAATTTAATTAAATTAATTAAATTAATATTAGTGGGGTGAAGGGGGCCATGGCTAGGTGAATGTGATGAAGGGTGCTTATTCGTCGAGGGACCAAAGGGGAGTGTGACCTAATTTTAGTGTCTACATTTTGCCCCTTTTTGTTGCGTAGCTTGTATTAGTAAGCAACACTAACAAAAATAAGATGTGGTTGCCCCATGTGTGGGTGAAGGTGATCCCCCTCAAACCAGGAACTGACGAGGCAGACAGGTAGAATCGGTGAGTGGTTTGATAAAAGGTAAATGTGATGAAAAGAAAGGTGGGTAATGGGGAAAGAGGAGCAAGGTCTACTCGGGTAAGCTAGGTAATGGATCAGGGTCAAAGGTAGTAAAATATCAAACACACACACACATATAAACTGCAGCACACTACCCGTTGAAGAGTAGAGAAAACTCTACATTGTCTAAGGTCGATAGGTTTATCCAAACAAGGTTGAAGTGATTCCGGTATCCAAGGTATAGGATATGGTCAGGAAACACAACATAGGTTAGGTGCAGGAATGTTTAGGTATGTTCCGGTACACCAAAGGTAGGGTCAGGATAAATGGTCATGGAATAGGCTAGGTAAGGTCATTAGGTCAACAACACAGGAATAACAGTTCCACAAGGTATAACGAACACATGAGGTCAAAGGTCACTAGCGATGGGCCAATCCAAATATCTAGGTCATGACATGGGTAAGGCCAAGGTAGGGGTAAAATAATGAGTCCCCAAAGGAGGACAAAGGGAGGTAGTAAATGATGAGGTCAAGAAAGGTGAGGTAAATGGGTAGGGTAAAGGTGGGGTGGGGTAAATGATCAGGGTGAAGGTTGGGTGGGGAAAAAAAGGAGGTAGGGGTAGGGTAAAGGGTAAAACATAGGGCAATGTGCAGGTGAGGGTGACCGATGCCGGTCAAGGAGAACCGACATCGGTATAGGTCAACCGACGATGGATGGTTAGGTAGGGCACGCGACCGATGTCGGTCAAGGGTAACCGACGTCGGTTAGGTCGGGTTTGTTATAAAAACAAAAAATCCACATTTTTTGTTATTCATTTGTTATTTGTGAAGTGAGAAAATGACAAAAAAAGAGAGAAAAGAGAGAAAAGTGTCTGGATGGAATGGAATAGTGAGCTGGTGGTGTGATCGATGAGTGATTGGTTGGTGAGCAGCGGGTCCATAGGATCATTGTGAGGGATTTGATTGGGTGGAGGTTGTGGGTAGCTATTCGGTGATGGTGGAGGCCAGAGAGGGATCGGGTGGGCCACCGTATAGCGGCCAGACATGCCACCGAGACGGCGGTAGCGATGAGGTAAGTGCTCTACTCTACGTGTAGTTGATTTGATAGATTAGAGGATTAGTTTATTGTTGTTTGTAGGTTTTGTTGGTTTTTTTTTTTGTGGGTGGTTAAAAATGGAATTTGGGAATGGGGGAATAGCGGGTAAAAAGAGGAATGGGGAGGGTAATAAATGGGATAGGGGGTGGGTGGAGGTCCAAGGGTAGTTTAGGTCATTGTAGGGGGGTAAAAGGGGCGGGGAGGTTTTTTTAGAAAGGGGGTTTTGGGAAATCATGGGTTTTTCGCGATAGTGACCGGCATCGGTCAAGTTTGGCCGGCGTCGATTAGGTGGAACCGTATCGGTCACCAAACAGGTGACCGATGTCGGTTAAGGGGTGACCGAGGTCGGTAAGGGTGAACCGTATCGGTCACCAAACAGTGACCGATGCCGGTTAAAGGGTGACCGGGGTCGGTTAGGATGAACCGGTACTGGTTAGATTATTGGGCACAAGGGTCCAAAAGTGATGTGGGCTAGGTGGTTGAAATAGGTAGGGTGAAAATAGGGTGTAGGAAAATGATAATTGTTGAATATGGAATGATACATGTAAATTAATGTCGTGCTTGTATTGGATGCAGGGGAGAGCGCAACTACATATGCGGGATAGGTTCCACCTCTACTTGGTGACAGTGCGTGCATGCGTACAACGACCCTAGAGGAGCTGTGCAACATGTGGAGGTAGTTGGGTTGAGTGGAGTTTGTCATTATAGACATGTTTTCCAGTAGCCTAGTTTGATGGTCACGCTCATCGATAGATGGGATTCCATGACCAACACGTTCCACCTGCCGACGGGTGAGATTACTATCACCCTGGAGGACGTGTTCTGATTCTTCGGTTACCCATATTGGGTGCACAGGTTTATTCTATCTCCTCCGAGGCCTCAGAGGAGCTGATTGTGTCTATTTTTGGAGAGGGGATGGCCGATATGAGATTCCATAGCACTAGCTTGAGCTATGGAGAGATGTACCTAGCCCATCCGGAGGAGACGAGGCTAGTGGTTCTGCTGATGGAGGCAGTGTGTTGCTTTGCACTACTGCCAGATGTAGAGGGTGGATGCTTTCCCCGATCACTGATGGGGGTACTCCATGACATGATGGTGGATGAGACCCACTTTTCCTTGGGCACCAACATTCTTGGTGCAGCTGTATAGGGAGTTGTGGGCATATGGGTAGGCTATGCAGTTTAGCTTGTGTTGTACATTTTTACTTGCACTACTGGGCATATGAGCACATAGTTTGTGTGTGGCCTATAGGGATGCCCCAGAAGATGCATTCCCAATGAGATTTGTGGGGTGGGTATAGGAGATGGGTGCCGGTTATTGGAGTGGTGATCATGAGAGGCCCACACATGATGTGGCCTATTTCCAGTAAGTACTTGGAGGGGTTGTCCAGAGTGGACATTATCTGGAGGCCATATGTGGGATTCCCCTCATATAGGCATATGCATGAGGAGCTAGCTGAGCTCCAACTAGAGAGATGGATACATGGTCACCGTGCGGGGAGGACGAGATGATCCCGTAGAGCAGTCCGGTGGCATTTTGGGCTAGTATAGACATACCTCCGCCCTTCCCACAGTACTAGAGAGACGACATGGAGAGGCCCTTACCTCTACCATAGCCTACAGTGCCCACAGGGTAGGAGGAGCAGCTAGTGGACCGGTGGATAGATGATGCCAGGTGTAGAGATAGGTATATAGATAGTGGTGGGTGGCTCACTTATGAGCCATACCACCCAGACTGACCAGGGGCAATCGAGATCTAGCCACCATCATGGTGTAGAGAGACGCCCTACAGGGGCAGGTGGCTACTCTCATTACCCAGTTGGGTATACTGTAGACACAGTTGGAGGGCTCGAGAGGTGGAGGTAGCAGAGCTACACATACAGGTGGCTAGTCTGCAGGCCCAAATGGTGGGGTGGAGGAGATGGAGATGGAGAGGAGGGGGATGGTCAGTGGCCTTACAAGCTTAGGTGGCAGGTTTATAGGCCAGTTGGCCACAACCTAGGCACAATTGGGGTCTTATAGGCCCAGATATAGGCAGCACAGGGCAGGGGCACCACCACAGGCACGGGACCGGGTCCCAATTCATAGGCAGGAGTGGGGCAGGGTCCCGCAGATAGGTACAGGGGCCGAGACCTATGGGACCACCACATGACCATGCCTGTATCCAGGTTACGGGATGCCCTAGGTGAGGCTAGATATTATCAGGACCAGTTGATGGCGGCCGGGATAGACTTCATATCCTATGCCGAGTACAGGGCACAACAGGCATCCAGTGAGAGGATGAGATCCCACACTCACAGTGTGGAGAGCACAGGGGGTCAACGAGCTCTGAGGCCCGATCAGGTAGAGGCTACCAAACATGGAGGCCAGCTCTAGTTGAGGTGCTAGTAGGGATGCAGGAGGCCGAGGGTACAGGGTGATACCGAGATGGAGGACATCCACCGAGATGCTTGATATGGCACCTGATTTTTGATGTATGATAGTTTTTGTGTGATATATACCAGCCTACGTGCCGAGAGATATTTATAGTTTTGATCACATACTAGCCTACGTGCCGATGACAGTGAGGATGTATGAGATATTTTTGTATATTTCAGCATATACCAGCCTGCGCACCAAAGAGATTTTGTATTATTTCATTATTTTGTTGTATATATGAGACCGGCCTACGTGCCGATGATTTTGAGATGGTGGACATGATGAGATAGCCTTGTAAATTTGAGATACACATTGATTTATTTATATGATGAGATACATGGTATTATTTGATTTGTTGATGTGTTGATGAGATACATGGTATTATTTGATTTGTTGATTTATTATTTTGATATGGAGGGAAATTAGGTGAGTTAGGCATGATGGAGTCAGGTTGGTTTAGGCATGGATTGAGAGTGGATCGAGTCGGTTTGTTTAGGCATGGATCGAGTCGAGGTTTGTTTAGGCATGGATCGAAGTCAGTTTAGGCATGGATCGAGTCAGTTGTTTAGGCATGGATTGAGTCAGGTTCATAGGCATGGCATGGTTGAGTCAGTTGTTTTTAGGCATGGTTGAGTCAGGTTATAGGCATGGTTGAGTTAGAAAGTAGGTGAAGTTGTGATTCATTATTTTATGCAATGAATGATAATATGGGTCATATGTGAGATGTGGTATAATCTATGCATAGTGATGATAGAGAAATGGTAGGTGTAATAAATGTATGTTGTGATAAGGATTAAAATATGAAGCAACTTGTTATGTATGTGGTTTAATTTCCAATTTTGGGTATAAAAAGGAAATGAAGTGAGGTGTGATGTAATGTGAGGAACATGGAAGATGAATTGTTTAGGGTAGAGAATGGCCGAGCTAACCTCCAAGGGCCCCATGCCCTCGAGTGTTGCCTACATAGTCCCAGTGAAAAAGGGACCTCAGGCCGATGTAGTTCTCCCATGAGCTAGGGAAGAATATGAGAGGGTGTGAAAATGAGGTGGTAGGTTTTAGGTATGGTGTGGTTTTAGGTTTGTTAGGTGTGGGTAGATTATAGGTAAAGTGATGTAGGTGGGGTCGATTGTGGTGGAAGAAGAAGATTACCTCAAAGGTAAGCGTCGAGGACCAAGTCCTGTATAAGGTAATCAATACGTAAGAAAAGACGGTTAAGGTATAAGAGGGGGCAATAAAGCCACCTGATTGGGTAGGATCATACTGAGTAGATCATACCTTGGAGGAGGTGATGAACATGAGACCCTAAAGACATTACATGATTGAATGTTCTACGGTGAAAAGTAGTCACATGATCACCAAATGTCTAAGTTCCAAGAAGTCCCTTGAGGCAATAGGAAATGGGAGTGGGAATGGTAAAAAGGGTGAAAGGTAGTTAATTTTTATATGGTATAGGTAGCATGCACTTTGGGCAAGAGAACCTAGGTCACAATGGGCAAGTCCATGACAAAAGGTTTGTTGTTTTGACTTGTAGTTGAAATAGACTGATCGATGTGGGAAGTCTATATGGGATGAAGAAAATTTAACTCCTTGAGGTCTTCGTGAAGCTGATCGATGCGGGAAGCTTCGGTTTCTCTCATTTTTTTTTTTTTTTTTTTTAAGAGCTTTACATAGTTGTCCTTCGAGGGAGCAGTCTATTTATAGCAGTAGTTGTCGAGAGGAAGATGTTCATTTGAGGGAGTCATCTTTTGAGTGGAAGTTTGACTCAAGGAGTTATATCCCATGTGAGGGCTTTGAAGTCATGGACAAGACCAAGGTGGAGGATAGGACTCTCGTGCAAAAGGAAGGTGAAATGACCATGGGATCTCATCTAAAGGTAGATGAAAAGTATCCATGAGAATCATGCTATGTGCAGCGCATGGTACACATATTCAAGAGAAGATAACAAGTGATGGGTACTCACATGATTCTTGTTTAGTCATTGGTGAGGTGTGTGAAGTGGCTAGCGCTCAAGGGACGAGCATGGAAAGAGACAAAAGGTGAGGTAGGACTACAAGTCAACAATAGAATGGTCAAAGATGCAAGGTGTTAAGGGGCTCAGGTTTAGGTTTACCATCGAGTGAAGACAAATGATAAGCACCAGATCCATAGGTATGAGTCATGATGTATGGTCCAAGCCAATTAGGGGAAAATTTTCCCCGTTTTCTTTTTTTTTTTAGTTACATGTTGATTTTCTTTCAGGACAAGGTCACCAACTTGGAAGGTCCATTCATGGACACATTTATCGTAGGCACATTTGATACATTTTTGGTAAACTTGAAGGTGATCCAGAGCATTAAGACAACGTTCATCTAGTAACTCTAACTGTGCTAAACGGTCCTGACAAAGTCATCATCATTGAGCATGTCATGGAGAGAAATGTGAAGTGAGGGAATCTAGACTTTGAGAGGTAGGACTGCCTCTGTATATAGACCAGAAAAGGGTGTGGCCACAGTGGAAGTGCGAATACTAGTGCGGTATGCCCACAGGGAAAAAGGAATGTGCGTATGCCAATCCTTCCCAATATCATTAACCACTTTCATGAGAATCTTGTTGAGGGTTTTGTTAGTGGATTCAACTTGGCCATTGGTTTGTGGGTAATAAGGTGATGAGAAACTAAGCTGAATGCCGAAGGCGTCATCAAAAGTTTTTGCAATGTTTTGTTTTTGAATTGTTTTCCATTATCAGTGATGAGGCGATGAGGAACACCAAAGCGACAAATGATGTGGTGGTTAATAAACTCACATATTTTCTCATCTTTCATGGAGATGAGTGGTATGGCTTCCACCCATTTTGTATAGTATTTGGTAGCAGTGATGATCCATTGATGGCATTGGGAAGAATGGGGATTGATTTCTCCGACAAGATCCAAACCCCATTGAGAGAAGGGCCAAAGGTCACGGGTGACTTGTAAGGCATGGCTAGGTGTATGATGAAGATTGGAATGTTGTTGGCATTTTACACAATGTTTGACATAGTCAAACAATCATAGTTAAGGGTCAGCCAGTAATAGCCCAGGAAAAGAATACGCTTAGCAACAATAAGAAGGCCACTTGAAGTGACCTCCACATATGCCATCATGAACTTCCTTAATGGTATAAGGAATTTCAGAACTCGTGAGGCATCGTAAGAGAATACCATCAAAGCCATGCTTATAGAGGAGGCCCCCCATGATGACGTAACATGAGACCTTTTTAAGGAAGGTGTTGTCCATTATGGGTGAGATCAGGAGGTAAGATGGAGAAAGAAAGGTAGTTGGAGTATTGTTTATACCAAAGGTCACTCGGGTCAGGGGTGGTGGTTCTAATCGAGTAAACATCATGAGGTAAATAAGAAGGTGATTGGAGTCATTGTACGGTGACAAATATTTGAGAATCAACGGCGAAGTGGGTATTTGGGAAGCTAAGCAGGCCATGGTATCTATAAATTTGTTGGTTGAACGTGGGATGGTTTGAAGGGTGTAACGGTCAAAGGTGGTCAAAAGTATATCGACATGATTTTTATACTTTTGAAGTATCTCATTACGACATTGGTATATACCAGTGACTTGGTTTACGACCAATTGAGAATCACCAAAGATGTTGATGGATTTGACATCTAGGGCGTAGGCGGCTTGGAGACCTAGTACGAGTGCTTCGTATTCGAAATATTGTTGGTGCATTCAAAATCTAGTTTGAAAGACAAAGGCATGGGTTCACCATCAAGAGGAATGAGGATAATACCAGCCCCACCCCCACACTACACTTTGAACCATCGAAGAAGAGTGTCATTTGGTAAGGGGTTCATCCAGGAAAGGGTAGCAATCGACTCATCTGGAAAGTCAAAATTAGAGGGTTGATCCCTAGAAATAGGTGCATCGTCGACCAATTGGTCGGTGATAGCTTGGCCCTTGATGGAATTTTGATGAATGAATTTGAGGTCAAGATCAGCTAAAAGCATAAGCCATCGTGTGGCACGCTGATTTTGATAAGGTTTGGCATACATGAAGTGTAAGGGTTGGTGTTGGTCACAACATAAGTTTTGTGGTTGAGTAGGTAATGAATGGAGTTTGGTGGCAATGAAAAACTAAGGCTAAGTAAAGTTTTTCAGGATGGGTGTATCGGGTTTCATAGTCCAAAAGAGTATGGCTTATGTAATAAACCACCTACTCTCTATGTTGTTCATCACGATGAGCGAGCATGGCTCCCAAGGAGTGATCGGTAGCAGATATGTATAGGTAAAAAGGTTGATCGTCTTTAGGTGGAATGAGTACAGGTGGTTGGAGAAGGTATTGTTTTAGGGCCTCAAAATCTTTGTGATAGTCATCATCCCATTTAAAGGAGACATCCTTCTTGAGAAGGTGATGAAATGGTTGACACCGATCAGATAATTGTGAAATGAAATGATGAATAGACTACAACTTACCTTGCAGGCTACGGAGTTTCCTAAGGTTGGTGGGTGGAGGCATTTCTAGAATGGCCTTGACTTTAGTAGGGTCAACTTCTATACCACGTAGGGAAATGATAAATCCTAGAGCTTTCCTGAGAGGACCACGAAGACACACTTCTTTGGCTAAAGGTGAATGTAATATTTAATGAGGCGGTCAAAAATGGTTTTGAGGATGGCAAGGTGCTCGAAGCAGCATTTAGATTTGGCCAGAGATCATCCATGTAATCTTCCAATATACATGCATGATGTCATGGAAGATGTAAGTCATAGCCCGTTGATATGTGGCACCAACAGCATTTTAAGGCCGAAAGGCATGACTCGATAGCAAAAGGTCCCCCAAGGGGTGATGAATGAGGTTTTGTGTTGATCCTCTAGGGCAAGCAGATTTGGTTATAACCTGAGAAGCCATCCATGAGTGATAGCATCTCATGGCCAGTGGTAAGGTCAACCAGCTGGTCAATACCAGGTAAGGGAAAGTCATCTTTTGGACATGCTAGGTTGAGGTCATGGAAGTCCATGTAAATACGAGTCCCCTGTCACCTTAGTGATAGGGACAATGTTAGAAATCCAATGAGGATAATCAATGGGTAAGATGAAGGAAATGGAAAGAAGGTGTTGAAGTTCCTCTTTGACGAGAAGGGCAATGTGAGGGTGCATTTTCCTCAGCTTTTGTTTAATGGGTTTGGCATCGGGAACAATTACGATATTGTGGACCACTATGGTGGGATCAATACTGGGCATGTCTACGTAAGACCAAGTGAAAGCATGGTTATGATCCTTGAGAAAAGAAGTGATGGCTTCTTTCAAAGAACAAAGATCTAAAGATTGACCGATCTTTAGGATGTGCGGGTCATCCTGAGTATGAATGTTGATCTCGATAGTCATTCATTCAACATGGTTTACATCTCAAAAGGTAATGAATGATGAATATATGAGTCTTCTTTACTAAGGTAGGTGAGTATAGATTCATCATCCTACATTGAATGATGTTAATTGAAGGTGTATCATCATCGATCATTTTAGGATACAGGAAGGGAAGAGTGGAAGGGGCCTCGCCCCTGCATTGATAAGTCAAAGGCCCCAAGGAAATGGTGTTTATGAAAAAAAAGTTAGGAGGGATAGATTCTGGATCCATCGACTCCGTCGGTGATGGTGGTGATGAAGGCGGAGTGGGTGAAGAAGGTGGAGAAGGGCTGATGTCCTTGATGAGTTCAATGCGAGCCTATTTGGTAGGTGGTTCAGAAAGCCGATACCACTATGGTCATTATGTTTGTGGGTGGTACATGGGATAATGGTATGGCGGCCTTGCTCATAAAATCCAAAACCAAAACCCTTCCATGCACATCGGTGCAGGAAGGTGTGGGAAAATGATGATTGGTAAGTGATTGGAAGTCAACGGAAAATGGGTGAGTTTGTGGTGGTGGTTCAGGTAAGTAAGTGGTAGTATCTAGTCCCCATAGGTGAGATTGGTACGAAGATGAGGAGGACCATAAAGGAGGTGTTCTCCTATGTGGTGATCATAATGGGGGTGTTGGTGAAGACTTTCATACTCTTGTGGAGTAAGGAATGTGTTGACACTATATAGGTGGTACTCCCCCAGAGTGAGGCATTGAAAAACACCTTCCAAGGGATCGGTGGTTTGTATGTAGGTAGCTGGAATGGATGATGTGTCGAAAGTCAATGCGGAGGTGGAGTTAATGATTGGGAAGCTGATGGGTCAGCCGTGGAGGTTGGGGCAGTGGTAGGAATGGAGGAGGTATGTGTGGTTGAAGTAGTGGCTATACTGGTAAGTGGAGGTGTAGGTGAAGAAGTAGGTTGCGGAGGTAGACGGCTTAATAGGTATGAGCACATCATTGGGTCAGTAAAGCATGTTGCATGTTTTAAAAGGTGATGGGTCAGCTGGAATGGTATAGGTGTGTCCTTCATGTTCAAACTTTACACAATGATGCAAAGTGGAAGGAACGTAACCCATAACATGAATCCAGGGTCTTCCAAGCAACAAGTTATATTGGAATTCCCCCTCCAAGATGTAGAATAATTCTGAAGGATAGTACGGGGGCCCACGCAAACGTGGAGGATGATGGTGCCTAGTGTAGAGGTGATAGCATCATTGAATGAATGCAACATGATAGGATGTTTATGCATGTAATTGTTAAGTATGCACATTTGAGTGAATGCATGGGATGAGATGATGTTAATGCTAGTGCCCCCATCAATCATCACACAGCGTACCCATATGTCATCTATGTGGACAGAGATGAAGAGGGCTGGTCCGGGTCATCATTTTGGTGTGGCACGATCTCTTCTTCTTCTAAGAAGCTAAGGGAGGCTACTTGGTGAATAGGGTGGGGTGAAGATGAAGGTGGTAATTTGGTGAGAGAGGCTACATGATGGGGTGTGATAATGGAGGCTACGGGTGTAGGGTCATTGGGTAAAACCTCAATAGATTGAAGAACCTCCATGAGAGCTTGATGATGGGATTTTGAGGTTTGATGAGGTCATATAAGGACATTTTGAGGGAGATTGGTGTAATTGTTTGAGCATGGTGCGATGTGTGACATGTCGTTAGAAATGGGGTACGTAGGGCCACGGATAGTGATTTTAGGTATGGGTGTAGATGGTATGTTGGGTATAGGATTGGTTGGTGGGTCAGTTTGCCTTTTCTTTACCCTTATCCTTTTGAGAACATGTAGTGATGTGTATCATGTTGATATGAGGGGAGTTGGCAAATGGAGAAGGTGTAGGGTGAGTGGTATAATGACACGACGGGAAAAACCTACCGGAGGAGAAAAACCTTGTGAGGTGAGTTGGGCACGACATTTGGGTGGTGGCGTGGCAAGTTCTCTGATGTGAACCATGTTAATTTCAAATCTTGGGGGTGGCTCTAGGAGCTGTGAGGGTGGAGATCATGGTTGTTGAGTGGGCAGTGTGGGAATGGGTGTCGGTGAAGTAGGGTCCTCGTCGAGAAGGTCATCATCATCAAAGTTGGCTTCTAGAGGACACAACTGGATAAGGATGGTTTTCAAGGCCTTGTAGTTCTCCACATCGTGCCCTGAAGCACATGATGGTATGCAAAAATTTTAGTATCATCAAACCCTTTTGGCTTGGGTTTGAGGGGGTCATAAGGCTTGAGTGGTGGTAATGTGATGAAAAAGTCTCAAGGAGGTTGGTTAAAATTTTGGCATAAGACCCTACTAGTGGATCACAATGGGAAGTGAACGTGGGTTTGGGTGTAGGTGTGGTTGATTGTTGAGGAACAACCTTTGAAGAGGAGGAGTGGGTTGAGCTATGGTTTTGGGTATCGGCATGGTTTTGGGTGTCGGTCGTGTTTGTTTAGGTAGGGGTATAGTAGATGAATGGGCAGGAGGAAGGTGTATGGCTGTTTTGACTACCTTATTGTGGGGTAGTGGAGTTTTGTTTTTGGGTTGCACCCTCTTGGGTAAAGGTGATGTGGGTGTACAAGGTCTAGAAGGAAAGGTAGATGGGGAAGAGGACGAGTTACCCACGGGGATAATGGGGGTGTTGTGAAGGTAGAGGATGCGGGTCGTGCAGGAGGTGTAAGGGACAAAGATTGAAATGTAGTGGGTAGTGAAGTAATAGCTTGAGGGTATTGGAGGTATGGGTGGTAAAGATGTTGTGGGTGTGGGTGTAAGTCATGTTGGGCATCTAGGGAGGTTAGAGGTTTGTGTGGAGGAATGGGTTGTTGTGTTTTTGGTTTATCGATGGGTGGAGGTTGCTTGACCATGTTGGGAAGCTGAGGTCTTAAGACAGATGGGACAGGTGAAGGTGTGATTGGCGCAGCCGGGGTATGGGTTCTATGGGTTTGGTGCTTTTGTTTGGGTGTCGAGTAGGTGTGGTGTTGACTTGGGAGGATGTAGCTAAATCCAGTTTGATAGGTGGATGAGTAAGGCTAGTGGTTGGGGTGACCCCTAAGGTGGTAATAGGTTTAGTCGAGGCAAATGTTGTAGGTGTGGGTTTGGGTTTAGATGTAGTTTGGGTTATGGGTAAGGGTGTATGTTGAGTTATGATGGGTGTCATGGAAGGAATGGTGATAGAGGTGGTTGTATTCGGTTTGATTGGTCGAAATACTTTTGGGTAGATAGTGGAAGTATCAGTAAGTGACATCTGCATCTATGTTGAGACCGGAAGCAGAAGGTGCCCCATAATAAGGCTCTATCCACATAATCTAGGTGATTGGCCAAACATGAGAATGACATGTCTGTAGGTGGAGTTGATGAGGACCGAATGGAAATTCCCATAAAATGTGTCTTAGAGATGGGAAATTGGCTAGCTTCAGCTTCCGTGGGTAAGAGAGCCGAAAGTAGGTCTACGGGGTTTTGGGTAGCTGATGGTAAATGCTCACCAAGAGGCAAAGGTATCTCAACTGGGTTTGTGATGGGTGGAGGAGATAATGGGTGCTCCTCTATGGGTGGAGGAGGTATTGTGGGTATCGGTTCTCTAAGTGGAGAAGCCAAAGGTGAAATGATCTCGATGTTAGTGGAAGACTCCTCCGTAGGTGATGAAGGAGATGAAAGGTGATCCTCTGGGGTGGAGGAGTAGGTGCGGTGGGTTCTAATGTGGAAGGAGGATTTCGGGCTAGGATTTCCTCTATGGAAGGAATGTGAGGTAATTGGGAGGTGATAGGTACATCATTAAAAATAGCGTGGACCTCACGGGTATGGGTATCATGAGTTGAGGCCTCACCGGTTTGATCAGATGAAGGGGCATGATTAGGAAATGGTTTCTTGAAGATGTGTAGGTTTTGGTTGGTAGGTGTGTTAGGATTATCCATGGTTAACTCACCTTTCTCGAGCATTTCTTGGAAAATGTTTTTGAAAGTGATGCAATTACCGTCACTATGACCCTTTACTCGATGATAGTTACATAAAGTCATGTTATTTATACCATGCGGGCATGGGGTGAGCAGATCAAAACCAGTGTGTGGTTTTATAGGTGGAAGAGTGATGGATCCTGTCTTTGATAAGATTTTCTAAGATAGAAGAGTAAGGCTCCCCAATTGGGGTGTATTTCTGCTATTCTCATCTAAATTGAAAAGTCTGGATGGGTGAGAGATTAGATGAGGGGGTAGCCTGATTTGATGGATGAGTGGGGCGGCCTTGAGTACCACTTTGCATTAGCGGTGCCCTTAGCTTTTGAATAATTGTTTTGTGGTTTGGAAGAAGAAGAGGTATCATTCGACTTGAATGCTAATTCTTATTGCATAATTGGATTTTCTTCTCTTCGATGGCCCGAATCTCTAACTTTCATGCCATAGTGAATGCTTCATCAAATGTTCGAAAGGTTTGGACCTATGCAAGGTCAATGAGATATGTCTAGCACAAGCCCGTGTGAAGAGCTCGATGAGTTCTGTTTGTGGCAGTTGGAAGGTGAGTTGGTTGATCAAGCTACGCCAACGAGTGACAAAATCTGTGATAGATTCATCCTCATATTGACGCGTGGAGTATAGGTCGGTCATGGTAACCTTCTTGATGATATTGATAGAGAAATGATCCAAGAAGGCTTGGGCTACCTGATTGAATGAGAATATAGAGTGTCTAGGTAACCCACTATACCAATCTAATGTAGGTCCAGTCAGAGACATGGGAAAGGTTCTCAAGAGCAAGGCATCATCATGAGTGATCAGATAACACCCATGTTTGAATGACCACAAATGTTGTTGCATGGGTCTTCTTTGCTATTGAAATGGTTGAATTTAGGCATTTCCCAATGCACGGGTATGGGCGAATAGGAATAGATGGGTGGATGGGCTCATTGCAAATCTCGTCATAGGTGAGAGTGTTGTGGGAGCCGAAACCAATGCCTCCAATGTCTACATCTTGTCCAACATCAATTTGATTAGGTCATTGGTAGGTTGTGATGATTGGGTGCCTCTTGTAGCGTGAGAGGGTTGGTTTTGGGCATATAATGAGGGTGGCACTCCAGTGTATGGTGCTGCCATGTAGGTTGATTGGGAAGAAGGTAGTGAAATAGGGGTACATACCTAGAGTGAATAATAGATGAAACAAGGAGGTGCTTGATAGTATGTATATGGAGGTGGAAGGGTCATGGTGACCCTAGTGGTAATGGGGGCTAATGATTGTGGAATGGAAAGTACCACATTCTGAAAAGGGGTAGGGGTCACCGACACTGGAGGTGGTAGTGTAGCTATGGGTATGTGTGAGACATTAGGGGTGGATGAGGTTGCGTTGTGGGTAGTTTTCAAAGGTATGGTGGATGTGGCGGTGCCACGGAGGTGGTAGACGTGGCAGTCATAGCGGGTATAGGACCTAGCTGCAAAATGACTAGGGGTAAGGTAGATGTGGGCACGAGCTAGATGGAGCCGATGCAGGAGTGGGAGTGAGAGTCGGGGGATAGATACGGGCATGCCGTATATCAACTACCCGAGGCATCTCGAGTGGATGAGTGGGAAAGGTAAAACTACAAAGCGGTAGGGTTTTGGTCAAGGAGTCATGTGAACTCCTCATCTCCTTGTAGCGATAGTGATAGGTTGGATGGGATCCATGGCTGGTGATAAAATGGAAGGTGGTGAAGGACTAGGTGGGAGTGGTTGACAACTAGCATGAAATATGAGTGCACTTGCTTGTTTTTGGTCAGCACCATGTGAACCAATATTGATCAGGTAAGGTTGTTTCTCTGTAAATGACACAAAAAAATAGCAGAATAGGTGAATCTGATGGTAAAAAGTGTATTCGGTACCAAATGTAGGTTGGAAAGTGAAATAAGGCTAACCGATGCTGGTTAGGGAAAACCGACACCGGTCAGGGGTAACCATTGCCGGTCACTATAGAAAATGGTCAGTGAGTGAAAAACCAGGTAGAAAGTCAAATCTGATAGGTATGCCAAATCTGATGGTGTTTTACAATGTCAATGGGAATGATGGTAGTGACAGGGACTGTGAAAAGTGGAAGAAAATGAATAAAATGTCCTTTTGGGTAGGTTAACAAAAGGACTGGAACCGACGTTGGTTGGGTATAACCGATGATGGTTAGAGGGTAACCAATGTAATCGGGAAAATATTATGAAATTGAAATAGTGATGAAAGAAAAGTGGTTGTGAATTAAAATATGATGTAGAATCAGACCCATAATTTTGAGAATGATGATGATATGGCCTAAGAACACTTAGGTGAAGCTGAATACACCAAATTGTGATGAGGAGCATGCAAGGATGAACAAGAAAAATGAAGAACGTGATCTCTCACCTCAAAACGCAAGCCAAGCAGAAACACTAAGAAAAATGTGATCCTAGGAGTGCCTTTTCTATTATGTTTGTTTAGCTTATGCTATTTAAGGACTGACACATGAACTATGAAATATATTTTTGGTGAGGATGGCTTCCTACAAAGAAGGAGATCTAAAAGGTGAGGTTTCAGTATGTTATGGTGGGGGGGGCTTTCACTCTAAGTATGACTCGACAGTAGTGAGCTAGTGGGGAGTACCACCAATCCTCATGATCAGTGCGATCATTGACAGGTGTTCCTAGGAAAGATGTTGTTTAAGAATATGTGTTTGTTTTGAATTTGTGTAATTTGGCAAGACTCGAGAGAGAAAGAGATGTGCTTTCTATGGTTCATTTGTCAACCATCAGCTGGTCATGACTTCCAGCGTATAGGTTGCCCTCAATTAATGTGAGCTAATGCGATAAATCAGAATGGAATGCACTTATTTTTAAACCCAAATCGAAGTGTGAAGTTGGATGACACAATAAGATGAAGAGGAAGAGGGATGCTCTTTCACTACAATGCATAAAAATGTAAAGAAATGGTTCTTTTTAATTACACCAAAAGAAAGGTTTCCTTTAGAGAAAATAGAAAGAAAAGGTGGGTTACCAAGGAAGAAAATTAATGTGTATGCTTTTCAGAAGGGAAACAAACACACAACTTTTCCTAGGAATGAATATAATGCAAGGAACCCCGGATGGGTCCCACTGGCATGCCAAAATGTTTCACCTAATTCTTAGACATTTCTTTGAAGTATTGATGAAACAGATAGGGTAATGGGCGTAGGAGGAATACTTATTTTAATGTTGGTTGATGAGTTGTTGCATGCGTATGACTTCTGAATCCACAGCTAATTGTGAGAGCTTCCTTTTGGCTAGGAGGAACTACCTATAATGAAAAGCAAGACCACCAGAAAAAGTTGAACAATATATGCAGTGAACTGCCTAGCGTGTGCTAGATCCGGGAAGTGTGATACTTCTAGATGGCTATCAGTCCACTGTTTTTAAACAATTTAATGTGGGAAATAAAGTAGATCCTATTGTAATTTGAAATGATTTAGGTATCTCACTTAAAACACAATAAGAAAGATCTAATCTAACAAGCTAGGTTAGAATAGGATCCGAAGGTCAAATAATTGGTTTTGGGTCTCTGTAGGTCTGACAAAAGTCTCAGGTAGATCACGGTGTGAATGAGGGTGAGGATGGATTGGAATGCATATGGGACTGAGCACATAAGGATCGAGACCATAGTGCGTAAGGGGGTCGATATCATAAGGGGTAGCAAAGATGCGGGACCATGATGATCATAATTTTATTTTCTTTCATTGAATAAAGTGGAAAAAACTCTTTCATATCTAAATTATAAACATGCACACAAGCACACTTGAAAAATGTTTTTTTGTTGTGGTTAGGGGACCTACCTCAATCAAATCCCTAACCATTTTAAGGAGATAAAATACATTTTATTGATGTAAAATGACCACAAAAATGATAAATATACTTGACTCAGATCACAGGATAATCATAGTTGTGATTCACCAAAAATTGCATGAAGATCACAAGCCAATCGCAGCGATTCCAATTCTCGCATGTGTTGAAATTTTACTAAAATAGTGTTACAACAAGTTGTATTTATCCTTTATGCTTTGGTTTCACTTCTTCAAGACCTAAAAAAGCTGAGATATACGATCGAGAGCAAGAAAACTCAAGTGTAGCCTTAATGCATAAAGAGGTAGGGTGCCTCGAGAGCTAAGAGAGAATGAAATGATGTGAGGGGGTACTTTAATAGATTAGGAGTGCATAGGGGTGGGACACACATGGGTGAAATTTTCATTGGTCATGCGAGTGGGTAGATGTGATAGGACATAGTTAAATATGAGTGGGTAAGAATTAGTAAATGAAGCAATGAGTTGTCGTTTATCTCCATTTTGTGGGGTTATTTGATTTTTTGGGATTTTTGTGTTTTATAATGTTTTTGCGCTTTTTAAATAAGAGAATTTAAACACAAGGTGAATTTTATAGTGTCTACATGGATATGTTTTGTTGGTTTCACCCTTTGGGATTTTGGGGCTTGTTGTTGTATCCTTTCTTTTCTTTTGAGCATTCTCTTATATATATTTAAAATTTTGTAATATTTTTGCCATACGATGGATTTTGGAGCTCCCTTTTCTTCGGAAATATATTTTTGAACCCAAAGACACTAGTGCGAAGTAGATTGATACCACTCACCACAAATTAAGAAGATTTTTACAAAATCTAATAAAACTATTAATCAACAGTATATCTAAAATCCAAGATACATCTAATATGTAGTATGTATATATGTATTACAATTTAATTGAAATCCATTTGCACCATAGTATATTAATTAGAGACTTGACCCACCATCAATAATATGATATTAATCTTAAACTTATAGTCATTTTATTCCATAGTTGTAAAATAAATAAACTAGTACATAATTGGAGCGAAAGTGCAAAAAAAATTGAGCAATGTTTTTAGATTAAAACTAGGCAAACATGGTCATCCAAAAAGTTTAAGCAAGTGGGATTGATTACCTTGAGAGAAGATTTTAAAAAGATTCATATAATGAGAGAGATGGAAATCCCTAAAGGATGTGTTGACAACGATCATACAACTCTAGTAGGATGGAAGAAGGGTGAGTTACATGTGATCATGACTTTCCATGCGACCATAGTTCATCGACTTGATTTTTCGACCAAAATGATGCATCAACAAAGGAAATGTATGGCAGAAATGTACATAGCAGAGATAGCAGATCTAGAGGAAAATCAAGTGGTGAAGGGATTTTGGGGGCCTTAATGCCTCAAAACCTCTCTTTTGTAGATGCAAAAAGAATAATATTACATTTTCTACCTTGACATTAAGACCATATATGGTTGATAAAGTAGATAAGGTACCTACCATGATATTTCAAGTGAGACAGGTTGAAGAAATGTGCCATTACTATCAACAATATGTAGTAATGGGTTTTGTCCCCGATTTGCACACCTGTTTCATTTATACAATTACCTTGAAAGGAAGACTTTCAAAAGGTTTTAAATGAGAGACCATAGTTATGGAATAAAACAAGTATTTTTGACCCCATGGTGTCCTAGCTTTAATCGAGATCTGATGACATTATACAAAATGTCGATATGGGTTCATCTTCCAAATTCGCCCACTCATTTTTACATCCTAAAGTTACGGAAGGTATTGGGAATTTTTAGGAAAGCATATTAAATAGATACCAAACGGGAAAATCTAGAGTTGTTCACTTGTCCTCATATATGCACGGAGATAGATCTCAATGAAAGGACTACCAGATAATATGATATTAAAACAGGGTGATTATAGTGGTCTTAGATCTGGACTATGAAAAAATTAGATCTACAAGAAAAAAAGGGAATTTACATGAATCCTTCCCACACTTAAAAGGCGATTAAAAAGGAAAATAATATCATCCTTTCAAGCCCAAAACATGACAACTTTATCCTCATATGGAGTTGGAAGATGAGGATAATCTGAAGGAGAAAGATTTGGTTGTTGATGATGTTAAAAGGAGAATCTGATTTCAAAAATACAATTGTTCATAGAGACATGTGGCAAAGGATCGATTCAGGAACTCCGGGAGATAGGGAGACAAATCTGATGGAAATTTCACTAGGGAAACAAAAATATTTCATGAAATAAATTCATCTAAATTGACAAGGAGTAAGGTCATCCTCATATTGATGATGTTCAAGATGCCATAATGGGTACTCTATTGAGGGTTAGATATAAGTGAAAAATTACAAAGGAAAAAAAAGATGGATTGAGCAAACAATTTGTTAAATAAATATGATTTTTAGCATATTTCTACAGTGATATGCACTACATATATCCTACATTATCTTTGTTGAGTCATTGTTTGTTTCTTTTTTTATTTTTTCGTCTATTTCGTGGTTTGCCACTTGTGACATTTCTTGTGGTGTCATGTGTTTCTCCAACTTTTGTTATGGTCGTGACTTTTTCCATCCACTTTTCATTGTAATTGTCTTGTATTGTTTGGTAAAATATTGACACCTTCCAATAAAAAGATACTTTAAGCATGTACATAATATTATCCAAAGCGTTTAGACGTCATAGACAATTTTTCGATTTTCTCCAATTTTATGGGTTAACTTTGTCTTGCTTTTGGATATGCATTTGCATTGTCAAATCTTGACAACTATCATGAGATCTTGCGATATTTAAGATGCACATTTAAACCTTGCATTCCACCTATTTTCTCTTATTTTGGAATTGACTAATTTAATCTTAATTATTGTTTTGCATTGCCTAGTTAAATAATAATGTCGATGTGCATTCTACATGGTAGTTGAGGGGTCGGGGGATGAAATCTTCGTGAATTAACAATTAATAATGACATTAAAATTGAGGTTTGTTAGACTATCGCGGGGTAATGTAAACCTTAAATGGGACATTCATTTGACCATCATTTAGAAGTTTTTGTTTTTGTTTTTTGTTTTGAGAAGTCAATTGAAAAAATGTAATATCCATGAGTAGCTAATTGTAATATCCATGAGAAGTCAATTGAAAAAATTGTAATATTTTCGCCATACAATGGAATTTGGAACCTCTTTTTTTCCTCTCAATTTTTTTGTTATGAATCCGACACATTAATACAAATAAATTGATGATATTTATTACAAAATGCATCAATTTACAAATAAAACGTATATATTTTTAAGAAATATAATAAAATTATTAATTATTATTACAATTTAATTGAAATCCATATTACACCATAGTATCTTGATTAAAAGAGTCTTCCCACCATGAATGATCCAATAATGCAAAGTCATATAATATTTTCAAATGTGTCATTATCATTTTGTTGATAAACTAAAGTTTAAGATTTGCATGAAGTTAACTCGGCCATGTGAACAACTTTATGCTCTCCTAACCACTTTTATTCCATGAAAGCAATGTAGTTAGTGCTTATAACAAAAAAATATTATTAATTTAATTTAAGTTATTTTTTAATTTAACACGCAAATGTACGCTTTCATATCATAATTCCAAGGTAAAGACAAACTTTCCAACTAGTTTCAATACGACTTCCAATACACGCCATCATAAACAAATAAGCTTATGTTTATTATTTTATTTATTTTTATTCCTTTTTAAAAGAATAGGGCCCCTAAACATTTTAGATTTTTCGATAAAGATGCAATATCTTAGTTTATTTATTTCACATGGGTTCTCTTTTGCCATGCCTTTTGCCAATCTTTAGTATTATATAATTATAGTAAAATAAGTGTACTATATAATTTGATTTTTCATTCTCAATTTTGAGAATTACACTTAATTATAAAAGTCCTTTAATAATATCACTTATCTATACTTAATATGAAAGTTTGGTTACTCTCAATTTCGGTAATCACATTTAATTGACTAATAGGCCTTTAAGGTTAATTTTCTTCGTAATTGTCCTTTAATCGGTATCTTCGTCTCTTTTATATTTTTATTTTATTTTTATAGATACAACATTAGTAAAATGATAACACAATTGATGTTATTTACATTATCATAATTTTTGTAAAAAACAAAAAATGGTCTCGACAAATAACAAGATGAAATGTGATAATTGTAATACCTCTAATTTTTTTAACTATCGTCCACGTAAATACATAAAATAACCATTTATTATTATTTTGTTTTCCTAGTATTAGAATTCGCATGGAGGTGTGCCTCTCATTTCAATATATGGATTGATGATGTAAGCCTTTTACATTATTGATATTGGATTCATCTCCATCAAACAATTCATCGTATTCAACTTTATGCCTTTTACATTTTTGAGCTATGATTTATCCTCCAAGGCTTTGGACATTTCCTCAATTTGTAATCCTTGTCCCCGAGCCTCTTTCTTTCCCATCAAATGAAGGATATTGTGTAATGCTTCGAGTGTGTCCTCAGAATTCTCTTCTCTCTTGCATACCCTACATGAATTCCAACCCGAGTCAAAAGTAGGGGACACCTTTGCAAACCTTTGCCACCTCATTCATCAAACCCTCCTCATGTCAAAGTCATTGTGAACTTCACTTTCATCAACTCGAGATGGTTGTGCGAAAAGAATTTTGGATACAAATTGTTTCATTTAAGGTAGTGAAAGTATTCGTGTTAAAGGATAAAGACAAGACGAGATAAGTAGGACCGTAGGATGCCTTAACTAGAAAAGCTATCCAAACAACACCATAAAAATGAAAGAAAAGTATCACTCCTTTTTTGAAATGAGATCAATGGATCTTGAATGGAGCTACAAGTATGACATGGCCCTATTGAATATGCATCTATAAAGGAAAAGTGTAAGTGCAACACCAAATAGCGCTACAATTGAATTATAATCAAAATAAAATGGTGGACCATAAGGAGACTCAATAATTTAGACCACACATGGGAATTAATAGATTATTGTTGAAAGTATCAATTTTTTTGTTAAGAAACCCATATATTCATACATACAAAAACTTGAACAATCACCCACATAAAATTGTAAGTTTATAAAGAAAACAATAAAAATAAACCTCATAACTAAATCGATAGAAACATTGTAAACGAATAAAGAAATTGTAAATAAAAATGGAATATTCAAATGTGTAATATAAATTAAATAGAAGACAAGATTGCAAATTTTGTATATAAAAATATTGAGGTGTGATTATGTGGATTGAGATTGTATTTGACATTTAATATGTAGTACTCAAATATAGTATAAAAAGATGGAAAAACTAATGGTCGATAAAAAAATTAAAGTGATCTTTCTTAAGAATAACATCGTTAATTATCATTAAAATAAATAAATTTACATTCTACATAGTTTTATTTTTAATGCATAATAAGCAAGGATTTTTGTGTTTAAAATTTTTCTATTATGAATTTTTGTCATGTAAATGATTAAGCTAAATATGGAATTATATGCATAATCTTATTGTTATTGTAGAAATAAATGATCAATTAAGTACAAAAATTAACCCAAACAAACTAAGCCAAAATATATGAAACCCTAAGTGCAAAGAAGAGGTAAGATGACTTAGTTGTTTCGCATTATTCTTGGATGGTGCGGAGTTATGACCAGATGAACAGAGAGGGAGAAGTGTCACACAAAACCTCAAAAAAATGTGCGAGCTAACAATCTGCCTGGACTGGGGTGCCTGCACAGAGACGGACATGGGCGCTGTGGGCGCCCTAGGCCTATTTCTGGGCGCCTGTGTCTACGGAAATGCTCTAGAAAACCTTCCTTGAGTGGTCACTTTTGAGGTCACACATTGATCATCGAGGTCACTTGGAAACCTGCAATGAAATAATGACCTGCAAAACCCTTAAAGAGACATCAAATCCTAAAAATGAAAGATGTAGAATGAGGGATCAAATTGTCCTCAGTTGTCACAATGGTGATCTTATCACTTTGAGTGTTGCACTACATCTCGGACTCCAATTTAGTTCTATGCATGTGTGCGCGAAATCATGCCCTAGGTGGATCTTGTCAGTGTCACACTTGATAGCGATCAAGTAAGCTAGATGTAAAGAAATGTAATAAATGTGTGCATGAACTAGAATGAACTCCCCTCCTATGAAGTGTGTGCAAAATAACTAGTCCTTGTGTCCCTTGATGGCGCTAGATGGATGCAATGACATTCTTAGATGTTTGATGGATGTAACCTTATGTGATGATAACTAATGCTTAGTGCTTGGTCCTTTATTATGATCACATAACTTTATATTTATATGATTCCCTTGCTTGAATTTTGTAATCAACCCCAAAAAGGCCAACTACCAAAAAGATAAGATGCTCAGCGGTAGAAAGGACCCAAAAGATGTGAACAAAGTACAAAGAGGTTAGGGGCGCCTAGAGGGACAAGGGAGCACCTGTGCTGCATCCTCAACAAGCGTTGGTGTCTAAGATGATAAATGTTGAGGTTTAAAAGGTGGATTGAGCAAGTAAGGGTGCATACCAAAAGTAAAACAAAGCAAAGAAAGGTGGGCAAAGACATAAGTTAATTAGTACTTTCTTATTTAGGAATAATATGAATAATAATATGCATGGGACTAGATAATTACCCAAAGTGTGTGATTTTGTGTCTACATTAAAAATAAATAAACAAAGACACATGGACTATAGAAGATCAATACCACAAGTTCATTTCAAACACATTTTGCTAAAACTATTGGAGATCCCTTCACAAAATTGTAAATCTTTACTTCTTATTCGTCTCATCCATAATAACCCATAACATTTTGAATTTGTTTCAAGTTTTTATATATCTTTGTGTGAATGCAAAAGAGATGATAATATTTGGTATTAGAGCTACATTGATAGAGGACAGGGGTAGATAGAGAGATCAAGTATGTAAATATGGAGGGAAAAAATCAAAATTAGTAGAGAAAACATTATGCACATTTGCTTCCTTTTCTTTGTGTTTTAATTATTTTATTATGATCATCTCAAGTTTCATTTTATTTATTCTCAATTATTTGTGGTTATGACCAAATTCATTTAGTCACATTCACAATGTTTATATGCAAGTGATGCGAGTTTATAAGAAACCCGTTACTTTTTTCATTAGATTTTTTGATGACATTTGTTTAGACTCAAAGATAAAAAAGTAAATAAAATTAATGATAATAATAATAATTATACAATTCATCCCTTCTAAATAATTAGTTTAATTTTAAAAGGTATCTTTTTATATATGACTATTAGCTTCTAACAAACACCCTTAAGGTCATATTTAGTAATAAGATGAGTCGCCTCAATATTGTCTAGCCTAGTCTTTCCTTTGCATATATTTGATTCGAATCATGTATCATAAATTGCTAACAAAATAAGGTAATTAATACATCATTCTCATTGTAACTAATATTGTATCACTTAAGCAATTTTTTTCACTTTAATCCATGAAAAAATAGTTGGTTAAGGAAATCGATTTCATAACCTAGGTTCAACAAGTACTCACAACATGTTAGTTTTGAAAATAGATAGATAAGTTATGGTGTAGAGGCTAGAAGAGCATATTTAATTCATTAAAAGAGAATTTTGATTAAATATTTGGGTTCCCCACTGAAAAGTTATACACTTAAAAATAACACCCAATTTTGAGTTTCTATGAAAAAATTATGGTCCTGTGGAAGTTAGAGGACTTTTTAGGGTTACAAAACTTTCAAAACACTGGTGGCCCTCACCAAGTGGTGGTTTTCCAAAATGGTCCTCGTTAGGTTTGAAACTTTTGGTCTACACTTAGCTATGGTTTGTAATAGTAAGGACTATGTAAACTAGTTATTTTAGTCAAAGACAAAGAAAAGATGGAGTAATAACTACAAATGATGCCTCTTCTTTTTCAACGTATTTTGGCTTCCTCTTCAAGATTCCTAAGATGTAAAATTTTGTAAATACACCATCAAACATTGGAAGGAATGAGTTTTTCTAGAATTGTTCATAGTAGTTCATCTTCTTTATTATATGTGAATGGTATTCTTCAACTATAAGGGAGTATGAGTTGCAAAAAAGGTTTTAGAACATATATCATTATTTGGACATGTTTGTAATTGTAAGAAAAAAATGGTAGAGGTCTTGGAAAGGCAATATACATGTAATTATATAAAATAGATAGTGGAAATAGAAGGAATTTCACGACTCTTTTGTGTATTTCCCACACTAGGTTTCTTGAAGGTAATCTTGTCTCTTGTCACTTTGTTCTTTTATGTATTATTTGTAGCAAATTCACTTACTTCCATGTTGGGTAGAATTTCCTTTACAATCTATGTGCTTACAAATACAACTATAACCATATTTTAATAAGTGTTACAAGTAAAAAATGTGTTAACAATCAATATTGCTTAGGAAATAACATAATATTTGTATTGTTTAATTAGTTATGGAATATATTATAATCACAAATCACATTCGTATTGAAACTAGTTTAGTTCTATCATCAGTGTGATATGATAATTTTATAGATATATTTCCATCACAAGAGCAATTAGTGCTAAACGGCACCATGGAAACTTCTAAAGTAAGTGAAAAGTTAGAGATTTAAGACCATGAGAAGGAGAAACTCCATACCATTGAATATCAAGTTTCTATTGAAGCACATGCCAAAATCAAAATTAGCCTCATAAAGGTGAAGTAAATGTAGAAAACCTTGATCATTGGTCATCACAATTAGATGTATATTTTTTTGTATCAAATTGGTAAAGGAAAACAAATACTTTTTAACATATTTAATCTAGCAACTAATATGTTAATCGTAGGGATGAAAATCGACACGTGACCTTCAACCGCACTTGACCTCCCAAGATCGTGTCAGGATAGCCAATGTGGAAAGTGTGGATGGCTAGTGGTAGCAAAAATGTAGCGAAGATGGGATGGACAAGTTATCAAGGCAAAACAATGTCCTCGACTTGCAATATCGGGATTTGCTCTTCAAGTGCAAGGATATCCCTTCTAAACTAAACAGTTCTAATGGATGGGTCGGAAAGGATGGCCACACGGAGACTCCAATCGATATCAAGCTCTACGGAAATCCTCTCAACTAGCTGTGGGATGTGTGAGAAACCAATGGGTACCTCGTAATGATTTCCGAAAAGGTCATGGAATGAATGAGAGGGAGGCGTGATTTCACTAGCTCTATGGTCGATTGGCGTGAAAGTAGTATTCAAAATGTGAGGGCTCGATGAGCTTCTTTGTTTAGGACGTTTAGTTGTCTAATGATGTCAAGTGCAAGTGGAGATGATCTGAATACTAGTGCTCGTATTCTGGTATCTATGTTTAATTAGCCTTTGGTCCCATTTGGTTAGGGGATCGTTGGATCACGACCATAAATTTTCCCTGGTTGTGGTCCTTATATGGTCATGTAAGATCTAGACTCTATTGCAAGGGGTAGTCCAATACTCATAAGCTTTATCATCTTTGATATTTATAACATTTAATTGTTCGATCTTCTCGGTGTATCATGTTGGTTGTCTAAGGACAAAAAGATAGAATCCCGTATCTATGTCTGTAATTAGCTTGGGACCGTTTAGTTGTGGTACCCGTGGATCACTTCCGTATGTGCATTCTTGTTGAGGATTGTTGATGGTCATGTATATAAAGATCTAATTTAATCAAGCAAATAACAACTAATTAATTGAATTAAAGTTATTCTATGTTTTTGGTATTTTCAAGATATAAATGAAATAAAACAAATACTAGAGCAACTATTCTAATAAAATAAATGTTTTTGTACTTTTTTGGAATTTAGAAGAAACAAAAGAAATGAAAAGCTTCTAATCTAACAAATAAATCCTATATAGATAAATAACCAGATGTAGTTATTTACCTGTGCAATGGTGTAACTAAATCTATACTAATCATTTAAAGCTTCTCTAAATTATTCTAATTAAATGAAAGTTTTCCAATAAGTAATTGTGGATTTGTTAAATCCTCTCCTATCTCAGATACATGGAATATTAAAATATTTAGAAGCTTTTCTTCCCCTGTAACCTCCTAGATAGAATTTGTGAGAATCTAAGGGAAATCACAATATATGACAAATATATTATCTCTATGCTGGCAAAGAAATCTTCCTCCAGATATACTTCCCTCCAAATCCACAAGGATAGGGAAGGAAGAATCTATCAATAGAAAATCCTATGGAATATGTAAAGCTTCTTTGAAATTGACTTAGCTATTTGCAATGAAGAAACTAACTTTTTCTACTCTATTTGATATGTGTATGCATATGATTTAGAAACAATAATATGAAGAAATGAAGAAAACTAACATCAACCCCAACCTAGAAATATAGAGTAATGGAAAATCTAGTTGTGTTATGCTTTGTCCCCTCAGTTTGTCTTTTCAATCTCATGTGTTCACGTGATTCCAAGGGATTGGGAATGCAATAGAAGCAACAGTGAGAAAGGTGTTGGAGCAATGAAAACTTGATGGAAATCTAGTAGCAATGCAAGTGGAAGAGAGATAACACAAGTGAACAGAGCTTGGCTATGTAATTTCCAACAAGAATGTGGTAGCTCAACAATACAAGAATACATAAAATGATCTCTGACCATTTTCTTGAGAACAAGCGATGAATTTATAGAAGGTTGGTTGGGTTATGCACTAACACACTTGGCAGCCATGGGGTGCCACATCAACACATAAAGAGGCAGTTAACAAGTCAATCACAAATCACAAGTGGAAGAGGAGATTTCCACAAGGTAATCAAGCTTGAAAATCAGCTAAAACGGTTCACAAACGTGCGTTCAAAGTGAACTTGAGTGGAGCAACACGTGTCTTAAATAACGTTGAAAGGCTTATATAAATTTTGCACCAACTTGGCGAGTTACAGGACCCCCTCCTTGGAGGTGGTTACAAAAGGACTACTTAACTAAAGGTCAAAACTAAGTTGAAATGAAGCTGAAAAGCTGAAGTGGAAGCGGTAAAAGAAAGGATAAGTAAGGACAAACTAGGCTACAAATATAAGTTACAAGGAGGTTTAGGAGCTTGAACACCTTTGGAAAAGACATGAATCATCATTAGGGACCTTTTGTAACCGTTTTCCGATAATGTAGCACATGCAAATTTGGGTGCATACATATTGCCCCCTCGAGAAGTGTTTTAGCCATGAAGAGGCATAAAACGTAGAGTCTGAGTATGGCATTCCCAAAATGGGGAGTTAGAAGCTATACCTGACACGCCCATGTGCCGAAATGTCACCATCCAAGCTCCCGTTACCTGCAAGATGAAAGCAAGACTCAAGTGCAGATAGATATGATATCGAAAAATAAACACTAAAACAAAAATGACAAGAGGACTTACCATTTGCGTGGGGATAGAAATATACACACCAATGCTCCAGCCCTGTGGGAACATACACTCAAAATGAAGTTAAAACAAAGCATATATATATCAAAACAACTCATTTTCCAATTCATTTGCACATCCTATTGGTGATTTTTTTGAGCTCGGAATCACTATGTGACCATTTTGAGTGAGAGTATAGTCAAAATGACAAGGGCGACGACGTGATCATGGCTCCGTAAGTTAGAGACCCCACAACGAAGACAAAGGTTAGCATTTCTCAGTTGTTTATTTTGAAACCTAAAATGTAAAATGTTGAAAATCTAAGCCTAGGGGGAGATTTTTGAAATTTCTTGTCTTAAAATGATCTCTAGGGTATGTCCTAGGTGGGTTTAGCTTTTGTTTTATTTGAAAAGGCCTATTTTTGTGTTTTTTTTGAGTTTTTAGGCTAAAGGGGACGACCCATCAATTTTGGAAAGATCACCCTTGCCCTACGGTGGGCGGTTATAAGACCATCGCCTTCCCATGGCATCGAAGAGTGAGATTACAAAACCACCTCCCCTGAGAAGGTGATAGTCACAAAACCACCACTCTGCATAGGGTGGTGGTTTTGTAATTGTCAAGACAGTGAGCTAATTTGACCAAGTTAAACTAATTTTTTTGGTTTTTAAGTTGTTTTATATTGTTTTTTATGAGCTTGCCTATTGATATATGTCACTAAATTTCTCTTTTTTTTTTTGGTGGATGCAGAAGGAGTTATACATCCATTGGAGCCGAGAGAGAGAGTGTGTGATTGGATTCGAGGAATCCTTGATCAGTTGACTTAGGATAAGATAGATCTATTTCATTGGGTTGGGATATGGAGGATTGCACAGGTGCCACACATAACACCAGCTAGCCATAATTAGCCAATACTATGTGATATATTATCTTATTGGGATGCATACCAGAACACTTTCTGGTTTCTAGGAGTGAGGGGAGAGTGGACTATCACTCTGGAGGATGTCTATAGGATTCTTGGTGTACACATGACTTGGGAGATGGTTGACCTTAAGACTACAGGGAGTACAGCGAGATCTAGAGCAGGTAGGGGCTTCCTACATGGGAGATGATGGGGTGTCAGGGGGCACCAAGTAGGGTATGAGGCTTTTATCTGTGTCCACCACACCTATCCCCACCCTACGCAAGGCCATCATTAGTATTTTGGCTTTGTATTTGGTGGGAGACAAGGGCGAGGACAAGCTCTTATATTATTGGGGCTCATCATCATGCATATTTGAGAAGCATGGGGGAATATTTGGCTTAGGGTGTGGATATCTTGGGGTCTACATACCATGACTTATACCAAGTGGTGAGGCTCTAAGGGAAATCCTTGACCCATCCTACATTAGTAATGAGTTGGGTATATGAAGTGGATCATCCCTTCTCGTCGAGGGGAGTTAACATATAGGATCTAGGGGCCGTCGAGGCTACGAGATGGACATGTTTGTCTAGTTCTTAGGGGGCCACATCATCTATTTTTACACTAACTATATATGATTTTTTTAGAGCCCTACCAAGACATGGTTTGGATTTATGGGGCAAGAGATAACTATCTTATTTCATGTGCCACCACTTCGCAGTTAGTGGACAGATCAACGAGGGTGGAGGCCCACCCTGCCATCAAAGTACCCCAGCAAGATTTGGGTTTTCCCTATAATGATGTTCTTCCTCCCATGCAGCTGTGTATTTACAGTGTTAGGGAGGTGGGAGATGGCCCTAAGGGAGACATGGTTGGACGGTTGTGACTCGGGGGTACCTATCTCTATGGAGAAGGTACAAGTTTCTAGGGCACACAGGGCACCTGAGGCCCTTCTCTAGATTGAGGTTACACCCGCTCACAATGGGGATGAGGAGGAGGAGGCCCACCCATATGAGATATTGATATCAGGAGGAGGCAGGGTGAGGAGATTGGAGCAGAGGGAGGGTGGGGTGGTGAGGAGGAGGATAGTGACACAAAGTGGTGAGGATTCTCTTAGGAGATATCTATGGCTAGAGAGAGAGGAGGCGGAGGCAGAGATGGATACTTTGGTTTCAGAGGAGCCACTTCCTCATGAGGGGTGGTGAGACAAGGAGTCCATGATGGGACATGACATGTTTCTTAGGAAAAGTGGTTGCAGACAGACACATGCTTGCAGCTTGCACCACCACCACTACACCTAGTAATCCCACTGGATGCCCATGAGATCGAGTATGTAGATACTCTTCTCTCGACCTTGTTAGCTAGAAATGTTAATGATGTTAAGCATTATACTTTTTTTTGGTTTTTGATGGTTTTCTAACTCATCATTGTTTTCTTTTTTTTTACACCACTTGATGATGGTGGAGAGATCTTATTCATCAGGTTTGTTGATCACTTATCATCCCTACGGGGAAGACTCGTGTAGAGTTATTGAGGACCTGGGACAACCATTGTAAGTTGGATGACATACTAATGTGTTTGTGCCTCTTTGAAGGCCATGGAGATCTTGACTACTCATAACAAGAAGATCACCACATATGAGATGGCAGAGAGGTTGGCGAGGAGGATCCATTCACATAGTGAGGCCATGACTAGTGGTCATTCTCATGGTCACTCTCACCACTCGGTGCATTCACGCCACCATAGCCATGCAGAGAGTCTTGGCCGTATGCATGCACCATCTTCAAGTTCCTAGAGAGAGGATATTCATTGATCCTTTATTGCTTTGATGCCATTTTGTGAGGCATATATGATGTTTTTGTATTTTCGTGCTCATTGTGAGCATTTTGACCACACCTAGTGTGTGATGGCATTGTACACAAACTATGATTATTATGATATATACAAATATCTCTTTTTGGCTTGGTTATCCTTTGCATAGAGTTGACTTCATTTATGGTTCTCTTCACATGTGTACTCTTAGATGTTTGGAATTTATGATTTTATATGCTTTTTAGAATGCATGCAGTGGATAATGAATGCTGACAGAATGATTTCTTTTTGTTGTTTTTTTAATGTTGATATGTGATGATTATGCAAACATGATGTAATGTTGAACTTTAGTTTTTCAAGTAATGTTTGGTACTTCCTTTTTTTTGGAAATGTGTGATGAATAATGATAAGATAATAAAATGAACTCACTCCACTCCTAACCCCACACAACTAGTAAGATGCGAGGCTCAACACCGAGAGCCAAAAGGGATGCAAATTGTATGGTTTTGATAGAGATGGAAATGATGAGAGAAAGACAAGATTTTGACATAAACCCAATTAGGGACCTATAACCTAACTCTGCACATAGTTTACTACATAGCCTAGAATGTAATTTGCTTGTAATTTTATCTAGAATTAGACCCATAGATGGCCTCTTGATTGACAAAATATGGTTTTAAGGTTTTAACCCTCTTTTGAACATACACATCTAATTCACTTTTCTTCTTAGGATTTTAAGATTTTCAAAGCAATTTTTATTGAATGAAATTACTTTTAACTTACTAATTTATTTACAGAGACCCCCTACACCTTGCCCCATGCTACCAGTAGGAAGCATGGGCTCATCACCAAGGACAAGGCATAGGCGAGTAAGGGCACTTCCCTCCTTTCCCAACCTCACACCACTAGTAAGAGGTGCGGGATCAACACCGAAGGTTGGTAGGGAAAGGAAGTGTGTAAATGAAAATTTTGTATTGATTTTGACTTGAAATATTTACTTTTTTTTAAGTTTCTAAGTTGTGCTTTTGGGAACGACAAATTACCCCTAGCCTCAACCCCACGTAACCAAAAGGTAAAATGTGAGGGCTCATCACCAAAGGTGAGATAGGCGAATAATAAGCAACATGGGTAAAAATGTTTAGAATTATTTTGTCTGCCAAAGAGGGTTTTATGGGGAAGATATGACATCATGAAGCTTCTAGAATAGACTATGGGCAAAGACATCTATGCTTAGAAAGAAGCTATAGATGTAACCAAGTATGCATGCCTTAGTAGAATTAGTGTCAAAATTTTGTCTTGTCTTGTTGAATCGATGAGGTGAATAGAAATGTTGATGACAATATTATGGATGTTTGAAGAGACGTGATCAGAGACACCAAATTCGTGTCTCACGACCCTCGTGACCCGTATCCCATTTCGCAACCTAACCTCATTACCTAAACTTTACACAATCATTTATTAATTACCTTGTAATTGATAAATCCACATCACCTTACCCGCCACCTCACCTCGCCACCTCATCATGACCTAGCCCTAACCCTAAACTAAGCTAATTAAGACCCATGACTTGGTCTAGACTCACATCCATAACTAATGCCTCCTTACTCGCACCAAAAGCCGACCTTCTAGCCACTTGACCAAGCCCGCAACTCGATCTCTCTGAGAAAAGCAGGAAGGTGGGCTATTTTACTAAAAATAGCCTACTTTTTTCCTAACCGATGCTCGGTTCCTACTGACCGCCGTCGCCACAACCACCATCGGCCTCCCGTAAATGGGCTTCCCAAACCAAAACAACGCATCGGAATTTCATTTTTGAGAGATCAATCAAAGGATTTCGATCGAAGCGAGGAATTGCGAACGAGGAACAGAGTCCGATCTTCACTTGACCAAGCAGAGGAGTGAAAATATTAGACGTGGTTTATAAAGAAAGGAGATCAACTCACCTTCATCAAAACCAAGAAGTTACATCTCGCATGTCCTCCATTATAACATTTCTTATGCTTTTGGAATTACAAATCCTCCCAAATCCGCTTCTCGAATCCATTATCCAACATACCATTTCCTCTAAATTGTCATTCTTTTGTTTCTAACCATCCCATTTCCTAAAAACCATCCAAAACCAGCCATTACAAACTCCACAACCAGCCCGAAGATCCTGAACCCACCGGATTTCGGTTATCAAGAACGCCATTTGGTTATAGTAACCGCATCGGTTCCTTTGATCAAAACCAGAAAACAACCTTTCCCCTACCCACCAAATGAAGCAATTTAATTGATATTTTACGCTCTTTTGTGTTAATTCACGTTAGTAGGGAAATTGACCACCTTCAAAGGAAGTTTTACATTTCGGCCCAAGGCGCTTCTCATTTATTGTTTAATCAAATCTTGTGGTCTTGTGTTCTTATTTGCAGGTAGTCCTTCCCAGACAAAAAGGAGTTCTCCGCAGTCAACCTGATCTTTCTCTACGGTACGCGCACATCATCTCGACATTCTACAGGTATTCCTCCTAACCCTAACCTTATCTGTTTCTATAAGGAACGAAGCATTTTCCGAGTGAAACATTTTGGCACGCCCGGTGGGACCCATTTTGGGTTTCTTTCTCTTGCTTATTTTCATTTTAGGAAGCATATTTGCTGTTGCTGTTTTTGTTATATATTTAGTAAAGATTTTGTCTTGCTTTCCTGGTTTCGCATTAGTGAAAGTCATCTCTCTTGCTTCATCGAATATAATTTTCGATTTGGATATAAAACACGTGTATCGCATTCCCCGCTTGTTGTTCTCCAATTCTAGTGAACATAGATTAAGTAACAGTCGTATACGTGGGGTGATATCCACTTAGATTGACAGAAATTAACCTTAGTTTCACCGCACAACACATACCGAATCACTTCACAATTAACACAACACTCAAACATCCCCCTTTTCGCGGTATTCCTCCGCCCGATTGAGGTAACCTTATAAGCCAAAACAAACTTGACATTTCCCCAGGTCTTGTTGTTTAGGATTCGACATCATTCTACGCCTAAAGGCATAAGCCCACGATAACTAAAATTAACCCTAGGGTTAGTCTCTAGATTTGCGTGTGCCTCTCGCTTGTTTTCAAATCGCTTTTTCTCTCGTCATACTTTGTCTTCTCGTGATCAATAAGTTGCTAAACATACTCAACGTTGCTAAATCAAATCAGCAAATTTTTATATCTTCTTATCTAGACTTTCGACACCGCCATCTGCTAAGGGACCGACGCTGTTGAGCTGTGTGACGACACTTCTGTTACTAAACCGATATCGCCATCGTTTCATCACCACAAACCAAAGCAGCCTTGTCAAATTCACCATTCGAGGTTGTTTTTGTTCTCGATAGATTGAAACTTTCCCGTGTGTTCTAGTCTATGGTTGTCATCATCACTGAAGCAAGCCGCCATGGTTTCACATGCCTCGCTTCATGTCTTCGCCTCAATCACCCCCTTCACATTCTATGGGAACCCTACTGCACACCAAAGTGAGATCCCCAAATTCCCGTAGGAGACAAGGACTTCACCAAATTTCTGATGCTAATCCCAGTACATGCAATACTATTTGTCTCATACCCCGACCGTACGCCCGATGGTCGCCCCTTATGGGCATGCCTATTAGTATAGCCGCTCATTTAGCTCCCACTCCTCCCGATAACAATACCTTACTTCCCGCATCACTAGCCCCGTCTCCCAATCCGACAACCTCGTGAGGTTCATACGACCCCGATTAGCTTTCCTTTTCGTTAACCTCGACCCCACGTATCGCTACCACCAACTCGCCCCTATCTCATCTCTTTTTCGCACCACTCCATTCATGACTTACTCGCCACCTATTCAAACGAGCTTTCCTTCTCAAGCTCCGCCTACCTTTTCATTCCCATACACGTATCCAAAGAACCTCAACACCTTATATGGGACATCCCTATTCTCAGGCACCATCATCTCATCCAACCACGATTTCATCAAGCAAATGATGGACAAAATGCAAAACCCTGAGGCTTCCATTTCGTGAAGTCAGAATAGCGCACTGACATACGAGCAAGTTTGTCGGAGCCCATTCACCCTTCTCGTCCCCCTTCATTCATATCCTCCTCAATGGGAGTTGCCAAAGTTTACTCGCTTTTAACAAGAAGAGGATCCTCAACAACACTTGATCATTTAGACATGCTTGTTATTTGATTGCCTATGATGATGCCTCTCATACTCCGCACCTTTCCCATGTCCTTATCGGGACTCGCTGAGTGGTACAAAGCTGCTTTAACCCAAAGACTCAATCTTCTCTTTTAACCAACTAGCCCAATCTTTCTTGGATCATTTCTCCATTAACATTGCCAAGAAAGTATCTATCACCGACTCTATGCCATCCGACACCAAGACGAATCTATCGCAGATTTCATTGCTGACGATGGCGGGCCTTATCAACCAACTTACGTATGCCTTGCCTCAAACCGAACTCATCGAACTATTTACGCTGGGCTTGCGCTAAGCACATCTCCCCTACCCTCCAAATTCAAACTTTCCGTACATTCGACGAGGTTTTTACTATGGCTCGAAAATTAGAAATTCGAGCCTTGAGGAAGAGAAATTGCGGTCACGCAACAAGAACTCCACTTTCCGAACTCCCGATTCTACCAATAAACCAAATACCA
Source organism: Taxus wallichiana var. yunnanensis (assembly GCA_018340775.1). Lineage (NCBI taxonomy): Eukaryota > Viridiplantae > Streptophyta > Pinopsida > Cupressales > Taxaceae > Taxus > Taxus wallichiana. The sequence continues at coordinate 967,602,795 of CM031240.1, forward strand.
CCACTCCTCACGCGTCCACCTCTTCTAAATCAAAAGGAGTTGTCCACGCGGTGATGGTCAAATCCCAACCACCGTCCAATACTCCACCAAAACCACCTATAAATACAAAGCCGAACCCATCACCTACACTCCTCGGGAGAAACCTATGGTGTGATATTGGAAAATTGCTCAAAGTCAGGGCTATCACCTTGCTGTTAAACCTCACTCTGGGTTTGACTCCACCCGCGCAATACCTTCCCCGTACAAAGAAAATGACTTTTGAATTTTCACCGCGTAAAAGGACATAGTCATGAAAACTGCAAGATGTCAAAAAACATAGTGCAGAAATGGTTGACGTAGGGATATAACCTCGATAATCCTAACGCCTCGCTAACCGAAATCTAAAATTTTCAACAAGCCATTCCCGAATCACTCGGCCAAGAAGAACGTGAACCAAGATATCTTAGCCGAGGAGAGTGTTCATGAGATCCATGCAGCTTCGATTCTCACCAAAAGCCTCTATCGAGAAAATTTTGAATCGACTTTCACTAACACAGAGCCCGAACCTCCTTTACCACCATCAAGCCAAAGCGAAATCGCCTTTACCCATGAAGAGTTAACCGCCTGTGCTTCCTTCCCATCAATGAGTCTTCTTACACCACATCCCTACAAGACCGTGAGCTGATGCTATCTAATTTATCTATTTCCCAAACGTCCCTTCTACCACTTCTTTACACAAGAGGAAGGCTCACCACTCCTTTTGACATCCTTAGACGAGAAATCTCTTACACTAACATCACCACATTCTTTTAACATGACAGATCTCCTCGAACACGCTCTCCTACCTATTAGTCCCTCATCGCCTAAATCTTTTCAACGACCGGCTGACCGACCTCCTAACATCTATTGATACAAAGGCCTCATCCGCCTCCGTCACACCCACAATGGACTGGAATTACAACTCACTTTTCTTCCGTACTCAAAATTACAAATCACACTGAGACTGCCATTCCACGTAAGATGACAGCCCTATGGGAACGCTTTGAGTACCCCTTTTTCTACTCAAATGCAAATGACTAATCCCGATGTCTCCACCATCTACCCGAAGTGCTTACGTGGCTTAAAATGCCCCCGTTCTCGCCTTCACCCCCTCACCTCTACCAAATGCCCCGTCCACTTCTATCAACTTAACCGGATCTTCCCTACGCTGGGACCTCACCAATGCCCATTCTAACACACCCGCCTAAGCGACTCGATCTATCCAAAATAAATCCGTTCCGCCACCTAGAGACGAACGCAATCCGGCCTCTATCACAATTAAAACCCTCATCGTCACACCCACCTTCCATATCGGGACCTCATCCCTCCACATTACACCAATATATCATACCTCCTTTGTTTTCTCGCAAAACGACCTACGCCTTCTACACCTATACAGTAGATCAAAGGGTATCACAACATCGTTACCCCGCGTATCCGGTCCACCTATCAACCCTAAACCAATCCCATCATCAAAGGATTTATTTTCTCACTCCCCTTCTCCGTGGTCGCTTTCCCGCTACCACGCCATCTCGTAGCCTCATCATCTAACCAAATTAACGTAACTTCTATGTCCAAGAAACCACGTTTAGTGAAAAACATGTGTCAAGACTCCCTGCTAAACCATCACCCATACGAACTAAACACGCCCAAACATTACCACAACCCACACAATCAATACCCTCATCCTCTTCCGATTTTGACCCACTCAAAGGATCTTACGCCAAAATCCTTGCTATGTTGGTGGAGAATGCGACCATTTCCCTACCTCCACTTAGACCTTATGACCCGCCTAAACCCCGACCTATGGGTTACGATGAGTCTAAAATCTGCGCTTATCACCGCACACCAGACATGATGTGGAGGGATGCAAAGCTCTAAAACCCTCCTTCATCACCACCTCTCCCGATAGACAGATTAAGAAAGACAACTTACGAAGGGAGAGACCTCTAGCGTCGATTCCCTCTACTATATCATCTATCCCCGCCTCACCAAGATCTATCATTATTACAACCCCACCTCTCAAGACCATGAATTATCCCAACCATCTTCCTCATCTCGTATCTACGAGATTAATATGATTAGTGTCGCTACTCGAGGACAGAAAAACAATGGGAAAGCGAAAGAAAACACACTCGCATGGCATCTCTTTCTCCTTCAACCATCCCAATTACACCACCACCTAAAGTGGTTATTCGCGACCCGCCTATCCCGCTCTAATGGAGTTGCCCACCGAACCATGATCAAACAGCCTTCATCAATCGCCCGTAAAATGACACTATATGATCTCATTCGACTTCAATCTCATCGACAAGCTCTTGTTGAGATCCTTCAAGGGATAGAGGTTTTACCCAACGAAACCCTCGCCCGCCGCTCCCATTCTAACACCCAATCACGCCGCTTCTCTCACCAAACAATCCATCTCCCCCACCACTTCGCCTCAAAACAACAAGCCGCCGCGTTAGTTTCGAAGATGAAATTATCGACTTCTGTGCGTAAGACCCCGACTCCGCCTCTTTTCATTTCCGCTACGTCCGAGACATTCGAGTACGCCGGGTTATGATTGACGGGGCGCTAGCCTAAACATCATCTCTTCAAAAGCCTTCCAACAAATGAACATCCCTTCTAGTTACATGTGCCAACCCCATCATGTCATGCGATCATTCAATGACGCTATTACTTCTACCTTAGGCACCGTGATCCTCAACATTCGCGTAGGCCCACGTGCATTTTGCCCGAACTCTTCTATGTCCTCAAGGAGAGTTCCAATATAATATATCACTGGTCGCCTCGATTCGAGCCATGGGATGCGTCCTCAACATTACATCGATGCATAAAATTTGAGTACGAGGGAAGTCCTACACCGTAAAAGCTGATCCTCCCCTTCAAAACTTGCAATATGTTATACCGCCCAAACGATGTGCTTATACCAATTAAGACACCCATACATTCAACCCAACCATCCTCTTCAAATGTACCTCAACCATCCACCTCAACCGCACCTACGCCTTCAACTCGATGAAACCACAAAGCCGCACAAACCACTTCTCTTCCCGCAGCCTAACATCCCAACCTCCGACCCCTTAGTAGATGTTTTTCATCGCCTCACGCTGGGAGTACCGCCTATATAACGTTAGTTCTTTCCCTACCCCCGCAGAGTACTGACAATTACATGCGCATCCCACCTACGACCGTGCGCGGGGGAGGTAATCTCTTACGACCACCCCATTACCGCACTAACCTAACATATGGGGTGTTGACACATCCTCCATTACCCCCGAACCTCCTCTTGGTGTGGTTCCTTCCAATCCGATTTTCAATACTTGACAAATCGTCATTTTTCGCCCTCACCTTCTCGACTTTGGCCGTGCGTGGAAAGGCTTTGGTTTTGGCCTTTACGAACAAGGCCGACATACACTCATTCCCGTGACCACACGCAAACATAATGATCGCAGTGGTCTCGGTTTTTCCAAACACCTACACAAGAGACACCTCCCGTCACCGATCCTCCGAAGAGGAAGACGCGCCTACCGAACCATCATCACCTACTTTGCCATCATCACCTACGTAATCGATGGACCCCGAATCTATCCCTCCCGACTTTTTTTTTCATAAATGCTATCTTCATAGGTCCTCTCACTTATCAACGCGATAATGAGGACCCATCTTCTCTTCCCCTTCGTATCCGCATATGATCAAGAGGATTCGCTTTGATTAATGTTGTTGAATGCCGATGACGACTCCATACTCACTTACTCGGGCGCGATGATTCTTATATTCAACGCGCCTACCATCTCAAACCCAAACTATGCCGAACGAATCTACTATAGAAATCAACATCCACACGGAGGAAGATCTCACATAGTGAAGATTGACAATCCCTTAACACATCGTAATGCCGCCTTTACTACCTTTCTCTTCGTGCTTCGCAACCAAGCGCTCGCATGGTCTTACGCCGACATGCCAGAATCGATCCTACCATCGCTGGCCCATAACATCACCCTAAACCCCGATTCCAAACTACCAAACAGTAAATTGAGAAAATGCATCCACGCATTGCTTCGTCAAAGAGGAACTCCAACGACTCCTTTCTCGCTTCCTTCATTCTCGCTATCGACTATCCTCAATGGATTTCTAACATCGCACTCGCCACGAAAGCGACGGGGACTTCTTGATATGCACGGATTTCCTGGGATCTTAACCTCGCTTGCCCTAAGGATGACTTCCTCCCAAGTATTGATCAACTTGTTGATCTCACTCAAGGGTCATGAAATGCTTTCTCACATGGATGGCTTTTCAGATACAACCAAATTTTGGTCAGCTTCGCCGATCAACACAAGATCGCCTTCATAACTCCTCGGGAACCTTCGTTATCGTGTCATGCCATTTGGCCTTAAGAATGCCGGTGCTACCTATCACGGCTATGACCTACATTTTTCATGACATTATGCACACTATCCTCAAGACTATGTCGACGATCTTCTCGCAAGTCTAAACATCGAGTGAACATCTCGATGTTTTAACCATTATTTTTGATCACTCATTATAATATTCTCATTCTCCTTCAACCAAGAAATGTGTCTTTGTGTTCTTTCGGGAAAACTTCTTGGCTTTATCGCTCTTTGCATGGGCATCGAGGTCGATCCATCGAAAGTCAAAGCTATCCTAGAAATGCCCCCACCCAAAAATCTCAAACAATCGCGTAGTTTACAAGGTAAGCTCCAATCTATCCGACGCTTCATCTCCCAACTCTCTGATCGATGTCAACCTTTCCATCACCTCCTTAAAAAGGATATTGCATTCCAATGGAGCGAAGAATGTCACCAAGCCTTCAAGCTCTCAAATCTTATCTCTTACAACCCACCCGTGCTTATCCCACCCCAAGACAACCGCCTTTTCTACCTTTACCTTTCCGCCACCGACCACGCAGTAGGAGCCATGCTTCGCACATCGTGACTCCGAGAATCACGAACAAGCCGCTTATTATATAAGTCGACTTTGTGGACTATGAGACTAGTACACACATATAGAAAAATCAGTGCTCGGCCCTATCATTCGCCGCCACCAAACTCCGACACTACCTTCTAAATCATAAGACTTTCGTCATCACCAACACAGTACCCCATCCATTACATGTACGCCAAACCTCATCTCAACCAACGATTTGCTAGATGGCTCATGCTTCGCCGACCTCGACCTTGAGTTTATCCACCGTAAATCAATCAAAGGACAAACCATCGCAGACCAACTTCATGGACGCCCTTTACCGGGAACAATTTACCAATTTCACATTTCCCGACGAACTCATCGCTACTCTTTCCCTCACTGAGGAGTCGCACCCAATGACCCTCTTCTTCGATGGATCTAAATGCCACCATAAGCGAGGAGCCGGCGTTGTTCTCATTCCTCTCAACGCTGAACCTATGCCTCTTTCATTCCGACTTGATTTCCTCGCACTAATAATACAAATGGAATACGAGGCCCTTTGCTCGGTCTCCAAGTCGCATTACACTTAGGTATCAAATCTATCAACATTTTTGGCGACTCTCAATCGGGTAGTCAATCAAGTTATGGGCGTCTACCAATGCAAAAACGAGGAACTTCAAAATACAAACACTACGTGAATCACTTCTAGCTTTATTTACCCACTATTCTATACAAACCATTCCCGCTCCACTAACAAATTTCATGGATACTATGGCTTGCTTAGCCTCGCAAATTCCCGCCGCGCCAACCGACTTTCAATTATTCGTCAGGGTCCAACAACTTTTCGCCCCATCCTATTCAACCCCTGTAGCTCAGTATGATAAATACTGTGTCTACTAATTCACAGATACCCGGTACCACCAATTTCACGACTACCTTATAATCTCTCGTCCTCCCACTGACCTTACTAGTAATCGCAAAACGTGCTTTTCTTAAAAGTGTTTCGCGTTATGTTGTCATGGGGGACTCTCTATAAACGTGGCTTTGATGGTATTCTCCTTCGCCGCGACTAACGCCGAGGCCACTCATACCATCCAACAAGTACATGATGGGATTTGTGGTGGACATTTTAGTGGCCGCTGCTGGCTAAACGAATCCTTTCGCCTAGGTTATTATTGGCCTACTCTCAATAACGATCGCTACGAATATGTTAAGCGCCGTTGTCATGTGTCAACAACATGCCAATCTTCAACATACTCCTAGCCACCCGCTACAAGTCGCTCGTGATCTTCGCCTTTCTCACAATGGGGTTTAGACCTTATTGTGAGATTCACCCAACCTCTTCACAACGCCACCGCTGGATACTCACAAATGACCGAATATTACACAAAATGGGTGGAGGCTATTCCACTCATTTCAATCAAAAAGAAAAATTGTCGATTCATTAACCATCACATTATCTCGCTTTTGGTATTCCTCATCGCCTAATAATGATAATGGTAAATCTTTCAAAAACAAGTTGTTACAAAACCTTTGCGACAACTTTGTATCAAACTTAGTTTCTCATCACCTTACTATCCGCAAGCCAATGGTCAAGCCGAATCTTCTAATAAAACTCTAACCAAAATCCTCATGAAAGTTGCCAATGAATCTGAAGAAATCGCACGATCACATCCCCTTTGCCCTTTGGGCTTATCGTACTCAGATTCGTACTCTACTAATGCCACACCTTTTCTTTTCGTATACGGCACCGAGGCCGCTTTTGCCTCTCGAAATACAAATACCCTCCCTTAGAATATCTCTTCGTGATATTCTCACCAACGATGATTTCCGCCAAGAGCGTTAGCCCAATCGAGCTTCGACGAACGCCGCCTTACACTCTTCGATCACCTTCAAATCTATCAAAACGCATTAAACGTGCTTATGATAAGCGACTTCACGAGCGTACCTTTAAGATTGGTGATCTTGTTCTCAAAGAGAATCAACATGTAACCAAACTAGAAAAGAGCAAACGTGGAAAATTTGCTCCCAATCGATCGGCCTTATATAATCACTCATACCTATGGATCTGGTACTTATCGCTTAGCTTCGCTTAATGGTAAACCCGAGCTCGAACCCCTTAATGCCTCGTATCTTCGACCATTCTACCGTTGAAATTAGTATTATATCACTTATCTACCCGCCGTCGTCCCGAGCTCACTTACCACTACATACACCCTGCTTCCTACACTTCATAATAACAATCGCTCACATAGTTTGATCCTCACCTCCTCGATGATGTCTTCCCCTTTTTAGTCTAGTCCATGACTTCAAAGTATTAAAATAAGCCGTATTCTTCTGGGATTTTCTTGAGTCAAACTTCCTACTAAACTAGATGCTTCACGCCAAAAGAACATCTAGTCATCTAAAATTAAATATAGATCGCTTCCTCGAAGGACAAATTATATGCCAAACTATTGGGCCAAGCTATTATAAATAGTATCGCCTCTCCGAAGGACAAATTTATGCACTAAAATCATCTTCAAGCATTATAAATAGATCGCTTCCTCGAAGGACAGCTTATACATACGCCTTTTTTATCGAAGCTTCTCGCATTGATCACCTTCAGAAGACCTCAAGAATAAAACAATCAATATCCCCAGACTTCCCCGATCGATCGGGCCTTCACATTCAATAAAATAAAAGCCTCATTCAAAAGAACTTTTGAGTCATGGACTTGTCTATTTAGGGTAGGTTCTCTTTCGTCAGAACTCACTTTGTAATAAGTTCAAGACTTCACTATATCATCCACATCACCTCACCATTTGTTTCAACTCAAGGGACGTAACGTACACCCGATATATCAGTGATCATACAACTCTTTCAACTATGGACTTCTCGCCTACGCACGGCACTTAGGGCTTCAAGCTCATCTCTACGTTGTGTGGTTTGTTTAGCTCTTTTCACCTACGGAGCACTCTTTCCGCTTTGCCTCGCATCTAGAATTGTGTGTTGATCTTAATCAGACACTATTCCCTACTACTGGGTATGCTAACCTTTCGCTTTACCTATACCTACACCAACAACATTATCCTACCAAAGACCAACAACATTACCCTACCAACATCACATTTTTACCAAACGACAAATTGCCTAAACCATACCAAATTGCCTAAATTCACCTCTCCCCGGTCCTAAGGAGAACTACATCTGGTCTCGAGGCCCTTCCTTGCTTTGTGCAATGGGCTATGTAGGCAAGACTTCTGAGACATGGGGTCTCCCAAGGTTAGCTCGACCATCCCCTACCATAACCTATCCCGTGTGGTGAATATAAATATTTTTGTGTATTTTTATTTTAATCACATTTCTCTTTATCCTTTTTCAAACACCGAAAATCAAAACACCGACAATCTTATTATTATCATAACTCAAATCAACATACATATTCAGCTTTATTTAGATGTTAAACAAATACATCTTCTATCATCGACACGCAGCTCAAGATCCTTATTTATTCTTATACCTCGCTAACATGTACTGCACTCATCACAACTCATCCCGAACTAGGTGATGATCGTGGATCGCCGACTCCTCTCGCCGGCCTCTCTCGTCTCAAAGGTACCGCGGCATACTGGGTACCGCCACCGATCCGCCAATCTCTCCCGTAACATATGAATACGCCTCTCGCATGGAGAACTCCCAGCCTCTAGTCTCGCCGCCCGTGACTCCGCAACCACTAACAATCCTCTCGGTCTCATTCACTCGCTTGAGTCAGCTGAACCAAACGCCGCAGACGATCCTCTCTCTCGCCGTAATCACCGCTATGTCAGTGGCGCTCACGTACACCTCGCAGCTTCTGCTACCCACCATAATCTATAGCCTCTCGTCATTCCTCGCATCCATTACCCTCGCGATCGGCCGCTATCTCCTCGCCCTTCTCGAGGTGTTGGCCGGGTGGTGAGAATGTCGCCTCGCATCGATCCTCATATATGGTCTATAAGCCTCGTGGTATGTCCCGCACAAATCCAAATTGCCGCCGCACGCGATCTATGGAATCCTCTCATATTCACTCGCCTCGTGCCCCGCGATCCACCTCAATCGCTTCTACACCTCTCAACTCTCAGCTCTATGTTCTCGCTTACTATATAGTTCCCTGTAGGCCTCCAACAGATATCCGCAACCGTCAACCTCTCCCATACCGCCTCGTAATACTTCACGTCGCCCAAGACGGCCGAGATCTTGCTCTTGTTCTGCTCCGACCTATCGTCCAATCCCAACCTCTCGTACTCCGGTCTCTCCGCTCGATGGATCGGGCTATTGTCGCACACAAACAATGTGCTCATAGGCCCAACAAAGGTAATAAGTATGAGCAATCCAACGCTGTCCTCGTGACTTCGCCTACAAGCCCATAAACCCTCGTATAGCTCCGCCAAATATGCAGTGCCTGTGCAAAAGTCACATTCCTTTCTATCATCTCCCAAATAACACCCATCAATGCCTTTGAAATCTTCCCCTTCGCCTTGCTCGTAACGCATAATACCCTACCGCCATCAATAAAATCACCGCTAACCTTGTCTCCTCGGTGTGTGTCGCATACATTACCCCATATGTGAATGACAAACTCGCCGTGTTAAGTCTCGTGCATACGGACCAAACACTTCGTTATCGCTGCTCGCCTCGCGCTAGGTAGTGCTCTCGATATACGGCTCTCCTATAATAGGAGTCTCAAAATATGAAACACATCTTCCAAAGTTATCTGCTATTTCACCGCTGCGTATAAAGGTATTTGTCTCAGATTCCATCTCTCAATCGCCAGAATACATACATATGGTTACGTGCGCATTCGTGAATAATAACGGATTCCACTTAACCCCAAACGATTTATCAATGTCCATTCCACCGGTGTTACATCCGCTTCGGATTCGCGACATAACAGCTACTGCACGCTATCATTCATCTCAACCCCGCCCCGCCTCGCATACACCAAAACGACAAACAACCATTCAATCCATTAGGTCTTTTTTTCAAACATTCTCGAAATTTCTCCAAGAATCGCAGATTTCGATTATACGTAACCGATATCGGTTGAACAACCGATACTGCTTTCTCCCTAACCGCTACGGCCATCACAATTTTATACACCTTCCCTAAAAACAACCACCTACACATAATAATTTGCTCGCTTATTCCTTTTTATACATACAAACATACCAAACCCCGATTGCCTACCCCTCGTAACACTTACCTCACCTCGCAACCCTCATTATCATGTTTTCTTTCTCATATCTACCCACCTACTCTCCCCATCTTATTCACGAAACATGCAAAGAGTCAAATCACAAACAAAACAATACCTCTCTCAGTAGCAGCCTTCGAGGTCGCCTTGTCTTCCTCATGTCCTCGCTTATCAATGCTTCTCCTCGCTCGCCATGATCACCACCCTTTTCAACTTTGTCTTTCTCGCCTTCTCAACCCTGATCACATTTACTTTCCTTGTCTCTTTTCTCCTTCTCACCCAAATCTCTCATGCAAATACTTGCCTCACTATCTGCCAAAAAGCGCCGCCTCGCAGTATTTAACCTCTCGCATGGCTCTAAAATTAAAACTTAAGTCACACCCTAGCTTTTCTATTTTTAGAAAAGCTCATACCTAAATAACCGTATCGGCATTTAACCGATATCGGCTATCACCTACCGATATCGGCTTCTCTAACCGATATCGGTACACACCTTCCTTTTCAAACAGGTTCTTTTCTTCATTTCTCATCTAAATTTTTGTCGCGCACCTTCTTTGCCCTCATAACCAACACAATTTACCACATTTTGTTCATCCACCACACATAAGATTACAATTTCATCAACATCATTTATTTTATAAATACACAAACCATCAACTACAGATACCAAAAAAACTATCAATCTATACATCATTGATCCAACTCATCGCTATATATCACACTCACAAAACCACCAATTTATCACATAACCCGACATTCATATATACGCACAAACAAACAAAACATCAAGATCATCTATCTATCAACATGTCAATTAAACTCATCACACATTCTATATATTACCAATACATTAACCACATATTTCAACACATTTTAAACACAAAGATGTGGATCAAAACATCGCTCTATATATATACAAATTTTCAAAATACAATGTGCCCTACATCGGGCCTCGTGATCTCATAACATACCAAAGCTGCACGCAGCCGCAATACCTACCAAAATCTCGACTCGACTCGCAGCCGGTCTCTCAAACTAAAATATACTTACTGCAGTTTCGCAGATCAAATATACAACCCGTACGGCCAAGCAGTCGGGTATATAATAAATAAATGAATCAAAACAATGAATAAGTGTAGCACGCAGCCTCTATCAATACAACCGGTCACAGACGGTGCCTATGTCCCTATACAAAACCATGCCTGGGATCTATCGCCTCTCCCCACCGCCCCGCACCTCTCCCCGCTGGTCCCCGTGGGTGCCTCTCGCCTCCCCGCCTGCCACGGACACGCCACCCGTGGCGCCCTCCCGAGATCTCTCCACCGTGCGAGGTCTCGCCTATGCTGCCGCATACGCCCGATACTCGACTCCAGTGATTATCAAGAATATCCCGATAATAACGGCCTCTACTTCTAACCTCCATATAACGATCTCGCGCCATCAAGGAATCGGGCCGGGTCCCGCACTCTAACACCAATATCCCTCGAGCTCTATACTCGCACTCTATGGTCAGGCGGTGCGCGGGAGGCGCCGCCGTGCTCGTATCGCACTCGTGGCCGTGGTGGTATCTCGGGCCGTGGTCAGTGCCGCTGCACGGCCGCTCGTACTGCACTCGCACTGTGGGCCGGGCTGTGGTGGTGCCGCCGTGCTCGTACTCCGAGCTCGCTAGCCGCCTCGTAAGACACCCTATTCGTGCTCGCAATAGCTCCAACCGTCTCTCGTAATACTGCACTCGCCCGGAGCCGATCTTCTCTCGCAGAATCGCAGCTAAGTCCGGCCGCAGTGCATTATCTCGCCTGCTTTCTCTCGCCTGCACCTACTCATACCTCAGTATGCTCCTGCACCCGCATCATCCACACCTCACCTCGCCGGTCTCTCCGCTACCACTGGGATCCCAAGGTCGTGGCGCTGTGGAAGGGGCTCTACATCATCCCTCCTGTATCGAGGGAAGGGAGGTGGCTTCGTCCCTGCCGCAGCCTCATCACTGCGCACTCTCTCTAGGGGTATCCGCTGATTTCCCGCCTCCGTCCTACTATCTGTAATGTATACTGGATCAGCGCACTGCGCATGCGGCTCTCGCACAGCCGGTGACCTCTGTAGGGTCTCCATATAATGTCTACTGTAAGGCCCTAAAGATATGTCTATAGTAGGCCACATCCCGACTGCAACAATCGCCGTGGCCAGCCCACGACCCCCAACCACCTCTCAAATCCATATCCAGATATACGACTCAGGGCTCCCGGTCTGGGTAGCCCTTTCTACCGATGCATACGATGTGCTCGATGCCCAACAGGCAACAAAAAGGTAGAACAAATACCAAATCGCCTCCTCCGGAGTAGCCCCATAACTCCTCAGAGTAATCGCACTGGGATACACTGGTGCCGCGCTAAAACAAAGTGTGCTCCTCCACCATCTCCAGAGCACCCTATCAATGCCCGTGGAAGCGGCCTCCTCTCGAATCCGGGAGGGCGAAGCAGTGATCCTTTATCATCACCAACACGGCAAGTTCGTGTCTCATGTCTCGTGCGCGCACATGTCACCATATCCAATGCTCGCGCTTATGATATGTGGAGAAGCGCGGCCGCATCCCAAAACTCTGCAAGATGCTATCCATGGCTATAGCCTCGAATCTACTCGAAAACGGCCTCTCCTCGACGATCAGAAGCGCAGGATGCGATACACATCCTCTAATGTGACGGCCATCTCCCCTGGCCGGCAGATGGAACACATTGGTCCGCCGATCCCATCTCTCGATGAGGGCGACCATCGCCGTGTGATCTCTGCCTATCGCCTCGCATACTCGACCCCGCCAAGTCCCACCTCGCGATGATGGCCCAATGCGTCGCAGATATGTGTGGCCTCATCCGACTCAATAGTGAGGTATCCTATCACGCATCGCCAATCGGCCGACGTGCTCGCACAACCAACCCACATTCTTAGACCCACTCTTTATTATAACACCTACTTTACCATCTAAACCCCTTTTGTAACACCCAAAATCTAACCCCACACCTCACCCTTCTCCACCCTAAACCCTAAACCCACACCCCAACACACCACCCAACCCACCTTCAAACCTAAACCCTAAACTCTAAACCCCACCCCAACACGCCACCCAACCCACCTTCAAACCTAAACCCTAAACTCTAAACCCCACCCCAACACGCCACCCAACCCACCTTCAAACTTAAACCCTAAACCCTAAACCCAATCCCATCCCAAACCACCTTCAAACCTAAACCCTAAACCCTAAACCCACACCCCAACACGCCACCCAACCCACCTTCAAACCTAAACCCTAAACTCTAAACCCCACCCCAACACGCCACCCATCCCACCTTAAACCTAAACCCTAAACCCAATCCCATAAACCCCACCCCAACACGCCACCCATCCCAACCCACCTCAACCTCCCCACCGACACGGCCGATACGCGACCGACGCCAGTAGCCCCCAATTCAATCTCACCTTATGCTTTGACCGATGCCGGCCGCCTATCGACCGACATCGGCCACTGCCTCTCGCCCGAGCCAACCTCGCGCGCCCCCAAAACCATTTTTCACCTATTTTTACCCATCTACCCACCCAAACACCCCTTTTACACACCTAAATCGCCTTAGCCTATCTAACCTATCTACCCTCTCCCTTTCTCAATTACCTCCATTTACCCATTATTTCCTCCAACATACCAATTCCTACCCAAATCCCAAAACAACATAACTCAACCAAATCACCAAATTAAAGAGTTTAGAACTCCACGGCAGATGACGACACGCTGCCGTGGTGGATGGGTGGTGGCGGTCCCACTGGGTCCAGCCTCTCCCGCTCGTGCTATGGCTCCAATCTCGATTCACGCTGGGTCCCTTGCCAATCACTCACCGCTCCTCAACTATTCGCCCACTATCAACTCTCTCCGCCAATCAAATAGCTCCACTCACTTAACAACCCTCCAAATCAACCTCCACGCCGATAAGTTAATTTGGATCGCAAATAACAAAAGTGACAATGACAGCCGTATTTTTCTTTTTATAGGTTTTTCGACCTTAACCGATGCTCTGCTTTTTTGCCCTAAGAAACCAGTATCGGCCCCTTAACCGAGGCATCTATACCCAACTTTCGACCCCATTATTTGCCCTTCTACCCAACTTTTCACCCCATTCTTTGCCACCTTTCTTTGACAACATTTGTTCACTTGTCCACTTCGACCTAAGGCCTCTCTACCATTCGGCCCGACCCCAAGGCCTCAACCACTATCTATCCAAGCCTCAACTCTTCACTCGCCCGACAAGGCCTCAACATTTGCTCATTTGGCCTCAACACTCGCCTCACCGACCCAAGGCCTCAACCTACCATTCGCCCGACCTAAGGCCTCAACCTACCATTCGCCCACAAGGCCTCAACTACCAATTCTGGCCCGACCCAAGGCCTCAACCTACCATTTGGCCCGACCCAAGGCCTCAACCTACCATTCGGCCCGACCCAAGGCCTCAACTACCATTCGCCCGACTAAGGCCTCACCACCTTCCTCAACTCTACCATTCCCCGACCTAAGGCCTCAACCTACCATTCAACCTACCATTCGCCCGACCTAAGGCCTCAACCTACCATTCGCCCGACCCAAGGCCTCAACCTACCTATTTGGCCCGACCCAAGGCCTCAACCTACCATTCGCCCGACCCAAGGCCTCAACCTACCATTCGGACCTAAGGCCTCCGACCAAGGCAGCTAACCTACCAATCGGCTCCGACCCAAGGCCTCAACCTACCATTCGCCCCGACCTAAGGCCTCAACCTACCATTCGGCCCGACCTAAGGCCTCAACCTACCAATCGCTTCGACCTGTGGCCTCGCCTCTACCTATTTAGCTCCGACCTGTGGCCACCGCCTCGACCCAAGGCTGCCGTATCACTTCCATACCATACCCACAATCAACGCTTTATTTTATACATCCATCATGTACCTTGTGTTCAATCGAACTCACCTGCTCGTTTTCAGCATGATTAGGGTCCTCGACTTGATCCGTCCGACCGCCTTTGCCTGCACTCTGACCGTGACGCTTATCTCAACCAAACCAACCTTTCGCACGCCAACATGCCTAAACGCTCCGCATCTTACCCGTTATATATCCTCGAGCTACTTCCTATGCCTCGATACCGTGATTATATCACCTCTTGTTTGGATAAACTATCGACCTTTGCTTCATACATCACGGGGCTCATAGTCAAATCATGTACCCTAGTCGTATTATATGCATTTCAACATGCGTCCGCTTCTCGGACCTACCCCACCCCCTTACCATCCTCTCTACCACATATACCCTTTATCAACCCTATCCCCGATTTCCTCGCTCACTCAACTGTGATAGATTTGAGGGGATTACCTATATCTTTAACATGAGAAACCACTTCATATTATTGTCCGCGCAGCTTTACGTAACAAGCTTACACGACAATAAGGGGCTAATGTAGACACCAAATTCGTGTCTCACGACCCTCGGACCCGCATCCCATTTCGCAACCTAACCTCATTACCTAAACTTTACACAATCATTTATTAATTACCTCAGAATTGATAAATCCACATCACCTTACCCGCCACCTCACTCGCCACCTCATCATGACCTAGCCCTAACCCTAAACTAAGCTAATTAAGACCCATGACTTGGTCTGACTCACATCCATAACTAATGCCTCCTTACTCGCACCAAAAGCCGACCTTCTACCACTTAACCAAGCCCCAGCAACCGATCTCTCGAGAAAAATAGAAGGTGGGCTATTTTAGTAAAAATAGCCTACTTTTTCCTAACCGATGCGGCCTTACTCGATCGCCGCTTGCTACATGCAACCGCCATCTGCCTCGTAAATGGGCTTCCCAAACCAAAACAACGGATCGAATTTCATTTTGAGAGATCAATCAAAGGATTTCGATCGCAGCGAGGGTATCATGAACGAGGAACAGAGTCCGATCTTCACTTGACCAAAGCAGAGACGAGTGAAAATATTGGGACGGGTTTATAAAGAAAGGAGATCAACTCGCACCTTCATCAAAACCAAGAAGTTACATCTTCGTGCATGTCCTCCATTATAACATTTCTTATGCT